>OX381709.1:69759122-70353800 GCA_947462335.1 Harmothoe impar
TTCAAAATTGGTTAAAAATTTCTAGGGTCGGCCCTGTTTTGCTAGGTACGGCCGGGTAACATGAAACACAACTTTTTCTTTGGCCTAATATTCTTTCTATGCACAATGAGAGACAATATCGGCCCTAAGTTTCTTGATAGAAACACCAACGGAATAAGAGCAACAACCAGTATTCCTTGAAAGAAATGCCCCATACCCAGTTAGCCCAATACTCCCATATTGTTATAGTCGCCAGGACAGTAGTCTAATAAAAACAACAACAAAAAATACAAAAAAATATTGACAATAGGGGGGCCTAGATGTCTCCACCCGTGTCGTTGAATTGTAATTCTGTGCACTTCACCAACGATATTAGTAGGGTGGCCGGACCATTTTTATAAAACCATTTGACCTAAAGAAGAATCACATCTACCAATGGCCCTAATATTCACATTTCCGAAACTATTTTTGGTATGGGCATGCAATAAATAGGGAATCAGCTGTGCATGTTTGAACTTACCTCACCCTGATAAACCTTCTGACAGGGTTCAAATCGGTGCCATGCTCAAGGCTATGGTGTACAGCAGTCTCCTTACTGTACCACCACTCCACCTGGGGTAACTCTGCTAAACCAATGGTCTTACCCCTCTCCATGCACCAATTTCACTCATAGTAAACTATGGTATACCCTGCTCCACCTGGTGTCAGAATATGTCTAAACTGATTAGGATCCCCACCTTACATCCAGAAGATAGCCTGACACTGACATTTCCATTCAAAATGCATCATAATCATTTTATTCAGCTCTTTCTGTGGTAGTTTGCCAAAAATTGCCAATTTATAATTTGTATACAAATTCGAAGTTTAAAATATATAATTTTAAGTGCTTTATCTACTATACAAATAATTATACCTGCACAATATAAAACATACAAGTGTGTACCTGCATTCAATAACACAATAACAAAAAAAGAATTTCATTGATATATGAATTTGCCTTTGCTCAGTGTGAATTCTCATAGCTGACAGTTGGGGGAATGACTCACTTATAGAGCTCAACACATGCTCGAAATGTGAAGGTCTGTCAGCATTACCTCTTGATTACATTATGTAATACAATTCATTATGCTTATTCCAGCTTGTATATGATCGATCCATTCGATATCTTTTGATATCAATTTACTAGAAGTAGGGTGGTCGGAGGGTCTGGATGATCATTCAATGCGTATCTGATCCTATGTTAAATGACCCTTTTGTGATGGGTTCCCATTTTAACTAGCGGAGTGATTTAGAGCTCTAGACACTTGGTATCAAGAGATATTGAATAGGTCTATCATATAATGGCTGGAATAAGCATAATAAATGGTATTACATGATGTAATTTAGGGACAATGTGGACAGACCTTCAGATTTCGGGTCTATTCTGAGCTCTATAACTGGGTGATCTCTTGATCCTGTCCATTGGGAGAATATGCACTGCTGGATGGCAAAGCCATGTATCAGCGAGATTCTTTTTTTGTTTGAAGCCTCTCGGATGCAGGTATCCCTGGGAGGTATTGTCATCACCTGACAAAAGTATTTCCTTATCAGATAAGCTATCTAAAATAAAGATTTTTATACTTCAATATTCTTATAGAAAGCTCCAATTGGCAATCTATGGCAACCCACTGAAGATAGAGCTGAAATAACTAAAAATGAAGGATTTGGAATGGAAATGATAGAACCTAGCGTCAGCCAGCGTCAGGCTATCTCCTGGGGATGGTCTGAAGATCCTAATCAGTTTAGAGACATTTTGACACCAGATGGTGGCAGTGTATACCTACTTATACCTTTGAGTTCCTATTAGGCAGATTGGTGCACGGAGACAGGTAAGGCCATTGATTCAGCAGAATTACCCCAGGTGGCATTGTGGTACAGTAAGGAGACTGCTGTGGATCATGGCCATGGGCATGGCACCAATTTAAAGCCTGTCAGAAGGTTTATCAGGGTGAGGGAGATTCAAACAACCACAGCTAATTCCCTATCTACTGTATCAACACACCATAAGTAGTGTCTATAATACGAATATTAGGGCTATCAGTAGATATGTTCCCTGTGTATAGCATATCATTTTTAAAAATCGGTCTGGCCACTCTACTAGAAGTGTCTATCTGCTCCCTTACATTAATGGGAAGACATCTTAAAAGGGTTTTTTAACATAGGATCAGATACGGACGGCGAGATTGGTCAGGCCTTCCAGCCACCCTAATATTAGTGAGTATGTGAGATTTGAAACTCACAGAGACTTAGTTAGACTAGTACAGACCACTGCCGCAGATTGAGCATGTCTGCTGCAGAAGGGAGCATGCCAATCCTCTGGTGGTGATATCTGGTGTCTTTGGCAAGAACTACCATGCCCGAGCACTTTGTATGGGCTTCTGAGATTGTTGGAAATATCCAACTCGATACATTTTTAACTCAATCCTATCTCAGCCTATAGAATCAAATGGTTTTAAAAAAAAGTATTTAATGTTTAAATGTTAGGTGTTATGGTAAAGACAGGTGTTTTGCAAAAAAAAATCTTTTGCCTCAATTGTATCATTCAGTAAGATCTAACCATTGAACTCGAAAACAATTTCCTGATCTATCAGATAGATCAATGGAAGCTTCTCACACATGCGGCTCAGTAGGAGCTTTGGTTTATTTTGAAGTTGCGATATGATATATACCTTACAGTTACCATAGTTAATGAACTACTGATACACTGTAGCTATTTATTTACTGAGACAGTGAACTGAATAAAATAAATAAAGCAATTTAAGGATTTTCAGATTGTCTATCCAAGGTATTTTCAAGCCAATCACAATTATGTGGGCTGAGAGGGACCTTTCATTATGCTCATGAAATTATATTTTCATTTTTCTTCTGTATGCATTTGGAAGGACACATATACATTTAGTAATTCTGATGTAACTGTGGATATACATTCCCTGACGAAAATATAGATAAAAATGTTATCTAAAAGAATGAACTGGCATTGCACTTGTCAGGAAGCTAATACAAGTAATACATTCTACACAACAGCATATATAGGAAGTAAGCATTAAATTTTATTCTGAATAACAAACAACAGTGTACACACTGAAAATTCTGGGGGTTAGTCAATGCTAATATATCTTAGTCAAAACCACTAACTTATCAGCATTATTAAATCGAACTAAGATTTTGCTAAACTATGGCTAACTTTTTACTAACCAGCTACCCACAGGAACTCCACACCAAGTGACAGCACAAGCAAATCATGAGATATTTATCTATATGATAAGATTGTAATTGCACTTGTTATCATGTGTAGAGGTAACCTTTTCTAATTTTGAATATGATATGGGGTTTAACATAATGTATGCATGTATCTACTTAGCCAGGTTTTTCTTTTTTAAACTGATCAACCTATTCCAATGAGTTTTTCTGAATGGGATACCTTTTTTGTGTTTTTGAAAAATGCATATATCAAAGACAGACTCAAGTCTCTATATGGCCAATTCTACAGGACAATAATTGTTATGTAGACAAACTGGCTTCAATGGATGGAGTTACTATTGCACAGGTAACTCATGATGTGGTTGTTGCATATTAACCAGGGCCATGCGACTGACTGGTAATAGATGTACTAATCACTAATGAATGACAACCGTAAATTCCTGCATGTAACTTATGGGTTATACTAGAATCAAACCTCTAGTGTAGGTTATACAATATTCTCAGGTCTATGGGCGGGTAATACAAGGGTTTTTGAACCTACAGTACTAAAATCACAATTTGCAAGCCCTAGTTAGAGGTTATAGGATTCTCTCAAAGTCGGGGTGTGAGTTATATGTGAGATGCGGGTGTACACCAGATTTTATGGTAGCCTCATAAGTTCAGGTGATCTGGGCAATGCTAACCTTTAGCTAAGGGTTAGCAGCAAAATGCTAAGATAGGATAGGAACTTTGGGCATGTAATTAACTAACTTTTACTAACTTTTGCATTTACTAACTTTTGACTAACATTTGAGATTCAATATTTTCAGTGCAGTGTAAAAGATGGTTACAATTTATAGATACACATGAATGAATCACTACAACAATTTTCTTTAATTCCTTGCATATCTAATAATGATAATTTCAAAGAGGGGGAAATCCTATTGAAGTGGAAATAAAGTAAACATACAAGATACTAAATTAATTGCTGATAAAGAGTGTTTGTATTATCAAAAAATAGCTGAAAAACGATGATTACCATGTGCAATATGGAATTATTATTAATCTACATTTGGTTAATACGGTTGAAATTGTTATTTTAGTATGTATATGTAATATATCTCTTGGTTTTTCTGTTGTGTGCATATAGTTATTGGGATAACATAAGTAGAGCTTGAAAGATGAGATATTAATTGCGAGCCGGGCGTAGAGATAATGAGGCTTCCAACATGTCAATGCAGAGATCTATGTCAGTGGATGTTGCTTCACGTCAAATGGTTGCTAAGAGGACATCGAGGTCTGTCAGGAGAAGTGACGATCAGTTTTAATAATGTGACTGATATAGTTCAGAGTAAATGTACATGTAGCTAAGTCTATTATGTATATACGTTTAGCAATTTAACATATTCTAACATGTTAAACATGTTATGGTGGCTAAGTCTGTGTATCGGTGCAAGTGCTCTGTGAGATGTGCTATTCCCAGCTAGCAAAACCCATGTAAATTACAACATTTTTACATCATTTTATGATTGGTGGTGACATCATTGGATGATGTCAATTGTCGTTCCCAAGATGTCACATATGCAAGAAGTTTTTACGTGTCCCTTTGCATGGGTATTTTACATAAGTATATTTACATTTAAAAAAATACATACCAACGATATATATAATAATGACATATATATGACTATCTGTAAAACATGTCTGAAACGTATAAATTTAGACATGTCAAAAAAATGTGATATGGAGATATGTACGTGACATGTTGCATGGATAACATTTATACCAGTTTTGAGTATACCGTCCCCCCCCTCCCAGTAGTGACTGTAAATCAGATAGGATATTTAGGATACCTCTGAGAGAGATTGTAGACATCATAAAGTTATGTCCATTTTATGTCAATGTATGACATGTCCATAGGCACTCTGCATAGGACGCAAACACCTGCTCTGTGAAAGACACTTTGCAGACATTTTCCATTCCTCACAAACACATTTATCCTAGCCAGGAGGCCCAGATGTGATATCAGCCCAAAGCCAGAATTTCTTCTTATACAATTGCAAAGGACACAGAAAAGGTGTCCCATTATGTGCCTTGGCTGTCCAACTATAATTCACCAAGTGGCATTTTGAATTCCAAGTTAGACCCAATACAATGTATGCCTAATCTGCAAAACTGTCCGTCGTGAAATAGATGATGTTTACCGGTAATACATCTATCATCTTGTTTGGTTTATCATGTCATCGTACTGCCTTTCAAAATTAGGAGATTCGCAAGTTAAGACGAACTGGACTACAACTCATATTTCTCAATTATAACCCAGGGAAAACAAAGTAATATAGAGGACATAGTCTTACCGACAGGCTTGCACGTGGGAAACCATCCCTTGCAGCATCTGTCCCCGGGGGTATGGCAGGCTAGATCCCCCTGTTCGGGACTACAGTACCCTGCTACAATGTACCAGCTTTGGGTCTCCTGTAGGTTTTATACCTTTTCTAGCACCAAATGGGTCCGGGCAATGGTATCCTAAAACAGAAATGGCAATGCTAAAATAGTATGTTGTCTAAATGAAAGTTGACAACATCTACAAAATACATTACAATTGTCCACACGTTCATGGAAGGGGGGGGGGGCGATGCGTAGCTGACACCTAGTGACATAATTATGAACTAACCTGTCAAACCATGGGTGTCAGCCAGGGGGGTAAACAGCACCCTTTGGGCCTATTGGAAATTAGAGGAACTAATGGTTCCCTGTGCTGAGCAAGGAGCTTTGCTAACAGCCCTGTCATGCCACCTTGTGGAAACAATAGAAACTAGTTTGTTATATGAATGTACTGGAATTCACACATCACACTAGTAGTTATAATATCATAATTTTCACCTATAAACCTTCTGTCTCCCTCGGGTCTCCCTCACTTTTATATGACATCATATATCAGTCTGTCCATTGCTAATATTAGATTTGATAGAGATTCACTGAATAGTGTGTAGGACCTTCTCAAAGTTAGCTAACTGTGGGCTTTCAGAAGACCAATTTCCAAATGAGATTCCTGTATATCCCTGCATATTTATCTGTTTAAAGTGTATCAGACACATAGGGGATAGTTAACTCAATGTCCCTCTATAGACTAAATGATTGTCAGATGTGGGGTTGTTACTGTGTGATGAAATATATATGTATTGATGTAAAAGTATTTAGGTCCACAAGACCAATTTTAGTTTGCATGTTTCTCACCCCATGTCCTCACACTGGAAACCCCCCCTGGGTGTCAGCCAAGCTGCAGTGGAAAACTAGCTCAGAGGTGCCATCTAGTGAGTACTAGGGGAAGTGGTCAAATAGGTACAGCACTGATTGTACTTGTGAAATATGCCATTTAGTAATTGATGAACCTTTTGTTCACCCACAAGGACAGGGTCTCCAGTGTTCTCTAGAGGATATGCATCATGATCCATTATGTTTATTGGTTATAACAGGTTCAATAGACTTCAACACAACAATGTGTATCAATTGCTCAACATTAGATAATTACTGATCTCAGGAAAAACACAGTGTCAACTGAACCGGTTGAATTCTCCTTTCTCATGCATATATATCCTTTAGAATGTATCAGACACAAAGCGGGGAGTGTATTTAATGTTGTTGTAACATTGATTCATAGTCACATGCTGTAATAATACTGTAATTTGGAATTGCCTAAGGTATGCTAAGTTGGAGACCAAGACTTGCGCCCTTTAGTTCGTAATTTCACCACCAGATGTACTTGTTTCACACTGCGTTCTCCCCCCTCGTTCATGGTACAGTATGATAAGCAAAGTGTTTATTGAGTGGGTGGCAATCAAATGTCATTTGTGTATTTGGTTCCGTGTAGATAAATGAAATTAATTGTCAGAATAACCTCTCCTTAAGTCTCTTTACGACAGAAAATAGTAGTAAATTACCTTGAGAGAACACCAGTGCTGGGATGAGGAGGAATATTGTTAACCCAAGGATAGACATCTTACACTAAAAAGGTGAAAATGACAAAATAAGTTATAGTTTCGATTGATGAGATTTTCAGCTGATACAAGCTTGCAATAATAGTCGAGTTGTCAGGTGAATCTTGCTTAAAGTTTTTGTAATATCATGGCACCTTTTCTTTACAAATCAATAATACAAGGAGTTTGATACATGTGGTAAGATTCGTGCAAAGGGCCTCTTGGAGTACACAGGACTCGAACACACGACCATCAGGTATTTATTCCACGGCTCTACCAACTGTCCTATTACCACTTATAGGAGGACAATTCCCGAGGTACATGTAGTTGCTTACTGGGTAGGATACCAGCGTCAGCTGTAATGATTATGTCCTTCTATTATGACGCAACGTGAAAGGGGATTTACTCTGAGACTTTGAAACATGTACTTGTACTAATGTATATCCACATTTTTGGTCATTTTATATATTTGTACTCAAATGCAGGGCATCCTATTACAACATGTACTGTTAATGGACAACTGGGTACAACTAACATAACACCAGGGGCGTGGGAAGCAGTATAAAAGTAGGGGGGACTGAGGGGTATTTTTTACCCTTTTTTTAACCCCTTTTTACTTGACCTTTTTTGTTTGACCTTTTTTGGGGTTGGTCAAAAGTGGGGGGGGGGGGGACATGTCCCCCCCGCCACCCGGTTGCCAAACCCCTGTAAACCTAGTCTACACCTTACACATCATGCTATACAATCTGCACATCACCCACTTGCTAACAGCTAAAGTAACTAACAAGTGTACAACTGTATGACTATAAGGCCAAAAAGGAAGGGTGGTGTCAGCTCAACCGACCGACCCTATCAGAACAGGGTCGACCCTACGTTTTTTATGCCATTTTGAAGACATTTTCGTATTTCAACCCTTTTTTGTTGTCAATTTTGGGGTCTTGGGAGAGGCTGGGTAATACTTTCATGTTTAAAAAAAGTTTTAAAAAAAAAGAAGAAAATCCTACCTACCGACCCTACATTTTCTTGCCATGTCACCTGAAACAAACCTCTCTTTTTTGGCCTAAGTATCGACACCTACCTGTGGTGGTGTCGTTCAGGGGTCTGGTTGTGACAGAGTGGGGTGTCAGGATGCTGCTGAGTGACTGGTGGCTGTGTGAGCTGCTCCGTGTGTGAGGAGCTACTCAGCGAACTGCCTGTATATCATGTTCACCTCACTGAACTCAGCATAAAGTCACAAAACTGAACCTGACTTCAATTCTGATCGGTCCTGGGCTATTTAAGGGCGGCATGTTGTATTAAAGCAACATTTGTCATCATGATGCGTCAATGCAATGCAGGCTAGTAACTCACTGGCACTGTATTGGTACATCATGCCTAGACTTCGGGAGTTCATCACACACGCGCGTAACTCACCAGCTCTGCATTCATGCATCATTTCAATAAAGGGCATAAAATATTAAAGCACTGTGCGGCCCTTAAATGGTTAATTATGTGTGCCATGAGGTGTGGACATATTATGATCATGCACTACCTTGGGATGAGCATGGCCTGACTGTATCCATGACAGGGTCGGGTGGTTCTGGGGAGGCTTCTGTCTGACCTCATTAAATAGGCCTTCTGCTCTGTAATCATATTAAAAGTAATAATATTAAGTTAAAAATAGTGATTCAATTCAAAAGGCCTGGCGGTGAGATGGAGCTGCCCTCCAATGCTTGCTTATTCATTGAGCCATCTGTATGGTATTATACACTGGATATTACACGTATAGGGGAGTGGTCATTTTCTGAACAACAGGTGAATGCACAACAAATCTATTCTCCCTCCCTAACAGGGGTCAGTATATTCGCGGCTGATCCCTCTCTTTTTACCGTGAGGCCAGGCTTTTCTTTTGTTTGGGGCTTAAATGTCTCCTTGGTGCCCTCCAAAGACCCACACACCCTCTTGTTACAAATTGACCATTTTCTTAAAGCAATAACTCACAGTAACCTATGATGTCATTCACTGTGATTACATAATGGGCCATTCTCAGAGTACAGGTGAGCACATACACCCTTATGACCTCTACTTCTTCAAGGAATTTTATGATCATTAACATTTTTTGCTAACAAATCATGAAAACATATGGTGATGATGGTGATAATATCTTTGATATTTTTGATATAAGTCATTTCATTCAGGTGTGTTATCATGTTTGTCTCATACCACCAGATCTGTACATATAAGCCTGACTTAGTTATCATCACGTTTATATATATAAGCACACACACCAGGACAATCCTGCTAGCTGCAAAATACTGCATTCTTTTAGATCTTTCATTCTGGTACATTTCAGCTGCATTTTGCGGCAGTGTGGCCAGGAATCTCATTGGTGTGTTGTATTTGTATACCACTAGTTGGTACCACCTGTGATGACCACTCAGTGGCTCCCCCTGTAAATTAAAAGACTAAGGTGGGTTGGTCAGTACTGACCAACCTGACAATAATAACTGACCTAGGTTGGTCGTATAAGGAGCCAAAAAATGGCTAACTAAGTAAGGCACTAGTGACTGAGAAATTGGTCGTATAGGGAGCCTAGGAATATCAGTGTAGAGTGACTGAAATCGACCTCAATGATCAATCAATAATTAGCTGAAACCCCTAGATATCTATTTCTCCTCTGACATGGGTATATAATTACTGTTACTAAGGGTCTAAATGTAAGATAATGTAACAAAACACATATCCACATCTTTGTTTGAGAATCCCCAACCATGGGCCACCATCTGAGAGATGCTGCCACCTGTATAAAATCTGAAGCACTAATGTGTGCATGAATGGGAAAGAGCTATTGTGCATACAGTGGGGATCATGTAAATACTACTCACTGGTGACAACTTGTGTGTAGTGAGAGAAACATGTTAATTACCCTATTTTTGACTGATCAGTCAATAATAATTTTCCTATTATACTGGGATTCCTGTATAGAAATATTGCTCACCGAGATTTAATACTTTCACATATATGATTTACAACTTACAATCATGCTTATCCTCATGCTCAAAGTGGAAATTGGTCACCGCAACAGTTGGGATACCAACTTTAACGAGGTATAACATGACTAAATTCATCAGGTATATCCCACTCAAATATTTAAAAAATAACCTGTGGGGCTCCCTGGCCCATGGGGAAGTAATCTTGAAGAAAACAACGGGCCATTGGATCCCGGGTCAGCGTTAGTGTCTAACTCATACACGTGTCTTTTTGGATGAATCCACTTTATTGCATAGCGGTAAGGCCAGGTCACCGCCATGACGATTATATTGGCAGAATGCTTGGTATGACAATCACTCCCTCACACCTGCAGCCTAAAGCTAATAACACATTTACGGTAGAGAGAGTTGATCCCTAATAGTGTTTACAGAATGTCCGGCAAGATAATAACCACACATGTTATGAATAGCATCATATGGTTGAAAAGTGGCCAAAACAATGATACACACACAGAAGGGTGCTTAGCATGCAGCAGAATACCACTAATCAGACGTCCCTGGAGAGCGGAGACAGCTCTGGCATCTCATTGTCTCCAAGACAAGGAATGTGTGCAATGTATTTCTTTCAGCACAAAGTAGGCTCCTACCTGAAAGGGCTCTGGGACATTGCTGATCTTACAGAGTCTAATATTACCTGGTGTATCACTACAGATAACGCCAAATTGTTGATCTCATTAAGTTAAAAATCACAAAATAGATTGAGATCCTACCAGTACACTGCACTAAGGAGACTATTAATTCATGAAAGTAGTATTGTATGTATCGGAACGGGACTATGGTTAACTACTGTTTATTACTCAATCGACATGCAGCCAATCAGAGGCCTCCCTTTTGGCGGGAAATTCAAAAGCAGCCAATGAGAGGCCTCCCTTTTGGCGGGAAATTCAAATAGGTCACGTGACCGGAAGTGACCTACTTCCGGTCACGTGACCTTTGGGCGGGAAATTCAAATAGGTCACGTGACCGGAAGTGACCTACTTAAGAGGGTCACGTGACCACCATGTTGGCGGGAAATTCAAATAGGTCACGTGACTGGAAGTGACCTACTTAAGGGGGTCACGTGACTACTAGGTTGGCGCGAATTTCAAAATAAGTCACTTGAGATTTTTATGGATAAATAAATTTTAAAAAGAAAAAGCAAGCTGAACGCTTGCTAAAAAATAATTTAAAAATGCGGCTCTTTTTTTTAGGGGGGGAGGGGCACTCTGGGGGGCACTCTTTAAGATGCATGGGGGGGGGAGGGGGGGAGGGGGGGAGGGGGGAGGGGAGGGGAAGGGTTTTTAAGAGTGAGACTCGCCTCTCTGCCCTCTCTTTTAGAGGGCAGAGAGGCGAGTCTACTGGTTCGTCTACTTACAATGAAATGTATCATGATGTGACTATCTTACATCCCTATAAGAAATAAGCAAGGTCTCTCTCCTATACATAGGCGTACTTACACTGGCTATTTGTAAACTAATGAATGCGACTTCCTCGTTAAAATTAGTATCTACAACTCTTTCAATCTTAAGGCTTTTGGTTTAGTTTATTCTTTTGTTCAATTTTGGTCCCACCTCAAAAGAGGAATAGGACCTCTGCAACAATTGTCGCTTGCTCATCAGAGCGGGGGTGTAGAAGGCCCCTGCCCTGTTGGGTACGTTCTAATGAGATAGATCTCACTCTGGTACGTTTTGGTTGGTTTGGAGCTCTCGGTCGACTGTCTTATGCACCCGAAAAAACCAGACTTTCGGTGTCTCATGATAAAACTGGCGCGTTATACTAAGTGCTGGATTACTTTCTCATTTTTTTATTGTTCTATCCGATGCTTATTTAATTTTTGCACTGATAAAAACGGTTAGCTTGTACAAACACGTGGTCTATTTAAAATGAACAGAACAGTGCACAGAAAATAGAGCTACCGACTACATTTCGCCCAGTCACTCAGCGGAGAACAAAAGAACTACTGACGTAGTGTACCCGCTATTCCGACAGTTGGCGCCACCGTTCGAATCTTTATACTTTTCCCGCGTGCGACATGAAGCCCCGGGGTGGGTACTGGCTGTTTGGTTGTAGGTACCGAAACATAAAAAACTACAGCCAGTCCATGCCATGGTGAGACGGCTCTCTTATTCCCCCTTGAGTAGCGTCCGTAGGGCCTATGACAAAACTTAGTCCCGTACACTGAGCAGCTTCAGGTCTGAAGGCTCATACAGAAAAATGTGTGGGTGTGTGGGTGTGTGGGTGTGTGGGTGTGTGGGTGTGTGGGTGTGTGGGTTGCTTTACGCCTTAGTTAACAGCTATGGTGATCGAATCTATGGCCCTTTTACCGAGACAAGGGTTCTTTTACATCCCACACTACATAGGGGTGTGTGGGTGTGTGGGTCTGTGTGTGTCTGTTCGGTCTGTGTGTGCACGCGTCTTGCACTCCGGAACATGTTCAGACACGTTCGAACCTGCTCGGACGTGCCTGGACAGGTCTCACACGCCGACCGTGTCTGAACATGTTTTCACCTTATAGCTGCTGCCGATGCTGCTACCGCTGCTGCCGATGCTGCTGATGTTAGTAGTCGCGTCGACAAAGAATCGTCATTTGTCACACTTAAGCCTCCAGTTGAATGCGCGACGGGTAGTAAGGCTACCAACGCGACGGCCGGATTGCGCTCTTGCTTAAAGGTGCACCTCAACTCAGTGCGCCTTTAACACCCGTCCCAAATAGGTAAAGTTCCTGACGCAGCACGACACCTCTCACCAGTAGCCAATCAGCGCGCCGAACGCCGGACACACCTCCACCGTGTGAGCCTCTAAGTAGGTCACACGAACCATACTAAGATGCCGAGAGGACCAATTGGTTCGTCGCGACGGCTGCGAGTGATTGCGCGCCGTCTAAATTCACTGCCGTGATTGGCAGAGGGGGGGGCTGATTACCCCTCGTCGGATGAATTGCGGCGGAACCATAATCAATTTTTCGCTGTTTTAGATAAAAAGAGATCCAGAGCTATCCGCTCGTCCAAGAATTATTTTTCTATACGCCCGGGATCACCCCCAAATTAAGGCCTAAAGTCCAAAAACCCAAAATTTCTTTTCTATGGGATTTCAAGGTTGAAGCGTTTTTTGTGACCCCAAGGAGCAGCTCACGGGTCCGAACCCTGTAAACGCCTTGACGCGCTTTCGTCGCCTTAGGCGACGTGGCTAGACGTCTTGACTAAAACTTAGTGAGGGTTCGAACCCGGAACGTCCATATTAGCCGCCTAATTTCTACTAGCCCCGAAAACGAGAGTATCACATCTATATAGGTCACCCATGTTAGCCTTGGTTTAAGTGCGTGCAGAACCGTGTATTGTGCATTTATGCAGCATACAGATATGGAGACATGCTGCTACAGTGTCAAATTGATCGACATTGTATGTAACTGGACATGAAGAAGGATATTTTTACTTAGTTTTCTAAAAAGAGGGTAGTTCTCGGTACTCCTCCAGCAGCCGTGGTAGGGGAGTCGGCCAGGTACTTAACCCTATTTATAGGGGCGCTAAGGTAGGGAGTTTGATAAATTTTTGAAAAATGAGTTAAAAAATACATATTGGTTCCATTAGTATAGATCCCTATGAGAGCTTTTCAGATCCGCCTAGATCCAGAAATATCATGGTGAATGCATCTGAACATATTTCCCATTTCTGTGATCTAGGCAGGAGAGGGGCACCTTCACAGCAGTTAGGGGTTCTGTAGCTCTGGCCCTAGGCACCCTTCTAACTCAGACAGAACAGGTTTACTTAAAATGTCTAGGGACATTGTTGGGCAGAGGCACATACATCTGGATTTCACATACGTCTTCAAGAGACTGATTCTCACGAACGTGATGCAACTCGGGTGGGGGGGGGGGGTGGATAGCAAATTCCGGTATATGGTCAAATCCTTTTATATTTGTGTACTAGAGGTGTTGGTGGACAAAACTGGATGGGTGGTAGCAGTTAAATATGGTTGCGGTAGCCATGGCAACCGTTGAAATCTGACATGTTGAAATCCCGGGCACATACAGACCGGGTTAAGATGAACAAAGCTATAGAACTGAAAAAGGTAGTATATACATGTGACAGCATTTTTGTATTTTTTGTATATTGAGCGCATATTAACACAGTTTCAATAAAAAGAACTAGTTTACCCATCATGCATTTCATTATATGATGCCAGGACGTTCTATTTTTGGCATTTTCTCCATTTTCTCACTTTTCAGCGGTTGTAAATATTCATAAACTTTGCAGTTCTGTACTGACAAACCTGTGATACATGTAATGACAGTTTTTGCTTTATTATATTAGCTTATTCCCTCATCTTATCAGCTGTAAAACGCATTACACTATTATATTTGATACTATTTCAGTATTAACTTTTTCCCAAAGTGTGTTAAAGCGGTCTGTATGTTCCTAATATATAAAACTGTATTGTGTACTATTGTATTGTAATAAAGACAAGATACTTGTGTCATATTCCTGAATAAAACTTTATTATTTGTTATTTTTCAACAAGCTGTACAATGGGCTGTATCTTATTACCATTCAGGCATACATGGGGTATAATAAATTGATGTAGTACGACTGGAAAAATGGAATTTATTTTTTTTCTCCCGCTTTCCAACCTCTCCTTCTCAAATTTAACCTATATAACTATGTATGGCAGGATTAAATAATACACTTATATGTCATGTATCAGTACCCTTTTGTACCACCCTTAAATGCTATAAAAAGTACAGTAGAGAGACCAAAAACTGCCTAAACCGGTCTGTATGTGCTTTCAGCTGCCTTAACCCGGTCTGTATGTGCCGAAATATACAACCCAATGGAAAAAGGTCCATTTCATTTATTTTGGAACTATTATAACACAAAATTCATTACTTATACTAACACAAGGCTCTGGGCTATAACACAAACCACTTTCCACATACAAGGCACTACTTTTATACCCATTGGGGGCATTAGGAGACCCAAAAACAGCAAATTCAACTATTTCATCAGCCACACAGATCAATTTTGCCACAATTAACTATTTGTAATTCATTCACATAGTGCACAGACATTATAGCAAAAAGATACCAACGGTTGAAAAATCATTTCCAACTCCTAGGACTTCACTATGGCAACTGGGGACCATTTCACTAAACCGGTCTGTATGTGCTTAAAGTGGTCTGTATGTGCCAAACACACATATGTATGGAAATAGGCCCATTTCATCAATTTTTCAACTATTATTACTCAAAATTCATTTTTTATAGTAACGCAAGGCTCGGGCCCGTCACACAAACCACTTTTCACATACAAGGCAAGTACTATTCTACCCGTTTGGGCCAATACAAACCCAAAAACACAAATTTCAACTATTTCATCGGCCACACTGATCAATTTTTGCACAATTAACTATCACTAATTCACTCAGGTCCTTCTAAAATGTGCAAAAATCGAGTTCAAGTGACTCAAATCAACATTTACATCACGGAAATACCTCACTATGGCAACTGGGGACCATTTCACTAAACCGGTCTGTATGTGCCTAAAGCGGTCTGTATGTGCCAAACACACATATGTATGGAAATAGGCCCATTTCATCAATTTTTCAACTATTATTACTCAAAATTCATTTTTTATAGTAACGCAAGGCTCGGGCCCGTCACACAAACCACTTTTCACATACAAGGCAAGTACTATTCTACCCGTTTGGGCCAATACAAACCCAAAAACACAAATTTCAACTATTTCATCGGCCACACTGATCAATTTTTGCACAATTAACTATCACTAATTCACTCAGGTCCTTCTAAAATGTGCAAAAATCGAGTTCAAGTGACTCAAATCAACATTTACATCACGGAAATACCTCACTATGGCAACTGGGGACCATTTCACTAAACCGGTCTGTATGTGCTTAAAGTGGTCTGTATGTGCCAAACACACATATGTATGGAAATAGGCCCATTTCATCAATTTTTCAACTATTATTACTCAAAATTCATTTTTTATAGTAACGCAAGGCTCGGGCCCGTCACACAAACCACTTTTCACATACAAGGCAAGTACTATTCTACCCGTTTGGGCCAATACAAACCCAAAAACACAAATTTCAACTATTTCATCGGCCACACTGATCAATTTTTGCACAATTAACTATCACTAATTCACTCAGGTCCTTCTAAAATGTGCAAAAATCGAGTTCAAGTGACTCAAATCAACATTTACATCACGGAAATACCTCACTATGGCAACTGGGGACCATTTCACTAAACCGGTCTGTATGTGCCTAAAGCGGTCTGTATGTGCCAAACACACATATGTATGGAAATAGGCCCATTTCATCAATTTTTCAACTATTATTACTCAAAATTCATTTTTTATAGTAACGCAAGGCTCGGGCCCGTCACACAAACCACTTTTCACATACAAGGCAAGTACTATTCTACCCGTTTGGGCCAATACAAACCCAAAAACACAAATTTCAACTATTTCATCGGCCACACTGATCAATTTTTGCACAATTAACTATCACTAATTCACTCAGGTCCTTCTAAAATGTGCAAAAATCGAGTTCAAGTGACTCAAATCAACATTTACATCACGGAAATACCTCACTATGGCAACTGGGGACCATTTCACTAAACCGGTCTGTATGTGCCTAAAGCGGTCTGTATGTGCCAAACACACATATGTATGGAAATAGGCCCATTTCATCAATTTTTCAACTATTATTACTCAAAATTCATTTTTTATAGTAACGCAAGGCTCGGGCCCGTCACACAAACCACTTTTCACATACAAGGCAAGTACTATTCTACCCGTTTGGGCCAATACAAACCCAAAAACACAAATTTCAACTATTTCATCGGCCACACTGATCAATTTTTGCACAATTAACTATCACTAATTCACTCAGGTCCTTCTAAAATGTGCAAAAATCGAGTTCAAGTGACTCAAATCAACATTTACATCACGGAAATACCTCACTATGGCAACTGGGGACCATTTCACTAAACCGGTCTGTATGTGCCTAAAGCGGTCTGTATGTGCCAAACACACATATGTATGGAAATAGGCCCATTTCATCAATTTTTCAACTATTATTACTCAAAATTCATTTTTTATAGTAACGCAAGGCTCGGGCCCGTCACACAAACCACTTTTCACATACAAGGCAAGTACTATTCTACCCGTTTGGGCCAATACAAACCCAAAAACACAAATTTCAACTATTTCATCGGCCACACTGATCAATTTTTGCACAATTAACTATCACTAATTCACTCAGGTCCTTCTAAAATGTGCAAAAATCGAGTTCAAGTGACTCAAATCAACATTTACATCACGGAAATACCTCACTATGGCAACTGGGGACCATTTCACTAAACCGGTCTGTATGTGCTTAAAGTGGTCTGTATGTGCCAAACACACATATGTATGGAAATAGGCCCATTTCATCAATTTTTCAACTATTATTACTCAAAATTCATTTTTTATAGTAACACAAGGCTCGGGCCCGTCACACAAACCACTTTTCACATACAAGGCAAGTACTATTCTACCCGTTTGGGCCAATACAAACCCAAAAACACAAATTTCAACTATTTCATCGGCCACACTGATCAATTTTTGCACAATTAACTACAGTCATGTCTCCATAAGTCGGTCTTCTATAAGTCGGTTGACTCACTTATCGGCCACAGATTGGTTGAGGACCAGTTTAATTGCTCTATATCTGTATATGATAAGTCGGTTATTCATGTTTCCGGTTTCGGTCAGTAGTTTTGGGTAACCAAAGTTTATTTTGCACTAAAATTTGCCTTGATAAGTCGGCCAGTCGCCTGCACAACCCCCCCCCCCCCCCAAAGAAAAACACAAAAAGAAACCACATAAAAACACAAAAAAAGACACCACAAAGGACTCCTGCCATGGGGGTTGTCTTGGGTGGGAGGCAGCAGACGGCACACCGACACCGTCTGATCGCTACCTCTCTAGAACAAGGGGATTAGCAATAAGTTGTGAAATCCTGTATGTCCATGTGTAGTCGAGGGAGGGGGGGGGGGGTTTAGTTAGCTCATGCCTTTACTTTTGGCATTCAAAACTTTGCTCACAGGCCGAGTGGATTATGTATTACATGTATTAGTAATTAGGGAGTGGCTTGTCTAGGTTTAGGGTTTGTTAGCCTTTTGCTATTTCATAGATAATTGGAGTTTGGTTCGCACTTACAACATTAAAGCACAATATGGAGGGGGAGGGCCTTATCCACGCCTCACCCAGGACAATTGTGGGGAGGTGTAGGTGTACACTACAATTGGGAGGGGCTGAGAGGATACGTGTATGGGGTGGTGTCAGGTGCTCTAGCTGGGTGAAAAAGATCGTCCCCCCTACCCAAAATAAATTAACGCTTGCAACACTGAGTAGGGAATATAAGACTAAGGGGATGCCAACTGTTTAGCAGGCATGATGTAATGGTATGCTTGCCCCCCCCCCCCCCCACGCATACACACAGTACTGTACTAAATATATGTGATAAGCCTAGAGGTTGGAGCCTGAGTCTCCATCTCTCAGATCCAGACCCCCGGTCGATTCACTATTCGGTCGATTTTTATCACTGACGGACCTGCCCGGGATATAGAGACATGACTGTATCACTAATTCACTCAGGTCCTTCTAAAATGTGCAAAAATCGAGTTCAAGTGACTCAAATCAACATTTACATCACGGAAATACCTCACTATGGCAACTGGGGACCATTTCACTAAACCGGTCTGTATGTGCCTAAAGCGGTCTGTATGTGCCAAACACACATATGTATGGAAATAGGCCCATTTCATCAATTTTTCAACTATTATTACTCAAAATTCATTTTTTATAGTAACACAAGGCTCGGGCCCGTCACACAAACCACTTTTCACATACAAGGCAAGTACTATTCTACCCGTTTGGGCCAATACAAACCCAAAAACACAAATTTCAACTATTTCATCGGCCACACTGATCAATTTTTGCACAATTAACTATCACTAATTCACTCAGGTCCTTCTAAAATGTGCAAAAATCGAGTTCAAGTGACTCAAATCAACATTTACATCACGGAAATACCTCACTATGGCAACTGGGGACCATTTCACTAAACCGGTCTGTATGTGCTTAAAGTGGTCTGTATGTGCCAAACACACATATGTATGGAAATAGGCCCATTTCATCAATTTTTCAACTATTATTACTCAAAATTCATTTTTTATAGTAACACAAGGCTCGGGCCCGTCACACAAACCACTTTTCACATACAAGGCAAGTACTATTCTACCCGTTTGGGCCAATACAAACCCAAAAACACAAATTTCAACTATTTCATCGGCCACACTGATCAATTTTGCCACAATAAACTATTTGTAATTCATTCACATAGTGCACAGACATTATACCTACAAGATACAGACGGTTGAAAAATCATTTCCAACTCCTAGGACTTCACTATGGCAATTGGGGACCATTTCATTAAACCGGTCTGTATGTGCCTAAAGCGGTCTGTATGTGCCAAACACACATATATGTGTATGGAAGTAGGCCCAGTTCATGAATTATTGAAGTATTATTACTCTAAATTCATTTCTTTATGGTAGCAGAAGGGTAGGGCCTCTCACACTGACCACTTTTTCTCTTACCATGCACTAAACTTGTACTATTCTAGCCATGTAATTAAAGCGGGCAAAATAACAAGAGGGAAGCTAGCCCATGTTCAGACCAATATACGAGATTTGGAGGAGACCACAAGGTGTGAAATGAAATTAAACAGGCATCTCGTCAAGAACACGGGACTTGCTTCCAATGGTACATCTTTTGCAATAGGCTATATACCACATCATGCAGCTCAGTACACAGAAAAGGTGTGCTGTGGACATTGGGATGTAAAAATACCTGTTTGTTCCAATTATTGGTTTCTCCCCTTTCTCCCAATTAAATTCCTTGGCAATATAACAACAGGTGAACATTTTGCTAATATCTATGCTATGTCACAAACAGTGGTAAGGTCGTAATGCAGTTGAAAAGGTGACAGGAATGCCATACAGCTCTATCTTTCTGGATAGTATGCTTCCATCTTGTGTTAAGTTGCGGAACTTCTACCCTTAAACCGGTATGTATGTGCAGCATTCATGTATAGATCTCTATACATATATAAAAATAGTACTAGTGAACGCGACTGATTTCCACAAATGATGCAGATGCTAAGTACTTGTACACAATTTCCTTTACCCGTTATAACAAAAGGGTTGATCGCTGACTGTCCGGCCCTAGTTCCTCATGTTGTATACACCACATGCACATCTCCAGTTAGCTGGAGGACACAACAGGCTGTCAAATTGAAATCCATAAGGAGGAAGGCAATGGGAGTCAGCGAAGCCCTTGTGAGACCTAGAATTGCAGCGGTTTATATAGTATGTCATCTAGCTGGTACACAGAAAAGGTGTGCAAGAGCCTGTCAAACTGTACTACATGTTTTGCTGGGTGTTTCCTATGCAATATTACATTATTTTTGATACAGGTTATAAGAAGTCAAAAAGTACTACATTTTCATGTTAGGCATTCGGTGTATTACACCCATCTTTACGCATATATATGAACAAATTAGAACAGGGGCAAGGAGTTCATGTACGTTGTATAAACGTACCCTATTGCGGCCGCTTAATACCGGCGTTACAAGACAGATGGCGCCACAGTACGGCCCTTCTTCCCTTCTTCCCGCCACCCTTTGGGCCACAGGTTTTAACTAGATGTCAGCTTGGCGAGTGAGTAGCCCATATGGGGTAACATGGGAAGGTGTGCAACTAGAAGTCCACCCTGGTCTAAGGACGTGACATTTAGACTAGTACAGACCAGTAGTGTACACAACATGCACTATATGGTGCTAATGCATGCCCTAACTAATTTAATGCATGTTGTGTACACTACTGGTCTGTACTAGTCTAATTGTCACGTCCTTAGACCAGGGTGGACTTCTAGTTGCACACCTTCCCATATTACCCAATACAGTTTACACACTCGCCAAGCTGATATCTTGTTAAAATCTGTGCTTTGGGCAATGTGGAGAGCGGGTTGGATCACCTTTGTACACAGAATATACCTATTTAAAGTACAATACTAGTATGGGGAAGCTTTTCTTGGTTTTGTTCATTGTTCAGGGGATGTCGAGGGACGGTTACAATTGTGTGGGTTTGGTTGGAAAGTTATTCTTTTGGTTCTTTCAGCTCTAGCATACGCTGTATGGGGATGATGTAGGACAAGGGCCATTCATCACTGGATGTGTCTCCATCCTCAGAGGGCATGTAGAGTTCATTTACAAGCTGACCTCCCCGCCGCCGCTCAGTTATGTTGGCGTATCGTGCAGCTTGCTCTTCTGTTTCTGTTTGGGGGGTGTAGTCAGGGTCATCATCTGAATCAGACTCTTCCGGCTCTAGTTCTGGCTGCTGTAATGTTTTCGGTGTACTAGATGGGGTTGCCCTGCTCTGCTTCGCAGATGTGGTAGACCTGGTTTGCCTCCTCCTCTCACGGTCTGCTGCTCTGACCGAAGCAATGTCTATGCTGTCGTCGTCGCTTGAGAAGACTGGGTCTTGTACATTGGCCTCATTGCCACCGTCCTCATCCTCCGAAAGGTCAGACTCAGACTCACTGTCTGACTCGCTGTCAGAGTCAGTGTCATGTGGGAGGACCGGTGGTTGTTGTATCTTTGTGTCAGTCGGTGTCTTGGTCTTGGTGCTGTGCCGAGCAGGTGCAGAGACAGTTGGAGTGTCAGAAGGTGCTGCAGGGACCATGGGAGCCTCTGTCTCCTCACACTGGGCAAGAGGTGCTGTGTCGCAATCCATGGTAGCTGGAGCAGTTGTCTTGGTCTTGGTGCTGTGCCGAGCAGGTGCTGAGACAGTGGGAGTGTCTGAAGGTGCTGCAGGGACCATGGGAGCCTCTGTCTCCTCACACTGGGCAAGAGGTGCTGTGTCGCAATCCATGGTAGCTGGAGCAGTGGTCTTGGTCTTGGTGCTGTGCCGAGCAGACCGTGCAGAGACAGTGGGAGTGTCAGAAGGTGCTGCAGGGACCATGGGAGCCTCTGTCTCCTCACACTGGGCAAGAGGTGCTGTGTCGCAATCCATGGTAGCTGGAGCAGTTGTCTTGGTCTTGGTGCTGTGCCGAGCAGGTGCTGAGACAGTGGGAGTGTCTGAAGGTGCTGCAGGGACCATGGGAGCCTCTGAAGTGGTAGCTGGAGCGGGTAGATGCGGATGGTGATACTCGCAGTGCGCACTGATGTTCCACACCACATCCTTGCAGTGGGGGCAGTGGTGTGGTACTGGTTCTGCAGTACGAGGGGCAGTAGGTGGTTCGGTGGTTTTGCCTTTGCTTGCTTTGTTGCCCTCCTTCGCTGCCTCCTTTTCTGCCTTCTTTGCTGCCTTCTTCTCAGCCTTACGTTTTGCTTCGTACTCCTTTGGTGTGCACCAGGAAGCACACTGGGGACGCAGATCTTCCTCCATGCAGCACTCCTGGTAACAGGACGTTTCTCTCATGAGCAGCTCACCCTTGAAGAACGTTGCTTGGTGTTGGGTTGTGATGCCAGGCACCGTACCACATTTCCAAGAGTCAACGGTGTCTTCAGCCGCGTTAACTTCTGCTTTGGTCGCATGGAGGAGTTTGATTTTCCGAGTCTGAGGAGCGACGTGCTCCACAAACTCTTCAGCGGTCTGGATAGAACCTACAGCCTTTACGACCCGGTCCGCCAGACCCTTCAAAGCACCTCCTACGCCATCGCACGGTCCCTTCCCATGCCCGGCCTCCAACCAGTTCCACGTGATGCGGATGTTGAAGATGTCACTGGCTTGCCTCAGTAACTCGGCTGTGAACCGGTTCCGATACTGGGAGCTCGGTGAATCCGTGATGATGTGGAGGTGGGCTAGGTCAGGTACCAGCTTGCGGACTTCGGGGATCAGCTTCATGAGAAACGCCAATGTTGTGGGGAACGAGTGCTTGATCACCTCACTGACACCGACGAAGCAGTCCGTGCGCAGATCCTCTTGGAGATCATCCTCACGCTCACGATGGTAGACACACATGGGGTGAAGGGTCAACTGGTCCTTGCCAAAGAACGCGGATTGGATTTCTTTCATGAAACCACAGGACCAGTTTTCCGCATAGTCCATGTGCACCGCCGCGTGATCGTGGGGAAGAGTCTCCTTGAGTTTCCGCACAGCGGCGTACTGCTCTCCAACTCGTCGATGATGCTCAAGGAACAGGGGTAGGTCGGTTCGGAATTGTTCCAAGAAGGAGGCAGTGGTGACACGTAACTTGCGCAGCTCGGTGTGCGACACAGTGTACGAGACCTTTTTCTTCTTGCCATCCTTCTTCACGGTCTTCGTGCATTGCCGAATCTCCTTACCCCAGCGCTTGAACTGCACCGAGTCCATGCCAGTGAGGGAGGCAAGTGCTGCCTCAACCTGTTCCGCCGTAAGGGTTGTCAGCTCGGTGGTTGAGTTGGACAAACCGGGTATCGCCTCTAGCATATAACCCATGTTGGCGTGCGGTGTGCAGAGGCAAACCGATCTCTTCAGGAAGACTGAGGTAAACACAGTCGACCTGTCTCGTGCCCTACAGAATGTTGCGAAGGACACAGCGAGACCGGTCTCCACGACAAACTTACGGTGTAAGTTCCTCATAGTGTCGCAGAGAGCCACCACAAACCGCTCACCCGGTTCACCCAACGCAGCCGCCCGCTTCTTACCCGAGTAATGGCGCTTGTCCGGGAGTGTGCAGGAGTTGTCGGTCCGTCGTAAGAAGCCATTCACGGCAACTCGCTTCCACTTGGCTATGCTGGTGCGCGAGTTGCGTTTAACACGGACCTTAGCTGGGAGAACACTGTTGCGGCACATTCCAAGGGCCCGGGCCAGTGCCGACTTCTGGCCGTAACGCGGGACAGCCCCTTCACAGTGCTTTGCAAGCAACAGGTTTTGGACGTGGGGTGGAGCGCCTCTCACAAACTCAGCGATCTCATGTAGTGTGATGATTTCGCCTCTCGCTTGTGGAGTCACTTGGCAACCCCCGTCCAGAGTCCGTGCCGTCTTCTGAGTAGCAGTCAGTTTAAGTATAGGATGATCAGAGGGGTTTTCCGGGGATATAGCTTGGTTAGTCGGGGGGTTTGTCTGGTCGGTTCTTGCAGGGGGTACGTCGCCATCTACCGGTATGGGTAAAGGCGGTGTGGGTGTGACAGGGACAGGGACACGCAGACGGACACGCTCTGCGTTACGCCTCCGTTTCGATGAAAGCAGAAGCTTCTTCCAGCGTGACCATTTCTTCCTCCTTTTCCTTTCTTCCGGTAAGGGGTTATACTTATGTACCGGAGTGGGATGGGAGCGTAGACCTTGACGTGGTACAGCCTTCACGGGCGGGGTGTTATGTTTTCCGGCTGCCTCTGTCACACAGCGAGGTACCTCCTGGTCCTCACCTCGTCATGCAGAGTCATTACAGGAGTCATCAGGGGAGTCATCAGATGACTCACTCCCTTGGCTTGCATGAGGAATAGATGTGGGAGTGCTATGTGCCTCGGGCACTAGCTGGAAACCTGGTGCAGGATCTTCCACTATGGGGTCCACACTGAATAATTGAGGGTCGATGTGGGCCATCCAGGCATCAACGTCTGGCTTAAACTCCTCACATGGAGCACCACGGGATGGAGTGGTATCCAGGGACTCATCCAGAGTCCCCTCTGATTGCGTGCCGTGAGACAGTGCACTGTCGTCATCCACTACTGACTCGCCGAATGGGAGAAGGCAATCTGTCTGAGTCTGGTCCAGACATGACACACTAGGGTGCGTCTCTTCTAGGCTGCCGTTCTCGGCAGCTGGCAGTGCAGTGAGGCTGACATTCTCAGCGGCCGGCAGTGCAGTGAGGCTGACGTACTCAGCGGCCGGCAGTGCAGACAGGCTGACGTTTTCAGCGGCCGGCAGTGCAGACAGGCTGACGTTTTCAGCGGCCGGCAGTGCAGACAGGCTGACGTTGTCACTAGGGACAGGATCGTCTGTTGACTTGAGTGCAGAGGGTACATCATTGCGTTTGGGGAACAGCCTTGTACCACGCATGCCCAGTCTCCACCTCTTTCTGCGGCTGGAAGAAGTTGCAAAGTACAAGCCATTTATGAGTTGTGAATTTACAAAAGCACTGTCTGCCTGGAAATATTATACCAGTCTGTATGTGTACTTTTTAGTAGAAAAGGCTATAGATTCATGTATACCGGTATGTATTTTCCTAAAGTGGTCTGTATGTGCCAAAATTGAAAGGCTGGTTGAACAGGCCTATTTATATATACCGGTATGTAAGTTCCTAAAGTGGTCTGTATGTGCCAAAATTGAAAGACTGGTAGAACAGGCCTATTCATATACCGGTATGTAAGTTCCAAAAGCGGTCTGTATGTGCCAAATTGATGAAGACCGGTCGAATAGGCCATCATAATTTTGTTGCTCATGTTTTTTGTTTATAATTTTACAAGTCTAAAACTTGGTGAAGATATTAGCAAAATATAAAAGTTCAAGTGATACAGAACACAAAATAAAGTATGAATGAAATGAACCTTTATTTTCACCGCGCCGCAGTACAATGTTAAACACATCAGTACTTAGTTCTAATAATCTAAGATGCTCTACATCGTTAATACAAGTACCCTTCATGTTCATATATCAAGGACACAGGAAATGAAGCTTTATTTTCACTGCGCCGCAGTATGTACAATGCTAAACACATCAGTACTTAGTTCTAATAATCTAAGATGCTCTACATCGTTAATACAAGTACCCTTCATGTTGAAAAATAAAGGACACAGGTGTAATGCAGTATGTTATGTTAGTTCTGCTAACTAACTAAGTAGTATGAAAACGGCACATTGAAATCAAAATCAGTAAAGAATGGTCAAGGTTATGACTAACTCGTCAAACGCAGTCTCTATTTCTTATAAGGCCACTTTAAAAAAACACCGCCCGCACTGGTCAGTTTAAAAGGGCCCTTGGGTGCTTTTCATTTAATTTAGATGGTTGTTTCCAACATTTATGATGGATATATATACGCTTACATGTATAACTTTACCTATCAGGCTTATATATCAATAAACCAACATAACCGTGCTTCTACAGCATTTGTGATAAAAGTTATAAAAAGTTATAAAAGTTATAAAAATCATAACAGTTATAAAAACTCTCAGGCATCGGAGGGCCCTGATTTCTCTTCCTCCTTGCTGCCTTCCTCCTCCTCTGGCGTAGTGGTGAAAGGGGTGGTATCTCCCGTGGGTTGGGGGAAAATAAGGGCATCAATGTCCACCGCATAGTGCCTGCAACAAACGTTGTGATTATGATATACATAATACAACAATAACATGTAATTCTCGTACAGAAATGTACAATTTTAACATAAACGCAACTTCTACAAGTCCGGGGTTTGTGTTGTTAATGTATGAAGTACTAGTTAAGATATTTAACCATAAACTGTTTTTGCAAATAGCACATGTTAATAACTGAACTGCAGTTCTAAGGAATTTAATACTGACCTCAGTGACTCGGGCAGCCACCATGTCGTCGGCATTCCGAAGACTGCCGGCTCCGGGGAGTGTAGCCGGGAAGCCAGGTGCCCGTATCGTGGTGGCGAGTGTGGTGGGGATGGCGACCCACTAGAGGAGGAAGGGGACAGCACCAGTCGTCTGTAGCGCACTGGTGGTGGCATTAGCGCCGCATCTTCCTCTGCCTCAGTGTGGCTTTCAGTGACAGTGTCACTGTCTGACTCACTGCCACTGCCACTTATGATGAGCGTGCTCTCACTGGAGGAGTCCTGGGTGGAGGTGTGCTCTGACACCGCAGTCCAATCAGGATCTGATTGGTGTGAGGACGAGTCAACTGAACTGGTGTCAGATCCGGTTGTGGAACCGTAGGGTTCCTCGTCGGACCCGGTGTGGGGGGGGTCTGAAACGTGAGAAGTACATGATGTCAGAAATTTATGGCAGACAGCGTTTATGTATGGACAGTAGATAAACAAAGCATGTACAACGCTTAAGATAAATCATATATCAACTATTAAAAGGATTCAAAGGTCAAGTAACTGCCATTTTGATCACGTCACATGGGTTATTTAAAAGGTGGGTGTATAGATCTATGCAGTACGACCATGACATGTCATGTACACATGTGCTGTACTCACCTGTAGCGACGGACGTTTTTGCATCCGGCGTGGTGGACAACGAGTCCGTGTCGGAGTCGGACCCGTAGCAGACCCGGGTGGAGGTTGGTCCTGCGGTGGCGGTACCCTCGGGTTTCTCGTCGGACCCAGTGTGGGGGGGGTCTGAAACGTGAGAAGTACATGATGTCAGTAATTGATGGCAGACAGCTTTTATGTATGGACAGTAGATAAACCAAGCATGTACAACGCTTAAGATAAATCATATATCAACTATTAAAAGGATTCAAAGGTCAAGTAACTGCCATTTTGATCACGTCACATGGGTTATTGAAAAGGTGGGTGTATAGATCTATGCAGTACGACCATGACATGTCATGTACACATGTGCTGTACTCACCTGTAGCGACGGACGTTTTTGCATCCGGCGTGGTGGACAACGAGTCCGTGTCGGAGTCGGACCCGTAGCAGACCCGGGTGGAGGTTGGTCTTGCGGTGGCGGTACCCTCGGGTTTCTCGTCGGACCCAGTGTGGGGGGGGTCTGAAACGTGAGAAGTACATGATGTCAGTAATTGATGGCAGACAGCGTTTATGTATGGACAGTAGATAAACAAAGCATGTACAACGCTTAAGATAAATCATATATCAACTATTAAAGGGGAAGCCTAAGATAGCGTATTTCTATCCACTTTAGAACTACCTGATTTAAAGGTCAAGTAACTGCCATTTTGATCACGTCACATGGGTTATTTAAAAGGTGGGTGTATAGATCTATGCAGTACGACCATGACATGTCATGTACACATGTGCTGTACTCACCTGCAGCGACGGACGTTTTTGCATCCGGCGTGGGGGACAACGATTCCGTGTCGGAGTCGGACCCATAGGAGACCCGGGTGGAGGTTGGTCCTGCCGTGGCGGGACCCTCAGGTTCTTCGTCTGACCCAGTGTGGCGGGGGTCTGAAACGTGAGAAGTACATGATGTAATTGATGGCGGACAGAGTTTATACATGTATTGACAGTAGATAAACAAAGCATGTGCAAGGCTTAAGATAAATCATATATCAAATATTAAAAGGGAAGCCTAAGATAGCGTGACATGTCATGTACACATGTGCTGTACTCACCTGCAGCGACGGACGTTTTTGCATCCGGCGTGGGGGACAAGGAGTCAGTGTCGGACCCATAGGAGACCCCGGTGGAGGTTTGTCCTGCGGTGGCGGGACCCTCAGGTTTTTCGTCTGACCCAGTGTGGGGGGGGTCTGAAACGTGAGAAGTACATGATGTAATTGATGGCTGACAGAGTTTATACATGTATTGGCAGTAGATAAACAAAGCATGTACAAGGCTTAAGATAAATCATATATCAACTATTAAAAGGGAAGCCTAAGATAGCGTGACATGTCATGTACACATGTGCTGTACTCACCTGTAGCGACGGTCGTTTTCGCGTCCGGCGTGGGGGACAAGGAGTCAGTGTCGGACCCGTAGCAGACCCGGGTGGAGGTTGGTCCTGCGGTGGCGGTACCCTCGGGTTCCTCGTCGGACCCAGTGTGGGGGGGGTCTGAAACGTGAGAAGTACATGATGTCAGTAATTGATGGCAGACAGAGTTTATGTATTGGCAGTAGATAAACAAAGCATGTACAACGCTTAAGATAAATCATATATCAACCATTAAAAGGGAAGCCTAAGATAGCGTATTTCTATCCACTTTAGAACTACCTGATTCAAAGGTCAAGTAACTGCCAATCACATGGGTTATTTAAAAGGTGGGTGTATAGATCTATGCAGTACGACCATGACATGCATGTACACATGTGCTGTACTCACCTGTAGCCACGGGCGTTTTCGCGTCCGGCCGAGCGTGTTCCTCTTGCTTGTCGTGGGGTGTGGAGGTCAACGTGGAGGTCGACGTGGAGGTCGACGTGGAGGTCGACGTGGAGGTCGACGTGGAGGTCGACGTGGAGGTCGCCGTGGAGGTTGCCGTGGAGGTTGACGTGGAGGTTGACGTGGAGGTTGACGTGGAGGTTGACGTGGAGGTCGACGTGGAGGTGGAGGTCGACGTGGTGCTAGAGGGTGAGGTCAAGGTGGAGGTTGAGGCGGAGGTAGAAGCGGAGGTCGACGCGGAGGTCGACGCGGAGGTCGACGCGGAGGTCGACGCGGAGGTTGAAGTGGAGGTTGAAGTGGAGGTGGAAGTGGAGGTCTTCCCCTTACGGCCCTTACAAGTCTTTCCCTTCCCTTTCTCCTCTGTAACAAAATTTGATTGAATAACCACACTCTAATTAATGTCTAACAGACACGCTTATAAATTATACAGCCTATAGTTGATATATGCTATATGAAATTAAGTATTGTATGTAATGTTCCCGTTCCTTACTTGTAACAAGATTTGTACAGTTGTAAGTGATATACACTGCTTCATACATAGTATAATGCTATATAATTGAAAAGGACGCAATCTAGACATGCCAAGAAATTAGAACTTTGAGTGGGAAATCATGTGTAAAAAAATTCGATAGTGTATAAAATCCCCTCAGGCATATACATGTACATGTGACTCACTTTTCGTAGGGCGATCCTTTTCACAGTCTTCCAACAGGGCTGCGCGCTGCTCCACAGTAAATCGCTCCGCATTCTGCACCCGCAGCCTCTCGGCTGCCTCCACATTAGGGATAGGAACTATGGAGTGGTCCACCGGCTCCACCGGTTCCTCTCCCCGTATGTGGATCCCCCGTTCTAGTTCCCTGACTGGCTGTTGCTCAGGAGTAACCTGCGTTAAATTATATAGTACTATAGATATATATATATATAATAAATATATAATGAATTTTGGTGGCTTATTCTGTCATACATCAACTTGAAGACAGGGATAGAAGGCCAAGATAGTTCAAGCCCGGGAGTTCAAGATAAATAAAAGCTAATCAAGAATATCAAAGATAACCCAACATTGGGATACTCATTAAAGAAAACATGTAGGCCTAGCTTGGCCGAGGGATGGTACATGTAGGATTGTAGGTGTAATAAATCTATAGATAGGAAACCTGTATGCTTTGTTGTGCTAGGTATTATAAGTGTAACACATAACGCAGTTTGCATACAGTTTGTGGTTTTCATTCAACTGTTGTATGCCACGGGAAGCTACATCTTGGCATGTACACTGGTTGAATTGTGCTATGTGGGCACATACAGACCAAGTTAATGAGTAATTCACAAATATAGTCAAACCTCATCGTGAAGATGGGAGGGGGACCTCGTTGGTGCGGCCGGCTTCCTACGCCGCCTCTTTGCATCAGGCAGGTCCTGCGTGATGTCGGCCTTCTTTGGTTGAGAGGGGCCCAGCTCGATGTCGTCCGGCTCCTCCTCAGCCTCCTCAATGTGCCCCCGCTTACTCTTGCGTACCTTAGACGCAGCCTCCGCCTCTTGCTCTGTGGAAATATTTGGAATGAACATTGTATGAAAGAAAAAAGAAAAAAGAAAAGCTAAAGGATATAGACAAAGGTGCACGAGTTTCAGTCTGTTGACTGGGTTATTTCACAAGTTGACCTTGGGCCGTATTTCACGAGGCCGTAGGCCGAGTGAAATGCGGCCCAAGGGTCAACAAGTGAAATAACCCAGTCAATAGACTGAAATGATGGCAGGGGGGAGCCTAAAAGGGCTAAATTGGTTTCTTTCTACGCAGATACGGTGTTCACATATACCATGACCTGTGACGTAACATGTGATTTGTTCAGAATATTATGGCCATTTAAATGTAAGAATAATATTATTGAAGGAATACTAAGTAAGAAGTAAAATGCATGTGAAATGTAGACGTACCTTTCTCCTTCATAGTTTTCTTGTACAGGTTATTCCTGTTGCGGAATTCTATGTATTCATCGGTCCCTTTGTCAGGAGTGCACTTCTGTTTGGTTAGAAATAAAATTTATCTTATAGCTGCGCACTAAATTGTATGTTACTTTATGGCATATAAATTGTATACATGTATTTCTATAAAAGGGGGGGTAGGAAAAACGAATGTGTAGTGTATTACAAGTATCTAGGGGTGATAAAATAATACCAAAAGTAATATGAGTGTTATATGACAGTTATTCCCATCTATGAGAGAGAAGGTACCTAGGGCCTATATACGGAGTAAGCCCTAGTTAGTCATATCACTTTAAGCTGATGTATACATTTTCAAGTAGAGAAACTGAAACTGGTTTTTAATCAAGATCTGTGGTACAATTTGACAAATATAGTATGGTTTAAATTTACCTTTTGACTCAGTTGGCGCTTGGCCAAGAAGTCCTTACTCTTCTTGTTCTTGGCGTAGTATGTACTGTTCTTCTTTCGGCCGCGAACAGCTTGGTATATGGCCCGGTCAGCCGCATTGAGGGTCTGGTACACCTCTTTCACCCCGTATTTGTCACACCAGGCCTCCAACTCGTGGTAGCCTGTGCCGTAGGGCGGTGCCACAAGCGTAGGCGGCCCATCCTCATCTTCGACGAAGGGCCTCTTACGCTCTCTTCGTCGAGGGGGGGGTTTCTCCTTTCCCTTCTTCTTCGGAGGCTTTGGTTTGTCTGGTTTTTTCGGCGGCATTTCAATTCAGGACTGCAGATATCAGATTAGTTACATAGAAGTACGCTCAGCTCTGTAGATGAAAAAGAAAAGAGAAATTTATTAATACAATTTTATACAAATTCATTTTGTACATGAATGAATACATCATATATATAGACAAATGCCAACGCCCATAGATATACCGTTTCTGTTGTATTTTACGAGTGGGGGCTGGGTATCCCATGAAGCCTCAGCCCCCATGAGTGAAATACATCATGAGCGGTATTGATGTAGTTGGCATTTGTTTTAATTTATTTATTTGAAGCCATAAATATTGAAGGGGAAATTTTTCTTTTCTTAGCACGTTGAATACGGCCACATTGTATTGAATGGTACCAATGAATACGGTCACTTAGTGCTTTAAGAGGATAGGAGATATTGTATTTCCTACAAATAAAGAGGGGGGTACAGTGTGGGGAGCTAACATATCAATTTAAGGATATCAAGGAGGGGTGAATGGGGGGGGGGATTTAGACCGACATATAGAGGGGGGGAGGGGGGGGAGGACAGACCACCCCCCCTTGTTTTTAAAAATTTAAATCAAGCAGAAATACGTCAGGGATACGCTGTTAGAATATTGTATATAACACATATAGCCGTCTGTATGTACACAGCACATACAGACCGGGTTAAGGAAAACCAGAGGAGAGCGAAGATGTTATTTAAAGTGTATTCAAACTGGTTGTATCATGTAATAAAGTATGTTATGCAGTGTATCAAGGTAAGGGACTACACAATTTCCCATTTTTTCTGTTCTAAAGCAGGAGAAAATGAGAAATAGGGTGGTATTTACATGTCCAAAAATTAACCCGGTCTGTATGTGGAACATACAGACCGGCTTATGGTAAACGAAACCTGACAAAACAATAACTGTATTTAACTTGGTATTAAAATGAAATACAGTATCTAATTGTGTTATACTACGCCAAGGACTAAGTTTGGACAAAAACAGTACTGACTTTTCATAGATAAGCCACTTATTTTACCCGTAGTACACATGTATGACATTTCTTAACCCGGTCTGAATTTCGCAAAACATGAGCCGGGATACTACAGCGAGTGGCGAAATTAGTTACATTGTCCACTGCTTACTTGTAATCTGGATGATGATATTCCAGTAGAAGTAGTAACATGTGATGTAAAGATACATATCTACTTCCCTTGCATGTTACAAGGTGGTAGCGCTTTGTTTTGTTTAGTATTATGAAGAAATTGTACGAGAAATTGTTGTGAACAAACACACCGACTTACCGTGGAAGACACACTGCACAGCTACATAGCAGTTGTTGTCCGTATCCGAGTGTCGCAGTGTGTGGTACCGGCAGGAAGCTTTGCAGGAGAAACAGAAGAGGGCGCCACTGGTGCATACACTTCGCTTGCAACTCACCAGTTGTCCTTCTAGTCGGATTTGTTTAAATCGGTCTGTATGTGATAAACCCGGTCTGTATGTGCTTAACCCGGTATGTATGTGGAATTCGTCGCCGGAACAGGAAACGAAGAGCCAAGTCGGATGTTGCAAGATGGCGGACACATTGTTTTTATGTTATATCATATAACACTACTTTGGGTTGTACAACACCAAAAATGTGGATTGTTAAATATTATTGCACTGGATTGTACGAGCTGTTTACCTTAAAGCGGTCTGTATGTGAAAAAAAAGGACCTGATTTCTTGGAAGGCGCTATGAAACAAAAGGAGGCACATGTGAGTAGTAAAAACTCTTCTAGAATATGAGGTATGGGTTGAAATACGAGATGCAAAACATAGAAGAGGGCCAGATATGATTGCTTTTGTGTAGGCAATGCAAAGGTATGGAATTTAATGGAATTTATTAAACCGGTCTGTATGTGAAATTTGATTTTTTTTCAGGTAATGCTCTATAACAGCAGCTGTACCATAGAAATTAATTGCATTTTCACTCAGGGTGATGCAATATAACAATATACAAAAATAAAACACAACAAATAGTCCATGTTAGCTTAATCCATTTTTTTATTCATTTTTTCCTTAAAAAAATTGCAAAATACGTCAACTTTTGGGGGGTTTTGGGCCAAAAAATCCCGAAATAAGGGTTAGATAACATGTAAAGTATACATTTTCTGGTAGAACTAAACCCACTCTAACTTTCAGTGAGAGTTATAGACATGTGAACATGATTGGGGTGAAAATATCCTGGAAAAACCCCAAATTAGCAGTTGCATCACGTTGGTGAGAATCAGTCAAGAACACAATTACCAACATCCCCATGGTAACAAGTTTTAACAACTCATATTTATTTATTACATTTTGACATGAAGAATGTCACCATAATATTGTAGGCTACAGAAAACAGAGACTCTTATCTTTCTCCTCTAATGACTCCATTCATGTTGACTGCCATGATATTGTGATTAAAATGAGGGGTTTGTGTTTTTTTATAGCTCAAGAAATGAGGTCAGGGGGGCTATTTTTATGCAATGCACCAGTGGGGGTGCTATTAGGAAGGGTGCATATTTGATCACAGAAACGGGCAGACTACAGCGGCAGCGGCAGCGCTATTTTGAACTCTCTAGAGGCTAAGGGTTTGAGATGAACGTGTCCCATGTCGCATGTCGATTTTTAAGAAATGACCATGTCACATGACACTAAGTGAAAAAGGCGTTGTCACTAGTGTCACTAAGGGGGAAAATGTAGGGGCACCGTAATTGATACAATCGGACTCTTGGGACCATAGACTACTAGGAATTTTTTTTTTAAATTTGACCACCCGCAAGGCCGGAATTTGAAGGAAGAGTTGAGGCGCCTACTTATACAGTAATTGAGAATTTTTTATTCATGTCACATGTCGATTTTTAAGAATGGTCTAATGACACAGATAGCGCTAAACCTAAAGACCTACCCCCCGCCCCCTTAGTCTTTCTATACTGAATCCGGGACTTGCCGGCGAGGCCGACAAAGGGCTGACCTAATGAGCTCACAGCTGGACTAGATACCCAATGTTTTGGATTGGAGAAATCAGCAGAGCAATAAAAGCGTGGTGAGGCTGGTGTTATTTTCAAGGGTGGCCCCTGTGAGTTGTAAAATTGGTGCTAAATGTGGTAACCAGGAGGATGCTAAGTTTATTGATATTGTCCGTTAATGATACTTAAGGTGGGTGTTGTCTAAAGTTTTAATTGATATTACCAATGTGGCCAATAATGACTTCACAGTTGGGGCCCTCGCCCGCAGGTCCCAGATTCAGGGTATTCTTTGTTTATTGTGTGGCCCCTAAAGAGGGGCCGACTAACTCCTTAGAGTTAGTTAGATGCTGCTGCTGTGCTATGCAACATCAGCGTAATTAATTACGCCTCATGTTGGGCAGCATGGATCACTTGATGGGTGATACCTCAAAGCTCAAACACGGCAGAGCCGCGTGTGGCATGCGAGGACCAGTGGGTCAGGGGTGATCCGTTGCAGACAGAATACCGATCCGTGTGAGGTTCTGACTTTCTATAGCTTTTTATAAAGCCTTAGATATGGTGTGGTATTTTTCATCTCGCTATAGTTTAGTTGGTATTTAAGGAAACCGCCTCATTTCTATCAGAAATACACAATATTGAATTGTTTTTATATTTTAATATATTAGAAGCGCGCTTTGTTGCCTATATAGCTCATTATGCGTTGAAATGCTCGCGAGCATCGTAGGAATGTACAAAACCCCTATTGTGGCGCCATCTGACGAAAGAGCGGGGAACTATACTAGCACGTTCGTTATTCACATCTTTGACAGGGACTTGGTTGGTTGTTGGGCTGCTTAACGCCCTAATTAACAGCTGAGGTCATTTCAAGGGGGGTGATGGTGATCGAATCTATGGATGACTGAAGGTGGAAAGCACACCCCTACACTTTTACCGAGGCAATGGAGCTGCTCAAAGGGTGTGGCGAGCTAGACTGGAGGATGTAATAACTAGGCGGCAGAGGGGACAAAAAGACAATCTCGTAGTAGTAGGTCTACTTGGATCTTGAGTAGCCGCCCTTGTGGTTATAATTACCTAGACTAGTTGGCTCTGCCAGCCTGGTCAAGTGAAAATTGGTAAGGAGACTATGAACTAAGCTAAGCTCGGATTTTAAAATGGTCTATAAAAGTATAATAAAACTATAGCGCACCCTCTTAGATTTGATGATAAGACACGGCCTACTAGGTATACGCATTTGTACAAGGGTATCATTGTGTATAAAATGCTCTTTTGGTACATCATCCCGACTCTACACGAGCACCATTTTCAACGACAGATAGTGCTGTAGTGAATTTCCCATCTCAAGGCGAGCCCCGCTAATTATGGAGACCCTGGAGTAGGATTAACATTATATCCCAATGTCTGTGGTGGTCATTTATGACATGCAGACTGCACCCTGGAGGTGATAGATCTGACCACAGGCCCGCAATATGGGGCTCCCCTCTGAGAGTATCAAGGTTTGCGTATAGTCTCCTGCAGTTTAAATCTGTTATCTCCCCCTTTGTCGGCCTCGCCAAGATCCTGGGAGATTCACTTTAAACCTAAGGCTTACCCTTTTTTATTCTTTGTTTATTGTGTGGCCCCTAAAGAGGGGCCGCGGTGTTGATTAATTACACCACATGTTAAGCAACATAAGATCAAACCTCCCTCAAAAGCGTCAAGGCTCAAAGTCCTGATGGACAGGAGCCCTGTGTGGCATTCGAGGACGAATGGTTGAGTGATCCGTTGCAGAATACCGTTCCGTGAGAAGTTCTGACTTTATATAGCTTTTATATCGCTTTAGATATGGTGTAGTATTTTCAATCTCGCTATAGTTTAGTTGATATTTCAAAGAATCTGCCTCATTCTATCAGAAATACACAACGTTGACATGTTTCTTATATTCAATATATTAGAAGTGTGCTTTGTTGCTTATTATAGGTCATTATGCGTTTAAAATGTTCGCGAGTATCGTGGAAATGTACAAAAACCCTATTGTGGCGTCATCTGACGAAAAGAGCGGAGAACTATACTAGAGTATGTAATCGCCAGACCAGCAGGCGGCAGCAGAGTGGTCAAAAGACAATCTCGTAGTAGTAGGTCCACTTGGATGTTGAGTAGCCGCCCTTGTGGTTGTAATTACCTAGACTAGTTGACCCTGCCGGCCTGGTCAAGTGAAATTAGTAAGGAGACCGCCCATTAACGTGCTCCACAGTCTTTAGACAGTTAAGCCTATAGTCAAGACCGGAGAATTTGGCGAGACGCCCCTCTGGGAGGTCATAATCCTCAATGTGAGGTGTTAGCTCATTAACATCAGATACCATATTAACAACCCATTTAAAATGGTCAATTTAAGAGCAACTCACCCTATTCTGACAAAATCCTATTAGCAGGTAACCTCTGTATAAACCATACTGCAAAACATCTGCTACTTCGAGCGTCTGCCTCGTGACTGATAGTGTACAACAAGACGAAGTGGGCAGAGATAAAAAAATTTGAGGCTCTTTATATAGCCGAGAGAGCGGCTAATCTGGATGTTCTAAGCTTGTTTTCACCTAGAGCCCCACCCTCTTCCAGAGAGGAATCAAATCGCTTTTCACCTGAACCCTTCCACCCCTAATCCCTCAGCATGAAAAGAGAGATAACGAGTGTAACGTGCGCTACATGTATATGGGATTATAGCTGGTGAAGAGATAAAGCCGGGTCACCTGCGTATACAAAGACTACAGGGGGTGATTAACGACAGGTGTGACGCGCCAGCCCGTGGACGGATTATCTTTTAAGCTGACGCTTATTCAACTAGCCAGCCGACGTCCGCGCCACTCACTGCGGCAAGAGGAGGTGCTTTTGTTTTACACTTGAGCCGCTTACCACATGGTCTCTACCTCACAGACAGACACGCGCCCCCTGTAGCTTTTTTTTTTGTATACACACGCTAATCTCATAACCCCCTTATCCGTTATACAGGTAACGGGTATTCTCTTTTAAAATAGCTACCAGTCAGCTTAGCTCTAGAAGTAAGAAGGCGTATATAAGGAGGCTGACACGTGTATAGGCGCCTTATAAGTCGGCAGGGGGTAAATACTAGTGAAAAAGGAAGGCAGGTGTGCAAGTAGCTTTTCTAACAGACATGTGTGTGCACTAAGCTGCTTAAGTCTAAACCCTCCCGCAGTAGTCAGGTGGCACGTGAAAACTTACTTAACAGATCTCTTACATTGAGTAGAGACTCTGTGCTGAGAGAGTCTTTTCAGCCGTTTAAGAGGATTATCTAGAACAGGGTACATAAGGAGTGAAACGCTGAATAGCGGCTACTCGGTCTCGTGCAGCACAAGCAGCAGCATCTGGCAGCGGCTTCAGCAGCATCTGTCAACAGCATCCGTGACATTGTCAGCAGCTGCAGCAGCTGCACGAGCAGCACAAGCAGCCAGCAGCTGCTGCAGCAGCTGCACGAGCAGCACAAGCAGTAGCATCTGTCAGCAGCATCCGTGACATCGTCAGCAGCAGCAGCAGCAGCATCCATGACATCGTCAGCAGCACAAGCAGCCAGCAGCTGCTGCAGCAGCTGCACGAGCAGCACAAGCAGTAGCATCTGTCAGCAGCATCCGTGACATCGTCAGCAGCAGCAGCAGCAGCAGAATCTGTCAACAGCATCCGTGACATCGTCAGCAACTGCAGCAGCTGCTGCTGCTGCAGCTGCAGCAGCTGCACGAGCAGCACAAGCAGCAGCACCGACAGCAGCAGCAGCACCGACAGCAGCAGCAGCGGCGGTGTGGACCACTAAATTCGAGATGAGGCCTAGTGACATTTGACATGAAGCTTGAAAAACATAGTGACAGGTGACATGAGCAATTCTTAAAATCGACATGAGATATGAGCATAATTAAGCGACATCGACATGCGCCATGGCTATTTTTTAAGACAAACGTCATATGCCATAGCCTCCTCATCCAGACCTCCACTAGTAGTGCTCTATAAGCGTAAGCTTTGCCTTAAGAGAGCTGTAGCTGTGAACCCTCTCCTCCCCCCGTGCACACAGGCGAATATCAGAGTCAGCCAATGGCGCCAATACCACTCTCATACAAGGGTTGGGCGCTGCTGGACTATAATAGATGGGTCAAGGACCGTTCTACTGAGGGTCAGGCAGGCTAAGTCGGACATTCAATGACAGGCTGGTCTTTGGCAAACTTGTTTTGAAAGTCTGGCCAGCATTGACAGACTGGGGCATAAGGATCCCGCATGGTCAGACTTTCAAGCAAGTTTGCCAAAGTCCGGCCTGTTATTGAATGTCCGGCCTAGCCTGACCCTCAGTAGAACGGTCCTTGACCCGTCTATTATAGTCCAGCAGTGCCTGACCCTTGTCTGAGAGCGGTTTAGGCGTCATTGGGTGCCTCTGATATTTGCCTCTGTGTAAGATGAGAAAAGGGGGCTGTCGCTGTTGAAAGACTATATTTCAAGCTCAGAAAACTGTAATTAGCTTTCCAAGTTGTTTATTTAACAATATCTTAGCCTAGCAAGAAGCTGTCAGATGACATCTAAGAAAAAATGTAAGCTGTTAATTGATTCAAGAGAAATTAGTTTACAAATAGCCAGTGTAAGTACGCCTATGTATAGGAGAGAGACCTTGCTTATTTCTTATAGGGATGTAAGATAGTCACATCATGATGCACATCATCATAAACGCATCATGATACATTTCATTGTAAGTAGACGAACCAGTAGACTCGCCTCTCTGCCCTCTAAAAGAGAGGGCAGAGAGGCGAGTCTCACTCTTAAAAACCCTTCCCCTCCCCTCCCCCCTCCCCCCCTCCCCCCCTCCCCCCCCCCATGCATCTTAAAGAGTGCCTCCCAGAGTGCCCCTTGTTGGGCCCTTATCCCTCAAACGAGCCCTTAACCCTCAAACGAGTAACCGTTTGAGGGATAAGGGCTCACCACGGGCCCTTATCCCTCAAATATGGCGTTAAAGCACAAACGGCCTTATCCCTCAAACGGCCTTATCCCTCAAACGGCCTTAACCCACAAACGGCCTTATCCCTCAAACGGCCTTATCCCTCAAACGGCATTATCCCTCAAACGGCCTTAACCCACAAACTATATAGCGTTTGAGGGATAAGGGCAAGCTGATGTTTAGAGCAAGTTATGCATGTTAGATGACTATAGGGTTTGAGGGATAAGGGCGCACTGATACACAGGTGGTACTAGATGTATAAGCTTACTATATAGCGTTTGAGGAATAAGGGCAAGTTGATGTTTAAAGCAAGTTATGCATGTTAGATGATTATAGGGTTTGAGGGATAAGGGCGCACTGATACACAGGTGGTACTAGATGTATAAGCTTACTATATAGCGTTTGAGGGATAAGGGCAAGTTGATATTTCAGGCAAGTTACAGATGTAGGATTACTATATAGCGTTTGAGGGATAAGGGCAGGTTGATATTTCAGGAAAGGTAGGTATATAGGATCACTATATAGCGTTTGAGGGATAAGGGCAGGTTGGTATTTCCTGTAAGCTATGTATACAAGACAACTATATAGGGTTTGAGGGATAAGGGCAAGCTGATGTTATATGCCAGTTAGGTATATAAGATCACTATATAGCGTTTGAGGGATAAGGGCAAGTTGATGTATCAAGGAATTTAGGTATGTAGGATCACTATATAGCGTTTGAGGGATAAGGGCAGGTTGATATTTCAGGTAAGGTAGGTATATAGGATTACTTTATAGGGTTTGAGGGATAAGGGCAAGTTGATGTTTCAGGCAATTTAGGCACTTATGAACACCATATAGCGTTTGAGGGATAAGGGCAGGTTGATTTTTCAGGTAAGGTAGGTATATAGGATTACTATATAGCGTTTGAGGGATAAGGGCAAGTTGAAGTTACAGGCAATTTAGTTATATAGGATCACTATATAGCGTTTGAGGGATAAGGGCAAGTTGATGTTTCAGGTAATTTAGGTACGTAGGAACACTCTATAGCGTTTGAGGGATAAGGGCAAGTTGATATCATATGCCAGTTAGGTATATAAAATCACTATATAGCGTTTGAGGGATAAGGGCAAGTTGATGTTTCAAGCAAGTTATGCATGTTAGATGACTATAGGGTTTGAGGGATAAGGGCGCACTGATACACAGGTGGTACTAGATGTATAAGCTAACTATATAGCGTTTGAGGGATAAGGGCAAGTTGATATTTCAGGCAAGTTACATATGTAGGATAACTATATAGCGTTTGAGGGATAAGGGCAGGTTGATATTTCAGGTAAGGTAGGTATATAGGATCACTATATAGCGTTTGAGGGATAAGGGCAGGTTGGTATTTCCTGTAAGCTATGTATACAAGACAACTATATAGGGTTTGAGGGATAAGGGCAAGCTGATGTTATATGCCAGTTAGGTATATAAGATCACTATATAGCGTTTGAGGGATAAGGGCAAGTTGATGTTTCAAGGAATTTAGGTATGTAGGATCACTATATAGCGTTTGAGGGATAAGGGCAGGTTGATATTTCAGGTAAGGTAGGTATATAGGATTACTTTATAGGGTTTGAGGGATAAGGGCAAGTTGATGTTTCAGGCAATTTAGGCACTTATGAACACCATATAGCGTTTGAGGGATAAGGGCAGGTTGATTTTTCAGGTAAGGTAGGTATATAGGATTACTATATAGCGTTTGAGGGATAAGGGCAAGTTGAAGTTACAGGCAATTTAGTTATATAGGATCACTATATAGCGTTTGAGGGATAAGGGCAAGTTGATGTTTCAGGTAATTTAGGTACGTAGGAACACTCTATAGCGTTTGAGGGATAAGGGCAAGTTGATATCATATGCCAGTTAGGTATATAAAATCACTATATAGCGTTTAAGGGATAAGGGCAAGTTGATGTTTCAAGCAAGTTATGCATGTTAGATGACTATAGGGTTTGAGGGATAAGGGCGCACTGATACACAGGTGGTACTAGATGTATAAGCTAACTATATAGCGTTTGAGGGATAAGGGCAAGTTGATATTTCAGGCAAGTTACATATGTAGGATAACTATATAGCGTTTGAGGGATAAGGGCAGGTTGATATTTCAGGTAAGGTAGGTATATAGGATCACTATATAGCGTTTGAGGGATAAGGGCAGGTTGATATTTCAGGTGAGGTAGGTATGTAGGATCACTATATAGCGTTTGAGGGATAAGGGCAGGTTGGTTTTTCCGGTAAGCTATGTATATTAGACAACTATATAGGGTTTGAGGGATAAGGGCAAGCTGATGTTATATGCAAGTTAGGTATATAGGATCACAATAATAGCGTTTGAGGGATAAGGGCAAATTGATGTTTCAAGGAATTTAGGTATGTAGGATCACTATATAGCGTTTGAGGGATAAGGGCAGGTTGATATTTCAGGTAAGGTAGGTATATAGGATTACTATATAGCGTTTGAGGGATAAGGGCAAGTTGATGTTAGAGGCAATTTATGTATGTAGGATCACTATATAGCATTTGAGGGATAAGGGCAAGTTGATGTTTCAGGCAATTTAGGTACTTAGGAACACTATATAGCGTTTGAGGGATAAGGGCAGGTTGATAATTCAGATAAGGTAGGTCAATAGGATTACTATATAGCGTTTGAGGGATAAGGGCAAGTTGATGTTTCAGGCAATTTATGTATGTAGGATCACTATATAGAGTTTGAGGGATAAGGGCAGGTTGATATTTCAGGTAAGGTAGGTATATAGGATTACTATATAGCGTTTTAGGGATAAGGGGAAGTTGATGTCATATACCAGTTAGGTATATAAAATCACTATATAGCGTTTGAGGGATAAGGGCAAGTTGATGTTTAAAGCAAGTTATGTATGTTAGATGACTATAGTGTTTGGGGGATAAGGGCGCACTGATACACAGGTGGTACTAGATGTATCAGCTTACTGTATAGTGTTTGAGGGATAAGGGCAAGTTGATATTTCAGGCAAGTTACATATGTATGATAACTATATAGCGTTTGAGAGATAAGGGCAGGTTGAACTTTCAGGTAAGGTAGGTATATAGGATCACTATATAGCGTTTGAGGGATAAGGGCAGGTTGATATTTCAGGTAAGGTAGGTATGTAGGATCACTTTATAGTGTTTGAGGGATAAGGGCAGGTTGGTATTTCCGGTAAGCTATGAATATTGGACAACTATATAGGGTTTGAGGGATAAGGGCAAGCTGATGTTATATGCAAGTAAGGTATATAGGATCACTATATAGAGTTTGAGGGATAAGGGCAGGTTGATATTTCAGGTAAGGTAGGTATATAGGATTACTATATAGTGTTTGAGGGATAAGGGCAAGTTGATGTTTCAGGCAATTTATGTATGTAGGATCACTATATAGCGTTTGAGGGATAAGGGCAGGTTGATATTTCAGGTAAGGTAGGTCAATAGGATTACTATTTAGCTTTTGAGGGATAAGGGCAAGTTGATGTTTCAGGCAAGTTACATATTAAGGATCACTTTATAGTGATACAATATACCTAACTACCCTAAATTATCCATTTGCCCTTATCCCTCAAACGCTATATAGCGATCCCATACACTAACTGGCCTAAAATATCAACTTGCCCTTATCCCTCAAACGCTATATAGTGATCCTATATACCTAACTGGCCTAAAATATTAACTTGCCCTTATCCCTCAAACTCTATATAATGATCCTATATACCTAAGTGGCCTAAAATATCAACTTGTCCTTATCCCTCAAACGCTATATATAATGATCCTATATACCTAAGTGGCCTAAAATATCAACTTGCCCTTATCCCTCAAATGCTACATAGTGATCTTATATAGCTAACTAGTCCAAAATATCAACTTGCCCTCAAGCCTCAAACACTACATAGTCATCTAATATACCTATTTGTATTTAAAGAATAATCTGCCCTTATCCCTCAAACACTATATAGTGCTCTAAATTTCCTAACTAGTCCAACATATTAACTTGCCCTTATGCCTCAAACACTATATAGTGATCTTATATACCTAACTGGTCTAAAATATCAACTTGCCCTTATCCCTCAAATGCTATATAGTGATACAATATACCTTACTAGTCTAAATTATCCATTTGCCCGTATCCCTCAAATGCTATATAGCGATCCCATACACTAACTGGCCTAAAATATTCACTTGCCCTTATCCCTCAAACGCTATATAACAGTCCTGTGTACCTAACCGGCCTAAAATATCAACTTGCCCTTATCCCTCAAACGCTATATAATGATCCTATATACCTAAGTGGCCTAAAATATCAACTTGCCCTTATCCCTCATACGCTATATATAATGATCCTATATACCTAAGTGGCCTAAAATATCAACTTGCCCTTTTCCCTCAAACGCTACATAGTGATCTTATATAGCTAACTAGTCCAAAATAATTATCAACTTGCCCTTACGCCTCAAACACTATATAGTCATCTAATATACCTATTTGTATTTAAAGAATAATCTGCCCTTATCCCTCAAACACTATATAGTGCTCTAATTTTCCTAACTAGTCCAACATATTAACTTGCCCTTATGCCTCAAACACTATATAGTGATCCTAAATAACTGGTCTAAAATATCTACTTGCCCTTATCCCTCAAACGCTATATAGTGATCTAATACACCTAACTGTACTAAAGGAATAATCTGCCCTTATCCCTCAAACACTATTAAAGTGAGCTTTACACCTAGTTCCACCTGTGAATCAACCTGCCTTTATGCCTCAAACACTATATAGTGATCCTATATACCTAACGAGCCTAAAATATCAACTTGCCCTTATCCCTCAAATGCTATATAGTGATACAATATACCCAACTATCCTAAATCATCCATTTGCCCTTATCCCTCAAACGCTATAAAGCGATCCCATACACTAACTGGCCTAAAATATCAACTTGCCCTTATCCCTCAAACGCTATATAACAGTCCTATGTACCTCACCAGCCTAAAATATTAACTTGCCCTTATCCCTCAAACGCTATATAATGATCCTATATACCTAAGTGGCCTAAAATATCAACTTGCCCTTATCCCTCAAACGCTACATAGTGATCTTATATAGCTAACTAGTCCAAAATATCAACTTGCCCTTACGCCTCAAACACTACATAGTCATCTAATATACCTATTTGTATTTAAAGAATAATCTGCCCTTATCCCTCAAAGACTATATAGTGCTCTAATATTCCTAACTAGTCCAACATATTGACTTGCCCTTATGCATCAAACACTATATATAGTGACCCTAAACACCTAACTGGCCTAAAATATCAACTTGCCCTTATCCCTCAAACACTATATAGTGCTCTAATATTCCTAACTAGTCCAACATATTAACTTGCCCTCATGCCTCAAACACTATGTAGTGATCCTATATACCTAACTGGTCTAAAATATCAACTTGCCCTTATCCCTCAAACGCTCTGTAGTGATACAATATACCTTACTAGTCTAAATTATCCATTTGCCCTTATCCCTCAAACGCTATATAGAGATCCCATACACTAACTGGCCTAAAATATTAACTTGCCCTTATCCCTCAAACGCTATATAACAGTCCTTTGTACCTAACCGGCCTAAAATATCAACTTGCCCTTATCCCTCAAACGCTATATAGTGATCCTATATACCTAACTGGCCTAAAATATTAACTTGCCCTTATCCCTCAAACGCTATATAACAGTCCTTTGTACCTAACCAGCCTAAAATGTCAACTTGCCCTTATCCCTCAAACGCTATATAGTGATCCTATATACCTAACTAGCCTAAAATATCTACTTGCCCTTATCCCTCAAACGCTATATAATGATCCTATATACCTAAGTGGCCTAAAATATCAACTTGCCCTTATCCCTCAAACACTATATATAATGATCCTATATACCTAAGTGGCCTAAAATATCAACTTGCCCTTTTCCCTCAAACGCTACATAGTGATCTTATATAGCTAACTAGTCCAAAATATCAACTTGCCCTTACGCCTCAAACACTATATAGTCATCTAATATACCTATTTGTATTTAAAGAATAATCTGCCCTTATCCCTCAAACACTATATAGTGCTCTAATTTTCCTAACTAGTCCAACATATTAACTTGCCCTTATGCCTCAAACACTATAATAGTGATCCTAAATAACTGGTCTAAAATATCTACTTGCCCTTATCCCTCAAACGCTATATAGTGATCTAATAAACCTAACTGTACTAAAGGAATAATCTGCCCTTATCCCTCAAACACTATTAAAGTGAGCTTTACACCTAGTTCCACCTGTGAATCAACCTGCCTTTATGCCTCAAACACTATATAGTGATCCTATATACCTAACTGGCCTAAAATATCAACTTGCCCTTATCCCTCAAATGCTATATAGTGATACAATATACCTAACTATCCTAAATCATCCATTTGCCCTTATCCCTCAAACGCTATATAGCGATCCCATACACTAACTGGCCTAAAATATCAACTTGCCCTTATTCCTCAAACGCTATATAACAGTCCTATGTACCTCACCAGCCTAAAATATTAACTTGCCCTTATCCCTCAAACGCTATATAATGATCCTATATACCTAAGTGGCCTAAAATATCAACTTGCCCTTATCCCTCAAACGCTACATAGTGATCTTATATAGCTAACTAGTCCAAAATATCAACTTGCCCTTACGCCTCAAACACTACATAGTCATCTAATATCCCTATTTGTATTTAAAGAATAATCTGCCCTTATCCCTCAAACACTATATAGTGCTCTAATATTCCTAACTAGTCCAACATATTAACTTGCCCTTATGCCTCAAACACTATATAGTGATCTTATATACCTAACTGGTCTAAAATATCAACTTGCCCTTATCCCTCAAACGCTATATAGTGATACAATATACCTTACTAGTCTAAATTATCCATTTGCCCTTATCCCTCAAACGCTATATAGCAATCCCATACACTAACTGGCCTAAAATATTAACTTGCCCTTATCCCTCCAACGCTATATAACAGTCCTTTGTACCTAACCAGCCTAAAATATCAACTTGCCCTTATCCCTCAAACGCTATATAGTGATCCTATATACCTAACTGGCCTAAAATATTAACTTGCCCTTATCCCTCAAACGCTATATAATGATCCTATATACCTAAGTGGCCTAAAATATCAACTTGCCCTTATCCCTCAAACGCTATATAATGATCCTATATACCTAAGTGGCCTAAAATATCAACTTGCCCTTATCCCTCAAACGCTGTATAATGATCCTTAATACCTAAGTGGCCTAAAATATCAACTTGCCCTTATCCCTCAAACGCTATATATGATGTGTTGGAAGAGTTGTGGTTAAGGCCGTTTGAGGGATAAGGCTGTTTGAGGGTTAAGGCTGTTTGAGGGATAAGGCCGTTTGAGGGTTAAGGCCGTTTGAGGGATAAGGCCGTTTGAGGGATAAGGCCGTTTGAGGGATAAGGCCGTTTGTGCTTTAACGCCATATTTGAGGGATAAGGGCCCGTGGTGTGCCCTTAACCCTCAAACAGATATTCGTTTGAGGGTTAAGGGCTCGTTTGAGGGATAAGGGCCCCACACCCCTCCCCCCCTAAAAAAAAGAGCCGCATTTTTAAATTATTTTTTAGCAAGCTTTCAGCTTGCTTTTTCTTTTTAAAATTTATTTATCCATAAAAATCTCAAGTGACTTATTTTGAAATTCGCGCCAACCTAGTAGTCACGTGACCCCCTTAAGTAGGTCACTTCCAGTCACGTGACCTATTTGAATTTCCCGCCAACATGGTGGTCACGTGACCCTCTTAAGTAGGTCACTTCCGGTCACGTGACCTATTTGAATTTCCTGCCCAAAGGTCACGTGACCGGAAGTAGGTCACTTCCGGTCACGTGACCTATTTGAATTTCCCGCCAAAAGGGAGGCCTCTCATTGGCTGCTTTTGAATTTCCCGCCAAAGGGAGGCCTCTGATTGGCTGCATGTCGATTGAGTAATAAACAGTAGTTAACCATAGTCCCGTTCCGATACATACTATACTACTCATGAATATGCACAAAGTGAACTATCTGTATATTTGAGGTCATATGGCAGCCTTCATACCTTCAGGGCATCATATATGTATGACCTTGATGCATCATCATCATCATCATCATCATCATCATCATCATCATGACGCATGACAGCACGGTCGATGCCAATCAGAATGTCCAAGGGTTGAATTTGCTCTATACTTCTAAGCCCCTCATCCTGTAACAAAATGTATCAAAATCTCAGCCTTTGACACATGATATTGATATCGTAATCAGAATACCGTACTAAGCTGGGTTTATTGACAGCATAACTACTTGCTCTTTCTATCCATATTTTATCAGACACCTAGGTCCGAAAGAGCTCTGACATTTGCTCTTTAAATTCCCAAGATGTGAAGGCTGTGTCTCACGACCTTGGGCCAATGTTTTTATCTCTGACCGGGTGCCAGCTCTGACCGGGTGCCAGCTCTGACCGGGTGCCAGCTCTGACCGGCCTGAATAAAAACGGGTTATTTAGGGCAGATGATGATAGAATTTGGCTGAAAAGGTTAATGGATGTTATAACTCTTTAAACTAGTAATTATTTGCCCATTTTTATGATCATCTGCCCTAAATAACCCGTTTTTATTCAGGCCGGTCAGAGCTGGCACCTGGTCATAGCTGGCACCTGGTCAGAGCTGGCACCTGGTCAGAGCTGGCACCCGGTCAGAGCTGGCACCTGGTCAGAGCTGGCACCTGGTCAGAGCTGGCACCTGGTCAGAGCTGGCACCCTGACAAAAGCATTGGCTCAAGGTCGTGAGACACAGCCTCAAATGTGTGGCAAGTGTTTCTATGCTTCATAAAGGGTCTGTCACACCCAGGTCATCTGACGTCAGAAATTCTGAAGGCATCTACCGTCAAAATAACATGCATTTGAAAACATGTTCTCATTTTGAAGGAATCTGTCCTGACGTGTGACACACGTAAATAATGTGTGACATTATAATATTTGCTGACTCAGGCAGAAGCAAGGCTAGGCATCAACATGACGTATAACGTTATGTAATATTAATCTGGCCTATCAGTGTGAGCCATCAGGTGAGTAACGTGTTATCACTATGGTGTAAAACTGGGGGTAAAGTATAGGTACTGCCTGATTGTATGGATCCACATCAGCGGTATTTTGGTCAAAGGTTTATCATGTCCACAGTGACTCACACTGATATCAACTACTGCTCTGCTAGGTTCTTTATCCTGTAATCACGTGTGCACTGTAAATAGTTAGTCTAGATACACAGTTGAATCCACTGTAGATCTACAGTAGAATCTACAGTAGGATAGATTTACAGTATAATCTACTGTAGATTTACAGTATATTCTACTGTTTACCTACAATAAACTGTACACCTACAGTAGAATCTACTGTACACCTACAAAAATGGCAACCAACCTTTTACAGTGTACCCTAAGCTCTGCCCCATAACACTTGACCCGAATGGACAGATGAGTAACATCCATGAATGCTGCTTATGTCACACACAAACATATGTATATTGGGTATCATCAAAATACTAAAGCGGGGGGTATCAACAGCATAACTGCTCACTTTTCCTATTTTGTGTTTACACAACAAAGGACATGTATTTGGCCACTTTGTAAAATTCAGAGCCTGTAAGAAAGGTCTACACCAGCAACTCACTCCACCCCATTTCTACAAATATATATCGACACATAAGAGAACACATCTGTAAGATAGTTAATTCTACCTTGTGGGTATTGTCAATAAATGTTTGCTTTTGCAAAAGATATGAATGCTGGCAAAGAAAAAAATGATTGTTTATTTACTAAACTCACAAGTGATACTTCTCTTTAGCATAAATGCTATTTTTATAATTATTGATCTCATTGTATTACTTCATATTATTGACGTTGGTGACAATCTCAAAAGAATGTGATTGTATTTCATGAGATATGTCAACAAAACTATTCAAAAGTACCCAGTAAACAAAAACGTTATACTGAAAAAAAGACAGCACCCCCAAATCGGCTGATGGAAAGTCGCCCTCAGTGACTCCCTGCGTATCAGTGGTCATAAGTGCGTAGGTTACACAATAAGGGAGTGTTCATTTTATGACAGGAGGGGGTGATGTGTTTTCTTTTGTTGGGGAGGGGGACCAAAATGATTTGCACCTCTTCAAGTGGGGACCAAACACATTTGGACCCATTTTGCTAAATAGTCAACATTACACTTTAGTTTAATCGAAAATGAATTCTGATGGGGGGGGGGGGGACGGGCAATTTGGACTCCTCTTGTGGGGTAGGGGCGACTAAAAACGTTTCACGCACTCCCATGTGAATCCACCCCCCCTCACCTTATTGTTTAAAAATGACCATTCCTCACTGGACATCAGAAGCAGATCTATATAGCAGGGTATTGAGCCAGAAGAGCTTTATCATTGTGTCCAGTAGGGTAGGCACAGAGGTAAGTCCAACATGGAGTTAACCAAGGGGACCTTCCTAGCATTGCTCATATCCATATCCTCCTGCTCAGCATTGATAAAACATAAACATGTTGCCGGGTTTGAGAAAGTAGCTAAGGATGTGACAGCTGGGAAGGCTGCACCATTTGGCTACAGTCGGAAAATTAACAAACATAACCTGGACGATGATACTTACACCTCGGCGGGGCCTGAATGTGCACGGGACATGCAGGTCTTGGATGCTGCCAAAGGAGACCTGGACAAATATGGCGAATGGATTAGACCATGTAAGTAGAGCTCCTCATAATCTCTTTGCTGTTTCCATGATCAACTTTAGTCAAGCGGAGTATTTGATCTTTTTATGAAACAATATATGTTGGTTACATGTATATGAACTGAACGGGAGTGGGTGTAGTACCATTTTATTATGTACTCATAATGTAAAAGAATCCATTTTTCCTACCAATTTGTGGCAATTTTGAAACATGTCGTGAAATACGTGTTCCGGTGATTTTTTTTCCTTGTTGCAAGAACAAATTTTCAAAAGCATACCTATATCTAAATGTGCACCACTTTGGTGCTTTTGTCCGGAAAATAACGACCATTTCGCTAAAGGGCGGTCTCCATGACGACGGACGGACAGAACAAGAATAGGATCCGTCCGTCCATTTTGTCCGTCCATGTAACGGACGGACTGGACGGACGGACGTTGGTGGAGACGCAAACTGTCCGTCCGTCCATGAAAAACGTCCAGATGCATGCTTTTTTGGACGGTTTTCATGGACGGACGGGTGGACGGTCTTTGCTGGAGACACCCGACAAGAGTGTTTTATGGTTCGCCAAAAGGGCATCAATTAGTCTGATACGATGTATGGGGTGATTATTACTCAAAGGTTGCCATGTGAATAGAAGTCTATATTAATTTCATAAAATGAAAAAAAACAACCTGATATTTGTGGAAAATATATCAGATAAATTGGGCGGTAGTCTAATTTATCTGATATATCTAACCACCCAGAGATACTGCCACAAAGTAGCTTATATACCACCATGATAAGAGCCCGATATAAGAGCCGAGTCATTTGTTGCCAGTCTGGGGCCCGGGTGGGGGGGGGGGGTGGCTTGGTGGTGTAACAGGAGCCTATACTTATCTCTTCCCATGATGTAGTTGTTATTACATGTATACACTGTAAAAAGTTGGTTTCCATTATTGTAGGTGTACAGTAGATTCTACTGTAGGTGTACAGTTTATTGTAGGTAAACAGTAGAATGTACTGTAAATCTACACTACAGTAGATTCTACTGTTAATCCATTCTACAGTAGATTCTACGGTAGATCTACAGTAGATTCTACTGTGTACATACACCAACTGTTTACAGTGTATAGTGCCATTGAAAAACAGCACCACTGTGGCTACACTGTAAATAGTGAAATCAAAAATACGCTATGGAACGGTAACGCAAGATCCCTGCGCACTGGGATGCAGATTTTAATGAGGCAGATATGGGTTTAGCTTTGATTTAAAGGGTCATTTATTACTGAACACTTTTGGTCATATGGAAGTGAAAAATGAGGGTCAGAATTAGAGATGCCCCCTGCTATTTGTACTGTGCCACCTGTGGGAGATTCTTTTTTGGTAAAAACACAGAAAAGTATCCCATGGATGGAGGGATTTAGGAAAGTTGGACCGTTGGTTCGATGGATTTTTGAGAAAACTGACCCTTGGTTAAAGGAATTTTGCTCAAAAGGGTACCCTTGCCAACCGCGCATCTGTATATAAAAAAGAGTACCAAGTACCCCTCATCCCCGGGGATCAGAACTACTTGCAGCATACATACCTGTCCAAACCTAGATATTTTGCACATTATATCAAACGTCTGTCATTTCTCTTGTCCATCATCCTGTGCAGTGACATTTGTTGTTGTGTTTGCTAATAGCTGGCAGTAAAATTGTGACTACTGAAATCGATTCCCATACTGTCATGTGCTAACTAATGAACTGTTATCAACTTTCCAACCAATATATTTGGTACTTCTCATGTGTCAAACCAAATATTTCGAATATATTCCTTAAATATCATTTCATAAGCCAAGGATGTAAGTATAAGCCAGGTCGGAATTATCGTATACTGGAACATTCATGGTATTTTGCAATGACAGTTTTCATGAACATTAAAACACACAAAAAAACTGGGATATTTTAGTACGTTACACATCCTGCAGTATTGATTGGTGAGAAACTTGTCTGAATCTATAGTAAGCATCTTCTCTCAACCATTCTACTGTATCCACCCACAGTCATCAACGCTGACGCTAGAGGCACATTTCCACCTAAGGGCGCCTTACTCGGATCTATAGATGCCACTGGGAGTTATGACTTGTGTGCTAAGATACTCCCCAGTGGACAAGAGGTGTATGATGGTACGACAGGGCAGTTTGTAGGTACACACAACTTCAGTACCCAATACTGTAAGGTCAGGTACTTCACACCAAAGTTTGAGGTGAGTACCATCCAACAATCACCCACTCTGTGTGTGACCACCACTATCGGTACAATCGTATTAACGACAGGAATCGCAATAGGCCTCTGTCCACTAGGATAGATCAGACTGTTTTGTCGCAAAAAAATACCACATGTTCCTGTGAAATACCCCCATATACATGCACCTTTTATTAATCACAATTATCTGTCAACAAAAAACCTTCAGTGAATCTAGTGGAGATTTATTTTTCATAAATTATTCAATAGACTTTCATAGATCAATATTATAACGAGAGATTAGATACCATGGCCTGAATTAGATCTGTATTTTCTATATTTCATTTCAGATAGGATTTTCCGAAGGTTGGTGTGTTCCAGAAACGTGTAATCGTGAAGACTTGTGGTCCATAGTAGAGGAAAACAAATCAAGTATGTTTCATCAGGACTCTACATAAATAAATAAATAAATAAATATATATATATATATATATATATATATATATATATATATATATATATATATATATATATATATATATATATATATATATATATATATATATACACATATATATATATATATATATATATATAATATATATATATATATATATTCTACAACGATATAACATTCTACAACAATAAATTGCATCATGTTGTAATTTTACATGATGCCTGTATGTAAATAGTGAAGCAGTAAACCATAATTATTATTTCCTCATGGGTGGGTTGCTGCCGACATAGTCAATACAACTTCAAACATATGTAGCACACATGGCTTGACAAAGCGTTCTAACGTAATGTTTTAGATGGAACTGAAGATACAGCTGCGTTCCCTCATCAGTACACTTACTGTGGTGTGAAAACACCCATCAAAGACAACAAAGGTGGCATCGTGGCACTGTACGTACCTAGAGATCAATGCGCCAAGAAAGGGTGACTTTTTCAAAACAAAGTTGTGTTTACATTAATACAATCAGCAAAATACAGGCAACATTGTCTATAATGGCTATATTTGCAAACATCTCATATCAGGAGATTCATAGGACAGTTATCTGTCAAATAGTATACATTAAAATGCAGGATTTTGAGGTTATATACCTGGATTTGTCGGTCACGCTTCAGAAATGTTCAAAAACGTTATCAACAACTTTTCTGAAAAGTTACCCTTTCTGGCTGCATTGGTCCATAGACCACCTCTTTTGTGCAGCTGTAAACCACAATTTTAATAAATGCGATGATATGGCTTATAAATGCTCACATAGGACGATTTATTTGTACCGTATCTGATGTAATAAGCATTCATACTATATGGTACCTGCACACCCTTCTCCCCTTTTTAGACTCAAGATAACGCCTACATTTCCCATTATTTCTAAGCCTTAATTACTATAAAAATAGACACTGTGTAGCGGCATGATGCTTTAATGCATCATGCCCTTGGTCGTCACGAAGCATAATGCAGACCCTGCAGGGTGGACACACTCCAGCAGGGTTGGCATGATGCACCAATGCATCCCCGGAGAGTTACTCGCCGATGCTACATTGGTGCACCATGACGACAAATGCCGTATTTTAGTGACATCCGTCCTTAAAGGGTTATTAATATGCAGTATCACACAATAGCCTACTCTGAGCAGCAGTCAGTGGTTGCACAGTTAAGGGTATATTTGTGAAGACAGCATACGTATTGGTTATATTGTAAAGCTTGCGGCTGCTTTTTTCTCCAGGACAATCTCAGGATTTTTCGTAGCTCTGGTTGTTGTGGCGACACTTGTTGATGGTGCGTACACTTGGTACTTGGCGTACAGAGCCGCCGAGGACGCAGCCTCACCTTCACAGGCACAGGCCACAGGCCACGACAATGCTGCATTTGAAAATGGAGAAAAGGGCCAATTTGGTGCTATTGGTGCATCCGCAAATGGCGAATCCCAATTGCAATTTGAACCGCAAAAGAAAAACACACAGCCAAGTAAGTCATGTGTTTTGAACGGCTTTGAACAACCCTTCAAATGCAGAGTGGTGCTTTGTACAATAGAGCTACACACTCAGAAAGTGAGAGTCATTGTCGCCAAAACTACCCTCACCTGAGGTGTAACACTGCCTGACTCTCAGGTGAGGGTAGTTTTAGCGGCAATGACTCTCACTTTTCTGAGGGTGTAGATGTTAACAAGGTTTTAAAATAATTGTAGGACTCAGCATACTTGGACCCAAACATGAGCGGCCAATATCATATCTCCTGTTGATACACAGACAGGGAACCATCAAATTACGCTGTCACCCATTACTTTTCCCTTTTTGAATTAAATAAATGAACTTAACCATTTTTTTTTGCCACAGATATATTCTACAGAGCGTTGGTTTCCTTCTCTCTGTGGAAGACGGTGCCGCTGGTGGTGAAGACGGGGGGCACGCGGTCCACCTTTGGCTGCATGAACGGGATCAAGGTCTTCTCCATGATGTGGATCGTACTGGGACACAGCTGGGTGTTGGATCTACCAAATGGGACGCATCCATATTCATGTGAGCTACATAAGGCCAATAAAAAATAAGTCTTTTCTTATCAACAAGCACCGGAAAATGTGTCACGAGGGCGTTTTATTCTTCTTTTCAATTTAATTTTGCCCCAGCCAGTGCCAACAGGATCACCATACCAGGGGCTCGATTCATAACAATATACGATAGCTCAATAATGCTACGACCACAAAAAAACATGTCTGTAGGGAAAAGAGAGCAAATACTTTTTTTCTACTGGTTGTAGTCAAGGAGTCGTATAAGGCAGTAGTACAGAAAAATGTAGTGCATTTCACAATGGTAATCATAGTACATATTTCCTTTATTCAATCGTATGACTAGCTTTTAGAAAGTTGTTGTAAAAGTAATTATGCTAAAAATATAACTTTGTATTACAGAGTACATTAGAACATTACCCACACTACAATTCAGGAGGAAATAGTTGAAATATGATTTTCAAAAAATGTATGATATAGTGAATTTATGAGGCACTCACTCTTACAGGGCAGTCTATATATCATTATGATTTATTACATCTTGGTTTGGTACAAAATAAACCATTATTAAAGATTTTTTTAATGGCTGAGATGACTTCAGAGGCTGTCTCAGCCATCTGTTGTGCAATGGGCATTTTTGCCCTTAAAACCACCTTTTACAGGTATTCTGTACGATCAGGTAGATTGGAAATTTGCTACAATTTTCTTTTGAAATGCACCTTTTTTTTTGTACCACAGCATTCTACGATTTTCTTGAGATAAGCTAGTCGTATGAGATAAGCTGGTCGTAAGTGTGGTTATTTTTCTCCACCATTACAACTGATATACAGGTGTCGTAGGTATGGCATAAAATGACACCTGGACGATCAGCAATGGTCGTAGCAGTAAAATTGCTCTCTGTGTCTTAGAAACTTATGAATCGAGCCCCAGGTCAAAGAGTCAGTTTCTTTTGAGTGGCCTATTATAAAAATCCATTCATATCAGGGAGTCATTTAGCGATAGACAACATCTACCTGAGTGAAATTATTTCTTATTTTCGGCAAATAATCTTTATTTTAAGTAGAATATTGATCTGCAAAGAATCTACAGCTTTGAGACAAATAATAAAATTAAAAAAAGTTTTCGGGACATTTATACATGTATAATAATCGTATAAAACATGTTGGTTACTAGATCTCATTGATGTCAATTTTGTCTAATGAAATCAATCTCTTTCAGCAAATATATTGATGCTGAACTCTGAGCTGAAGACACGCTTCAGCCACCAAATTGTCAACCAAGTCGATTTACCAGTCGAGTCCTTTTTTTTGATTGGTGCAACCCTAGTGACTTATTCTTTCATAAAGACTCTGAAACGACTTGAGGGCGCAGGTGAGTGGACATCGTACAGAGAAAAGTTTAAGAGTTGTACACAACTGAGGCCTTCTCTGAGTTGAAGAAGATAATACTTGTAATGTCTTTAGTTTTGTCAATCGATGGCTAACATTTTAGTTCCAGCGTATTTCCAATATTAAACTATTTTTCTCCAATAATCTCTCAACCCGTCATATATCTTAACTGTAGTGAACAACGTTCATATTACGAGTTTGAATTAGAGGAATGGACAAAGACGTTATCAATAACATTTGCGAAAATAACCCTTACCACTGCGTTAGTTTATGATAAATGATTAATAAATATGTTACAGGTGTGGTTCGTTGGATCAAGGAGCTTGCCCTTTATGTTTTCCACAGATATTGGAGGTAGGTGTTCAGTGAATGTGGTGGTTAATAGGTGTAGAAGATGTAGGAGTTTGAATAAATACAATTTAACCCATGCAAATATAAATTTTTCAATTGTGCTAGCCTGTATTGAGATACATTAAATATCAGGTAAAAGAAAATGTTCAGAGCTCAACCGTGGCAACCCAGTAAACACCCTACGTAGTTCCAACGTAGCTCAGAGGTTTCTCTAGGTAGATGTCCAACCAAAAGGTTTGAGATTGGTAATTTTGGAAGGTTTGTAGACGTCAAAACGTTAAGGTTTATTTACGTTCAACAGATGTAGACATCTGATTTAAGTTGATCTACCTCATTCAGACGTAAAAATTCTACGTAGATCTACGTTAAACGACGTAACTTTTCAACTTCAATTGGGTAGATGACTTTTCCGTGTCACACTAGGTGGCAGCACTATCAATTATGGAGAGTATATTACAGCTCATTAACAAATCTACCACATTCAAGCAGTAAATTCTCATTAATTGTGAATTCAATATCATGCAAATAAACCCCATTCAATAGAATATCTATATATAAAGGACAGGTGATTAAAGTATTGTGCATGAATAGGTGCTTTGAGGCACTTTACTGTGAGGACACCACATTGATGGTAATGGAAGAAATACAAAGCCTCTCTGCAGCCTAAACTATTCAACAGATCTATACTGTCAGGCTGTTCAATTGAACTACAAGAATATACTATGTAGAATGAGATGAGATTGAAAATTATAGTAGTTACTTTGAATGAATATTGTTTGTAAATGTAAATTTGTCTGCAATATATTACAAGTCTTTGTCTGAGTCCCACTATGTAGAATTATATGTAATGTGTTAATCATAGATTTACGTCTTCAGGAGCTACGTAAATCAGACCTGCAGGTTTGAGATTGGTAAATAAACCTTAACGTTTTGACGTTGATAAACCTACTAAAATTACGTAGTTCAGACCAAAATTCAACGTAGAGTTACGTCTGACCAACGTCGTTGTGTTTACTGGGAACTAGGCCCAAAGCTCTTTACCTCCTTCGATGAAAACAAAAAGGAACTTTGCCTCAAGTGTGAAACTTTGCAGCCCAATAAGTTAACTGAAAAGAAATAGCCTGATAAATGAGACTGAATATCATCGAATGTAAATGCACCAACCCCCTGTTGTTACATAATCACTATCTCTTAGCCCACCGCACCCCATAAACATTTGATTCTTCCTCCTCTACTCACAGGTATAGTTGACATTAATTATTATAGTATCATTCTAATGAGTACTCTTTCTTTGCAGATTGACCCCCATTTTTGCTGCCCTTATTATGATCTGTAGCAACCTGTGGCAGTATTTTGGGTACGGACCTAATTTCCCGGAAGAGAGAGGGGATCTCGATGGCTGTAGGAATATTTGGTGGGTGAACCTCCTGTACATCCAAAACCTGTACTCAGACAGCAACGGTGCACCAGCTGTAAGTATAAAAACAATGTACAGGGATAATTATATATGTAACCTACTGTACAAAGATGTACTTAGATAAGGGTGTGGTCAGTATGCGGTAACCAAGTATGGGGTTGATTAAGTGTAAATACATTTTATCTAAAGGTAGACATTTGGGTTTCATGTAGGACACAGAAACACTGATAATTCAAAAGTTATTTATAGATTGAAATGTTCTTGATATTTCTGGAGCTCGACTGACAAATATGTTCAAAACTTCAAAATACTTGATGCTCATGTTTACATAATTTCAAAGATAGTTGTCTTGTGGAACTCCTGATATCTATCAGATATTTGCAAACGTATTGTCGTGCTATTTACAGGTTTTTCAGTGTTTTGGTTGGACGTGGTACCTTGCCTGTGATTTTCAATTTTTCCTCATAGCCCCAGTGTTTGTCATTGCCTTGTACAAGTAAGTATGGTGCTAACTATGTAGATTACACTGAGACTTTGTTTGCCCAGGGCTATATATGTATGTAGGTTACAATGTAATACATGGTTGACGTTGTAAACAACCCTCCAAACAGCACTAGGGAGGACAATCTCAAAATAATAGGGGTATCTAGTTACATCCAGATATGTGCTATTATTGATATGCTGTTGATATTGTTGATATACTATTATGGATGGGTCCGCTGTTGATGCATTATTTTCTATGATTTTCTGAAAAAGAAAAGTTGGCATCATGCACCTGTCAGCTTCTACCACTTTGTTACTCCTTGGATTGGTCCCAGGCTCTTCCTTGAGTATACACTTAAGGGAATGCCAGGACTCTCCCAACTTTGAGGGCTCCTCTAGCATTAACTTCTGAAAATAGCGTTATTCTGTTTTTTCTTTTGTACTGGATTAGTTTAAGTCCTTTCGCCTGGGTCACTTATTCACATATCATGTGTGCTGCTTGATTAACATTATATAGGACACTCTGATGGGGGTGGCATTTCTAGGGTGATTAACCCTTTTCAGGGAGACAGTGTTAGCTCAAAGTAGCCCACACATCTCTACCCTAAACCAAAATATTATTTTGGGAACCTCTTAATTAATTAATGATGGGGTGGGGTTGTGGGGCCTTGAGCCCACAAAATTGCCTTGAGCCCACAAAAGAGTACCATTTTGTTAGGTAAAGGCTAACACCGGGCCTTCAGCCCACAAAAGTGGCTTTAAAGCACAAATGCCTTCAGCCCACAAAAAGAATGTCTTCAGGCCACAATAGCCTTCAGCCCACAAAAACCTTCAGGCCTCAAAACAAACATGCCTTCAGCCCACAAAAAGATATACATACCATATGTACTGGTCTCACAGAGCAATTGGCATTCAAGTCGAACACCAATTGTACATCTTATATCCACCTGCCTTCAACTCACAAAACCTATTATACTGGTCTCGGATACCAATTGTGCATCTTATATTAACTTGCCTTCAGCTCACAAAACCTATATACTGGTCTCACATACCAATTGTGCATCTCATATCTACTTGCCTTCAGCCCACAAAACCTATTATACTGGTCTCGAACGCCAATAGTACATCTCATATATCCACCTGCCTTCAACTCACGAAAAAAAGCTAGATTGGTATGTTAAATCAGGATAAAAAAATTCTTGGCTGAAGGCAAGTTGGTACTAGAGGCTAGATTCTTATGTGAGATTAGTATAGAGGTTTTGCGAGCTGAAGGCAAGTTGATATAAGAAGCCAGATTGGTCTGTAAGATCAGTATATATAGGTTTTGTGAGCTGAAGGCAAGTTGATATATTCTTATGTGAGATCAGTACATATATATATATATATATATATATATATATATATATATATATATATATATATATATATGTATATATATATATATATATATATATATATATATATATATATATATATATATATATATATATATATATATATATATACAGGTTTCGGTGAGCTGAAGTTTATATGAGAGGCTAGATTGGTATGTAAGATCAGTACATAAGCTTGTATTTGAGATCAAATTGCCTTCAGCTCACAAATCCTATGTATTGGCTTTGTGAGCCGAAGACAAGTTGGTATGAGAGGCTAGATTCGTATGTAAGATCAGTGTTTATAGGTTTTGTGAGCTAAAGGCAAGCTGATATGAGAGGCTAGATTGGTATGTAAAATCAGAATATATAGGTTTTGTGATCTGAAGGCAAGTTGATATGAGAAACTAGATTGGTATGTGAGATCAGTATATATAGGTTTTGTGAGCTGAAGGCAAGTTGATATGAGAAGCTAAATCGGTATGTGAGATCAGTATATATATAGGTTTTGTGAGCTGAAGGCAAATTGATATGAGAGGCTATGTTGGTATATAATATCAGTACATAGGCTTAAGGTGAGATCAACTTGCCTACAGCTCACAAATCCTATGTATAATGAGTCTTATGTAGGCATTTGGCTGTGGAAGGGCAATATATAATTCAAAGTCCTACTTTTTTATCGCCTCACGGAATTTACGACCAGTATGTACTTGTTTTTGTGGGCTGAAGGCATCTTTGTTTTGTGGCCAGAAGGCCAAATGAGCACTTTTCCACAAAGGACCCTATAAATTGCCACATGTATTCCATCCCAATGCTAACGGATATCTGTCACAAGTTGAGATCCATCAGCTTGACAACAACAGAGCGTTTTCCATTTGAGAAAAGTATTTTTTTTCTGAAAACATGAATTTCAAAAAAAGGATTCTGTGAAAAGAACATTTCTTAGAAAAAAAACATCGCTTAGAAAAAAACTCCACTTTGAAAAAAAACACCTTCACTTTTGAAAAAACAACTCCACTTTGGAAAAATAAACTTCACTTTGAAAAAAAATAAACACTTTCAGAAAGAAAACTCCACTTTCAGAAAAAAAAATCACTTTGGAAAAAAAGAAATTCACTTTGAAAAAACAACAACTCACTTTGAAAATAATTTATTATGTGAGCCTCCTGGGCCACCACATCTTTCCCCTGTTATGCCATGTGTTATTGTAACATGTTTTTTTGGCCGAGAAATCAATGGATCCATTTGGGCTGTTTAGCACTGTGACAGATACAGCAATTGCACATACGCAACTAGAGTAAATCTGGGGAAGACACCAGAACACCAGAAAGACCACAAGATATTTTTGAAAATATCTGCAATGTTGAGTGGGATTCATTGCTGCTAACTAATGAGACATTTTATTACGTTAACAGGAAGCCCATCTTTGGTTATATCTTACTAACTCTTGGCTGGGTTGGAACAACCGTTGCAAGAGCAGTTATAATGACACAAGTATTCAAGTAAGTCTGATTCTCTTTTCAAAATCATAAAACATATTTTTATTATGAGTTATTATATTATTGTCATTATCAAAGATTATTATAAGTTGAAAGCATATTTTGAAAATATCATTTGTTCACAATTCCGTTCTATAGGCTAGCGTCAATACATCCCTATTATACATGCTTATTTGCAGTGGAGAGAGAAATGGATTCGTTGACCTCTATATTAAACCTTGGACAAGGTTTGGGCCTTATGCTCAAGGCATCCTACTTGGGTATATCATGTACAGGACAAAGTGTAAGGTGAAGATTCACAAGGTGAGTCACTGTTTAAAGATACATTAATTGACCCAAAATCAAGTTATAAAATAAACCCAATGTGGACTTCCTTTAGTCATTTCCTTATCAATTGACAGGCGTTTATTGTAGGAACTCCACTTGTTATGAAATATAAATGAAATACTGATGGAGGGCTCTGTGGTCAACTTATGAATTCACTGTCAGAGCATAATGTGTTTTGTTTGATCATTATTAGTGCACCCCTTGCTGTTTCCATTTCTGGTGGCTCACAGTTACATATTTTGCATGCTATTATGGTAATATCTACAGATTAAAAGAGGAATAACAGACTCCAAATTTCTCATATAGACTTACAGGTACCTGGTATATGGAAACATGATAAAAAAAATCACCCAAAATTAACTGGTAATTTATCTCTAATTGATGGTTCTCCCGTGCTGTTGGTTGTACTACAGAGCCATGGAACTGATTTAAATTAAATTAAATTAATTCAAATGTATTGTTCCCGGGCGTACCATAAATGTAGCGTTCAGTGTCTTTGGCCTACAATTGAGATAGACTGATTCTTGAGTGTTTCACAATGCATATTAGCGTGGAGCTCATACCATGCCCGCTAATATTTTCCTTATAGATTTTTTCAATTTCTTTTCATATAATATATGTGTCATACTACACACAAGAATCCCTGCAAATATCTGTTTATTCAGGATGAAAATAAACTGGTTATACACATTTAAACAACACTTATGTTGATCCTATGTGATCATCATACAAGGGGAGCGTATTTAAGATTAATGCTACATGGTTATTAAGGTTGACTTACTTTTTCCAAATGTTAGTCTTAAGTTGGTGTTTCACAAGCCGCATTATTATCTTCAATTGTATCTAGATATATGACCATAGATACAATTGAAACTTGTGAAACACCAAGATAAGATTAACATTGGGTGATATTAAGTTGGTCTTAGAAAAAATGTCAAATGAATTGTATCTATTTTCCCCTTGTGAAACACCCCACAGGTTCTGCTAAGCCAGGCTTGGCTATGATAAAGTTCATCTGTAGAAAAGTTTACACATTCCTTTGAATCATCATCCTTTTAAGTTCCTTTTAATTGTGCATACAGGACATAATTGCAAACTCAGTTTTTGGGCCATCATAACATTGGCCCTTTTTTCGTTATCAATACATTATATGATCATAGTAACATGTTTGTCAGACGGCATGACAATTCTGGTAGTACATAACTAGCATGGGTTGTACAAAAACTTGTGACATTTGTGACATATGTCACTTATTATAGGTTTAGTACATGGTATACAATCGCTTCCAGTTTCTGGTGTTATTATGCTGGTTCCTGGCATTTGCCGTAGCAATGTGTGTTGTATTCGCCCCTTGGAAAAACGCACAATGGCCCAGACCACTTGGCATCACATGGCACGTAATGAAAAGGGACGCATTCTCAATAGGTATGATATACTTACTGAATCAAATCCGCTGCTGATTGTTGATTGTCGCCTTCCACTATCATATATTTACTCTTTGCTTGGATTAATTCCTTGTATGTTTTTGGATGCGACCTTAATTGCCTATCATGTTAATACAACTCATTCTCATTCAATAACTCTTATTTCATGGCGACGCTATGGGGTTGATTCACTCCCATGGGATCAGCATGATGCATGGACACCGTTCTGCTCAAGAGACTCATCAGAACTGAATTCATGCATCATGACGACAAAGCGTACAATACATTAAAACATATAACCACTTAACCCTTTAAGGACGGCATAATGCCTTAATGTATCATGGCCTTGGTCGTCATGATGCATGATGCACCAGCGAGTTACTCGCCAGGGCTGCATTGGTGCATTATGACGACAAATATCATTTTAGCGATATCCGTTCTCAAAGGGTTTAAGGGCTAACCCATTATTTATCTGTTGCAGCTATAGCATGGGTGGTGTTTGCGTGTGTGACAGGGTATGGAGGTAGGTTACAGCATCAAAGTACAAAAAGTTTTATAATGACTAAATGATACACAGATTGTATGTGCAGCCAACTAAGGCCAAATAAAAAAAGGTTTGTTTCAGGTAAAATGGGATGAAAATATAGGGTTTGTAGGTCGGATCTTTTTTTCTTTTAAAAAAAATTCTTTTAAATTATTTTTTTACAGCCCCTCTACGATACCAGAAAAGTGTAAAAAGGGGGAAAAATGTGTAAACCTAGAATTGACCCCAAAAAAGTGTGATTTCTTTTCTAAATCTTCAAAATTGCATAAAAAAGTAGGGTCGGCCCTGTTTTGATAGGGTCGGTCGGGTGACCTGAAACAATTGTTTTTTTTGGCATAAACACATGGTTTATGCTAAGTCATACATTTATTAATCAGTGCTCGGCAAAACATGTTTTAAACACAATACCATCATAATAATTTTCCAATTAAACCGAATGATTCATTTGTGATGCGATTATTCTTCATTTTATCCTAAACTGGCTCCCAATGAAATTGTATATAAAGCAGACCCAGACTGCTTGTTGCACATAGCAGCTAATCTATTAAAGTGAAATTGCTCGAAGCCCTGATGTACAGAGGCTAATTAAGCGGTCTTGTTGCAGGTTTGGCGAATACCTTCCTGGGGTGGAATCTCTTTAACCCACTGTCTAAGTTGACGTACTGCTGCTACCTGATCCATCCCGTCATCCATGCTATGGCTCTGTCCTCAAGACAACAGGTGCTGTATGCACAGGACCTCACTCTGGTACGTAGACACCCTAACCCAGTAAACAAAAAAAACGTTATACAACATTTTATAGCTTAAATAACGTTATATAACGTTTCTCTAAGGCTCCTTACTATGGCATAACTTTATATAAAGTTTTACGTTATTTTGCTGTAAAATGCCGTTTTATTGTTAGCTGAGTAAGGAGTTGTGGTTGTTTTAACAACTGAGAGGTGGGTGGTTTGGTTTATGCCCCATCTTAGGCAGGCGGAGGGGGGGGGGGGCAAAGCTATGGCACATGTTTTTAGCAAAAAAGCCAGCCTAGTATACTAAAAAGCGTTATACAACGCTATATAACGTTTCCCTGTGGCTCCTCAGCGTGGCAAAACGTTATATGATATTAAAAAATGTTATTTTGACGTAAGATAACGTAGTTATGTAAGCTGGGAGTACATGGTTAAACAGGGAGACATGCAGGGAGGGCAAAATCGTTTCGCGCGTGCTTGCGAAATTATTTTACTTCCTGTTAAAAATAATCTATCATTTAATAAGTCGATAGAGTAGAATCTCATTATAACGTCATACAAAACTCGTCCCACGACAGCAAGCTTCTCTGTAACATAAATACAGGCAGACCCCCAACCAAGCACATACCGCACGGTCGCGATAAAGCGCTTGGTTTTGATAGGGCACTGGTCTTGTATGAGCGCCGGGGGGTATAAGTGTCTCTAAACGTTTCACAAGCACTAAAGCTGGACCTTGAATAAGTACCTGTCTTGTGTAAGCACAGGGGGGGGGGGATGGGGCAGGTCCTCCAAATTGAAGAGCAACCCCGGCAAATTATGGTGACGGTCTGGTACATTATAAATACTTTTTCTCTCATTTGCAGGCATATCAATTCATTGGGGATCTGGTACTATCCATCCTTTGTTCCTTTGGACTGACTCTAGTATTTGAGGTTCCGTTCGGGGAATTGGAGAAGGTCATCATTCCAAGGGGCAAGAAGAAATAACATATCCTGATGAATAAAATAATCAATGCATCAAAAACAAAAATAAAAATACTGTAACTTCTTGGTGTCTATATTTAAGGCATATTTAAAGTATAATGATTCCTAGTGAGGTGAGGTGAAGGAACAATTAAAAGTTTTATGATGGCTTCTATTGATAGTCCTGGTATTGATTTACACGATTCTGCCATATTAAGTTACTTAAAATTGTTTGCGGACACTTTTGAAAAAAATATGGTGAGGGCGGGAGGCTTTTTCATCTTATTTGTTTTTTGTATTTCTTTCCTATTTACATTTCTATTGAAAAATTGACTCATATTTTTCATAACATTATAACATTTGCACAAACAATGTAAATATCAACTACCATGCAGGCGGAGTCCGTAAAGCTTATAGGCCTAATCATTTTTAAGTGGTCCTATTAAATTATATATTATTAAACGCAGGACTACCACACATATTTGATGCAGTGTATGACGTCACAATTGATGAAATACATCAAGTATACTGCATTGTTCAAGACTGCAGTAATGCATCATACCCTTGGTCGTTATAATGTATGAATGCAATCCTGGCCAGCGAGTAACTGCAACCCAGGGCTCCACTCAAGCAGCATTCTGACCATATGCGGTCGATAGACTCCTGAAGGGTCGGCATGATGCACCAATGCAGCCCTGGCGAGGTCCCAGTAAACACAACTACGTAGCTCAGACGGAAATTAATCTACGTTGATTTTTGGTCTGAACTACATAATTTTAAAAGGTTTTATACATGTCAGAATGTTGAGGTTTATTTACCAATCTCAAACCTGCAGGTCTGATTTACGTAGCTCAGATGTAAATCTACGTTCACCTGGAGTCTAGACACATTACATAATAATTCAACATAATGGGATTCAGACAAAGATATTGCAGACAAACATTCATACAAAATAATTACTATAATTTTCGATCCCATTTCATTCTATAGAGTATATTCTTGTAGTTCAAAGGAAGTAAATCCGATGTGTGGGACAAGAAAAAAATTCCCTAATAATGAGTCAGAATGTTCACATATGAGATACCTAACTTTTTATCTATTCCATTCCCTTCATTCCCTGTGATTTTGCTCAAATTTGATTTTATTGCCCAATATATGGCTGTGTCTCATGAACATGGGCCAATGTTTTTGTCTATGACCGGGTGCAATCTATGACCGGATGCAATCTATGACCGGGTGCAATCTATGACCGGCTTGAAAAAACTGCTTTATTTAGGGAAGATGAAGATATAAATGGTGGAAAATGTTAATGGGTGTTTTAAGACTTTATATAACTCATGTTAGTTCAATTTCTATCTACATCTGCCCTAAATAAGCCGTTTTCTTTCAAGCCGGTCTTAGATTGCACCTAGTCATAGATTGCACCCGGTCATAGACGAAAACATTGGCCCATGTTCATTTAAGATTGTGCACGATTTTATCCCCCCCCCCTCATTGGAAATACACTAGAAAAGCCCAAGGTTGGACCCCATTGGATACATTTCCGGATATCTTACGGCCCATGGATACCATTTTAATGTGTACCAATGCATAAATGATACATTTTTACAGTATTTGTAACATATTTAAGTGAGCTTTAGAATTTTGCTTTTGTCTACAGAGAGGCGTTGTATTTCTTCCATTACCACCAACAATGTGGTGTTCGCTCAGTAAAGTGCCACAATGCACATATCAGTGTGCAATGCACTATACATATTCAATTATATATGGTTCATTTGCATGACATCAAATTCATAATAAATGAGAATTTACTGCTTGAATGTGGTAAATTCGTTAAAGAGCTGTAATATCCTGTCCATAATTGATAGTGCTGCCACCTAGTGTGACACTGAGAAATTATCAGATTATATACCCAATTGAAGTTGAAAAATTACGAAAATCTTGGAAATCTTTTCACACAATAATGCTGCATCTAAAAGAAAACAAAACTCTCACTGGAGATCAAGATGGTGGTAGGGTAGATAGATCTACTATAAATACCTTAACATTATCTATAGGGAATCAGACAATGGGAGCGGAACCACGGTCATCTACCTCGACTTCCGCAAAGCTTTCGATGCAATACCCGGTCCACGCACTTGGTGTACATAATGTACGTCACCTACGTTCTAAAAACACGGGAAAAGGGTCTTTTTCACAACATTTTCAAAGGTCGCCGAATTCCAGAAAAGGGGGTGCTTTTTTTCAAATAATCCCCGTGGATTTTAAGAAAATGGGGTATTTTTCTAACTATATCCCCAGGCTGTTCAAGAAAATGGGTATATTTTGATGGGAGGGGAGGGGGAAGCAGTAATCAATATACTGGGACTACTTAGTATCCTGAAATAATGTATTGGGAAATAAATCATGTTGCATACCACTGACCTTATAGTGCAGTCTTTACTATCAAATATCTGTCATTCATAGAGAAAGGGGGATGTTGCTAAAACTCCCTGTGCTTTATAGAAAAAGGGGGTCTTTTTTGGGAGAAAGGGGTGTTTTTTGGCCTGAAAATCCGTGGAAAAGGGGGTGTTGTTGAAGATGGAGAACGCAGGTGACGTAGAGTATACATCGGTAATGGCAATTTGTAGCCCTGAAAGGGTTAACTGTCGTTCCCAAAGGTTGGTTGTTATGTTGGGATAAACCACTACAATATCTAAACAGTTTTCATAGGGCATTCTTCTGGCAATCCACCAAATTCAAGTAGCATACATAGAATGTGTAACCCAATGAACACTTTAATTTATTCTATCAAGCAGGACCAACCACATTTTGTGAAATACTATTATTTCTAAAAATACCATTATTTTTGCACAACTAATAAATTGATTCATTCGACCAACAACAACATGTAAGTTGACCAACCTATACCTGATCTTCCAACCATGTAACATTTAACCCCTCATGTGGGGGGTAATGGCCCACAACTGCCAGTCTCACCTAGGAGCTACTGACATGGTTTATTTTTGTGAAACTTTATAATACTTCAGTCGTCTAGAGGTCAACTAGAGGCAAACTATCTATCTAGGTTGTCTGCTGTGCAGACTGACTGGAGAGGGGTTACTGGATGATCTACCCCCCCCCCACCCCCCAGCACCCATGTACCAGCCACGTGGGGTGTAGACAGACAGCTGCTCCGCCCTGCTCCCCTGAGCTGCTCGCACCAGACTGCTCGCTCTGGGCTCTGTCTCACAGTGGCGGATCTAGGATTTTGGAAAGGGGGGAGAGGGGGGCTATTGGAGAAGTTCTTCCTCCCCAACCTTTGGACCAAATGTTATATAAAAAAAACGTAATTTTTTGCCAAAAACGGGGGGGGGGGGGGGGACGCGCCCCCTCAAAATCCGCCACTGCTTCGGAACTTTGAGCGTGTGTGAAATATTATGTTGTATTCATGTATCAAAAAGAATCAACATGTATGAACTTTAGGGTATTTGATATATCCGAATCTTATATAGGTTTGAGGTGATATATCAGGCCTTTATATCCCTGATCAGGCTTACTAATAACATCCTGCACTTGTACATTGGTTACATTGTGCTCTCAGGTTCACCCTCCTTAACTAAAAGCGTATGTATATACAGTTTTATACGTGTACGGATAAAAAAAAGCACTATTATCTCCAGATGATTTGCTTAGCTGAATTTGTCTGACTTGGAGAATCACTTTTTGTTTCATAAATACATCTACCTGTGTTTTTATAATTCTAAATGGATTATGACCAAACCGTGGGTACCTCCGAAAGGAGTAAAACATCTACATGGAGCTCGACGTTCAGAAATACAAAAACTAGAAGTAGGGTACAGATTAAATCATTCAGCTAACTAAAGCCGCCAGTGTGGGGCGTGTGGGACTGGGCAGGGCAGGGATCAGATAACAGATCATGAAAATGAACCTTGATATCCATAAACTGTTGGCTCTGAGAATTGCTGAAAAAAGCAATATTGCAATATCAGCTGATCAGAACCCCCCCCCCCCCTCCAACTGAAACAGGCCTCTATACCCTGCCGCATGCACTCAGCAGCGGCTGGGCCTGGTAGTAGTTGTCTGCAGGCTGCACCGTACACACCGTCATCACCACTCACTAGCACCAACACTGATAAAGGTATGCTGATGTACATACACAGAGAAAAGAAACAGCGTCAGAAGGGAGTCCAGGTCACGTGGAAGTAAATGGCGCCATCTGCCGAGTCATGGTATTCTAGTCTGCATTGAAGGGAGTTCTGGCTGCTGATTGGGTTATAATTTCGAATGCAACAAAAATGGCTAAAATTGTGAGAAAAAATCAGGGGTGTTCCCAAAAGCCTTTTGGATAGAATAGCACATGTTTTATGCTATTTAAAGGGTTGGGGAATTTCTATAGCATGCAAAAAGTGATGTGGCCAAAGGTCGATTTTAGGCCCAAAACAGGACAAAATGGGACTACCTGTGGATAAAGTGACTTTCTTGAGACTTTCATGGTCATGCCTAATATAGAGGCTGAAACATTGTGTGTGAGGGATTGTTTATAAGGCTAGGGCTAAGATCATGGTCAACAAACCTTGTGGATGGCTGATTTTGGGCATTGTGCTACATAGAAACTTAGAGGAATGATAATTGCTTCCTCGTGACCTCCAGGTTGCCTCCAGAATGACTCCCCTCTGTAGGGGAGACCAGACTGCATAGGAGAGCCGAGGTGACTCCCTTGCTGACCTAGGGTAGTGACCTAGGGGAGTCACATAGCTCCCTGGCTCACCTAAGGGAGTCAAATAAGGACCAGGGCTCCCCTAGAAAGGGGAGTCATTCTGGAGGCAACCTGGACCCCCTTTTGATGCTGCTTCTTTTCTCTGCGTATCTAACTTGAGTTAGTCATTCAGTGAATGCATACAGTCATGCATTAAACAGACTAAGCATCACATTCAGACAAGCGACTATCATTTTGATTATTTCAATAATGTTTGTAACAGTTTGAAGAAAACTCTTTTGTTGGCGCACATACTTTACAGAAATAATCTATATTTCATGCATTACTCTCCACAGACGTCTATAAAGATACATTGAGGCGCTTGCTTGTTGTACAGTGGATAAAGTGAAATCGTGTTCCCAAGAGTCTGATATCTCATTTCGTTATATGTCAAATACATGATATAATCATGAAGTGCATACTATGACGCCTGTATTAGTAAGCATTAGTTAAACAACACATTGGTGCCCTTTAAGTTTTCAGCATCAAATTTCCCAGGAGAAATATGCCTGAGTGTGTGCGTGTGCATGTTGGTGTCGGGGGTGGGTGTGTGGCGTTATCTGCTGGCTGACCGGGCAGCAAAACACTGATGTATACAGGAAGAGGCATGTCCATATCGGCTGACCTTCTGGTAAGGATACACTTTACCCCGTGACCCCAGGCTGCACCAAGCCCATGGGATCCTCCTGCTCAATGTTCAATCTCCTCCCACAGATTCCCTTCTTTGGTCAGTCTCTGCCATAACCTGCCTGTTCTGATCAGAAATTGAATAAGGCAGTCTATTGTGCCATTTTGGAATTATGTCTCTCGAATATGATATCTACATGATGCAAGAAAATAAAATTAGTCAAAATGGTAGATTACACGGAAAACACCCCGAATGTATGTGATTTATCCAGAATGAGGATATATAGGACCCTGTTCCTACTTACCAGATGGTGCGAATCCTTCCATTATCTTCATCGACCTAGTATGGGGTTCGATAAGTTCTTACTTTCATATCATATCTTAGTGATGCATGTATTAAAAACTCCTTTTCTCACTCCCTCCCTGCAGAATATTCCGGTTTGTGACAGAGATGTAGAGGGAGAGAGAGTGCAGTGAGGAGAGTGGGAGTGAGAGGGTGTGTGAGTTACTCGTTTACCACCTTCATCTTAATCCTTTAAGGTACGCATAGTGTTTTGCTGAGCAAGGCCCTTTGTCATCATAAAGCATGAATGAGGCTCTGAGGAGTAAATTGCCAGTGTTGCATCAATAAAATATTATCATTTCAACCCTAAGGAGTTGATAGACCCTCATATAGGATCAGCATGATGCATGAATGCAGTACTACCTTGCAAGGGCTGTATTCATGCATCATTCTCACAGGTATAGCACATCAAAGCACTATGCAGCTCTTAAAGGATGCAATATAGGCGAGTAGCTCCTAGACAGGAGGTGCAAGTTATCAGGCCTTATCTGCCCTTATCAGCTGTGGGATCCACTGCAGCTCATGCCTCTTTTTACGGCTATTTCTCACGGAGAGGCCAACCACTGTATGATATATTACACCGTATACACTGAATAGACATAACTGGGCAGTTTAAGCAGGACAGACATTGGCATGCAGGCATGTCTGGTTAAAGGCTCAGCTTTTTCTAAAAGCACCAAAAAGCCGCAGTTGATGGTGAGCGGAGAGAGGCTGCTGCGTGCAATTGCATGAATCAGCCAAGTCTATAGAATGGAGGCACTCTGCACCCAGAGACCACCACCATCCCTGTTTCTCTGCCCCAAATTAGCAAATCTTTCTTTACATATAGGGCCATGACATTGACAGTGGTATATATTTACATTAATTGTTCTTGGCTCTGGGTCGTACCACACAAAGCATTATGTCTTTGCATTATCATTGCCAAACATGACAACATTTTGTGTGCGTGTGTGTGTGTGTTAGGTTTTCTGTATGCTTTAACATAGAAAATGCCATACCTGTCTCGCAAAATGTATCTCCATAGGTAAGATGACGGCAATGAATTAGTTATTATGTATCATTTAAGAGGCAATGGAGAAAACAATATAAATAAATACTAGGGATGTCATTGACATTCGCTATATTGGCATATCGCTTTTATTTGAATATTTGAATATATCATATTGACATTTTTGATATGTCAATATAATTATGTCAATATTTTTTTCATGAGAAATTCATCTCTGCCAGCGGGGAAAAGAAGGTATGCACTTATATCATGGTACCTGAATGTGCTTGCATCCAGTGCACATATAGAAAGGTTGTACTCACCATAGTAAGGGAGGGAGGGGTTAATAGACAAAGGCTTAGTGTGAATATTGAGCTTACAGTTTGGGATACTTATCCTTCTGACCGGCCTTAGGTCAGATTCCTACCTCTTGGTATGGGAGTTTTGTGTTTCATATTGATGATTGTTATGTGAAAATTTTCAATGAAGATAATGGGACTGGCATTCAGCTATCATTAACCTTTGTTTTTGTTATTTTTCTCAGCTTATTAGGGCAATAAACAGTGTTCCAGATGTTTAAATATTATATTGAAGTACATTGATATATTGACAACTATATGTCAATAATTGTCATCGATATAAATTGGATGTCGATGACATCCCTAATAAATACCTTGATAAATATTCTCTTACAAATGTAATTATTAGGTTGGGGTAGATGTTTGTTGTGGGAGGCAGGCCTAGCAGCCAGGTATCGGCACTGGGTTGGTGATAGATCCCTTCAGTGGCGGGAGTTGAAGGACCATGCACGGGGGCGTGGGCAGGACACACCTTTCAAACTAATCTTTCCTCGCCTGCCAAACTAACTCTCTTACCTGAAGAAGAAGGCAGGAAAAGTAGCACAAAATCTACACCAAAAAAGGCAGAGATAAACTCATTACATTTTCACATGATGCAATATCCGGTATCTAAAGACCCCTCCACGTGGCTCCCAGATCCTCTACCCACTCCCAAACCTGATTTCCCTCCAAGAATTCCTGCGATTTACACCACTGTACTGACCCCCAGGCACAAGTGTGGTCAGCCCAGGGTCTAAAGGTTTCAATGACTGTGGATGACGTTGGGCCTGCCTTTGGACGTCACTGGTCATTCTACCCCAGGGCTGTCCCCAGGAGCACAGAGATACACCACGTACACTACTGGCTAAAGGTAGAATCCAGGCCGCACCCAGCAGGTTTAACCTTATAAAGCACTATGGCATTTTGTCATCATAATTCATAAATGCAGCCCTTGTGAGTAACACATCAGGGTAGCCTGGTACACTAATATAGCCTATTGTGTTACTCACCACTGTATTGGTGCATCAGGATGACAAATGAACATGAACCCTGTGCACCACTCTGTCCTCTAAGAGTTACAGACGTATCAGGTGCTTTCATGGGAAGCTCTCAGGGTGAACAGTCTCTATGCCTACAAGAGAGTGCAGTGCATGCATGATGCCTTTTTGTATTTTCAGTTGAAAATACCTTTGACCTAAAAAGGATAGTTATTTGAATCAGGAGAGAAAATTATAATAGTGTGTTCCAGGTACATATCTATGATACTCTGCTTTTACGTTGTTATGGTTGTATGATGATGCAGACTCTTAAATGGTTTGGATCTCTAAGAATATTAGTAAATTCACATAATTTATACCCCTTTACATAATTAACTACAAGTTATATGTGATTGTGGATGTATTCGTGATAACTTCATTTGAACTAAAAAGTAACAAAGCATTTTAATTGAATTTCGATTTCTGATAAGATTAACAGCTATAATTATATAACATTGTTTTCAGTTACTATAAGCTGAAACCCACATGTATATACATATACTTGTAATATCACGAAGGCTATACTGATCTTGAAAATATTGTAGGATTGCAACCTTATTTGTACATGGCATGAAGGGAAGGTTGGTTTATAATAGTACCTGCCATCTAACCTTTTCTTAAAGGGAATTTCAACCAGATTTCGGTTTAAATTCCTGTTCCTTTATTGTTGTAATTGGTTTTTAGAACAGTAACAGAATTTACTATAAAAAGTAGCGCTTAAGAATTGATGAAGATTATAATGTTAACTGCATCTCCAATCAAAGATGCAATGTTTCCAAATGTATTCATAGGTTTGCATATAGTATTAGGATACATGCTTTCCCAAGCAGCAGCACCACAGGCTGGAATCTCTTAGATTTATGGTTGGGTTTCTAGGGAAGGCTAAAGTGGGAGGGGAAGGGTGGAATACAAATGGAGTGTGAATGAGTTACTCACTGAGCCTGTGTAGCATGTTGATTTATACACCCATAGAATGTATAAGAGCAGATAAGCCTAAGCTGACTGAATAAGATTTCAGGTTACCCGACCCTATGTGGCAAACAGGACCCACCCATAATGTCTACCTGGTATATAACATTTCAAGGAAGATGGATTAGTCATTGGTGGATTACTTCTGGGATTACAATGTGGAATTGACAAAAGCACAATCTGACCTTAAAAATCCTTGACACAATTTGGTCACTTGAACATAATATATTTTACTTGGTTGTGTGTCTGAGCATCAAGATGCAGAATGTAGGAGGAGGTTGGGCAGTACTTGTAACTATGTTTCATGGAAGAGGGTGGCGTGACAGTAATTGCAATTAAGAGAGTATGAGATTGTTGTATTTCATGGACTATACAGTCATGAAATCGCACAGCTAAACAGCATGTAAATCATTCGTTTAATCTTAAGAGGTTTAATCTTGATTGATGTTGTTCATAATTACATGAAATGAATACAAAGATGCACTTGAATTGTTCACCATTGAGGGTTATCTCGCTCAGGTTTGCCTTGTGAGATAACCCTAAGTGGTGCACAATTCTCGTGAATCCTTTTTTTATGTATCTGGCCTTTGAGGGTATAATGTATCTTTAAGGTTACAGAGTACACTAAATGCATGTGATAGGCATGGCCAGGTAGGCCCTGTGTGGGCGTGGCTGTGAGTGTAGGGCCCTGCTTGTACATTTTTTTTGTATTCCTGTGCATTATCGAGATCAGGAATGGGGGCTAGAATTGGCAGGTGGGATGAACCTCTAGTCTATTCTGAGTCTCTAACATACTGGTGTCCTAGTGGGGCATTTGGAGGAAGATAACGACCTTGCAGACATCAGCGTACAGAGAAGCAGCACTACACAGAGCATTGGAGGAATGAACAAACCACAAGACAAAATGTTCGTCTGAAAGGAGTGAGAGGACTGTGTGAGAAGGCAGCTTAAGAGCTGGGGCTGCTCTTGTAGCTAGAGAATTCATTGCTTTTTAAAATGGAACTGATTACAATGTAACAGGCTGTAACTATAGAGCATAACAGCCTGTCAAAGGAGAACTATCAATGGTTAGTACCCAATCCCCCGGTATCAGGCAGGCAGCTATGGAGAGGGGCAGGATTCATATGGGAGGATCTGGGGATGTGCAACCTCCACACCCCTTGAGCCTCCATCTACTCCCCAGGGTGTTTTTGCTAGTGCTGTGGCTGAATGAAGGCTTCCCCACCCAACAGTTCAACCATGTACAGAATACTATGTTGGGTGTGAGGCAGGCTTAGCAGAGGGGCTTTGACCGTGGTAAAAAACGACCTAGCCATCCTCTTCTGATGAAAGGCTGACCCTGTCCCTAGTGGTCTGTACTGTAAATAGGATGCATGAGCAAGGGTTCTGGTTAATCCCAATTTTTTGCCTTCTGTCACTTCTCACTCACTATGCCTCTGTCTCAAGCTGGAATATGTCCTATTGGAGTAGGACAGATTTAATCCGATTACATTTAAAAAAGTTCAACCTTATCACACACTGCCAGGGAACACAACTGTAAGATAAGTCTCTGGGACTCTTATAGGTAATGATGAGTTAATGTGTCTCCAGTAATCATAAGGTAAAAAAGAAGAAAAACTGCCACCCTAAAACAAAAAGATGTGCACGTATTGCAATTCCACAGGAGTGGGATAACCTCAGGGACATTGGTAAAACTGTTAAATGGGTTGTGAAAAGAAAACTGGATGTTCCTCTAAAGGCTGCCCTCAAGTGAACCATCTCACCTGTATTGGATATTTTCTCTAACAGTATCATATGACTTACTGCACCCTGAAAACTACATCGAGCTAACAGTGGAGTTTAACCAGGAGAGACACTGGCATTTAGCCTAGCTGGTTAAAGTGTCAGTTTAAAAAAAGAGCCCACTAAAAAGCCGGAGTCCATGGTGCGCTGAAGGAGGCTGCCGCGTGCAATTGCATGAATCAGCCAACTTCTCCCAGGTTCAGTAGGATGAGCGCAGTCTGCATGCACCAAGACCACCACTGCCACTATATCTTTGCCTTAATTAATATACTAATGGCGACAGAAATTGTGTTCAAAATAGAATCAGAAATTCTGATCAAACTATCTTGAATAATATTAGAACTATTGGTATTTAAGTGGTGATAAGAACTAATTTTCTAATTAAGGCCACTCAAAGAAAAGTGGTTTCTCATAACCAAGGATTGAAAAAGAGGACTAGGGAGGCTTTTTAAAATAAATTCTTCTTATACTTTTGGATGTATAGGATGATATATATGTTTTTATGATCAAAATGCACATTTTAGTAGTTAAGAATTTATTTATCTTTAAAAGTGGGGAAATGTACGTTATTCTATCTTATTGCATTACTGGCAGTATTACCTTAAATTTGATACCAAATATGCCAATATTTGTCCATTTAATCATTGTTTTCATCAAAGATTCACAAAAAAGAAAATATTTCCCCAATACCTTATTTCTATGATGCGCGTGGTGATGAGAAACCATTATGCTTTTTTGAGTGGCCTGATAGCAACCTCAACACTGCTGTAAATGCTCAATGGTAGTGTATGAAGGATAGGGTTTGATAGGGATATGGACAACTCTGTGTTTTACACCCTCAAAACAGAGGCAATTTATAGGTTGGGGCATGGTGGCAAAAGGCTCAAGTTGTTGTAGGAGCCAAGCACGGCAGCCAGGTACCTGCACTGAGACAGTAATAGATTCCGTGAGTAGCGTGAGTAGAAGGACCATGCACCAAGGCTTGGGTAGGACACTCCTTCGAGGCAAGGAAACTAATCTTTCCTCGACTGCCGAACTAACTCCCTTACCTGAAGGGCCAATAGAAATAGCACTAACTCTACCCCAAAAAAGGCAGAGATAAACTCGTTTCATTATCCCATGATGCAATATCCGGTATCCTAAAGGCCCTGCAAGTAATTCCCCCCAAACCCTCTACCCGCTCCCAAATTTGGGTTTCCTCCTATAATTCCTGCCATTTACACTACTGTTCTGATCCCCAAGTGCAGGGCAGTAGCACACGAACACAATGCGTAGTCTTGCACAAAAGTACCACACAGTGTTTTTGTGTTTTCAGACAAAGATGCCTTCGACCTCAAAATGTTGAGAGCCTGATTCAGGACAGATGCTTGCTCCAGTATACAGACAATGTTATTTCTGTCAGTAAATTCCCATGGGAACTTTAATAGACTGGGGTTCCAAAACTCTGGTTTTGAAATTTGTACCACCCCGAACAAAACAGGTATAACATGGTATCAAATGAAAGGGGAATCCCATGGCTATCAGATTAGAGTATGTATCACCCTGCAACCCTACAGACACAAAGAATAAAATGCTGGTTTCCATTGCAACTTGTACTCCACAATACACAGATAGCTCATCATAGGACCTAATTTCAGTATAGACTGGGAACAGAGGCTGCTACTTGGGTGGTCAGACCATTTTTATATAATGTCCATAGAGTGAATGGGGAAAAGATCTTGTTGGTTGACATGCCCTAGCCCTGGAACATCCTCCAACTGGTTTTGAAATGGTGCCATGTCCATCATTATGGTCCACAGATGATATCCCCTGTGAAACAGGTATGCCCCCTTGAGTCAAACAGCCACACTAATGCCTTTAGCTATTTCAATGTACCATTACAAGTTGCCATGGAAATCAGCATTTTACTGTATGTCTCTGTAAGGTTACAGAGTGATACACATATATGCTTAGGTGATAGCCCTGGGATTCCCCTTTCATTTGATACCATGCTTTGCCTGTTTTGTCGGGGGTGCTACGAAATCACATTTCTAAGCCCCTTTTCTCTCATTGGACCCCAGTCTTTAAGGATTTAAAGGTTAGGGACAGGAGCGCAGTGAACGATATATGAAGTGTGCAAATAGGAGCAAATTGGTCTGCACATATTTTAAATGTGTTACTGATCACCTAAAGTTACCCATTGCTACATATCCGAACCTAAATGAAATTTCCACATTAACAAAAGGATTAATTATATCTGATCTATTAGCAAAGAGAATATTTTAAATACCGAGTGATCATTTAAAGATTGAACTCATGAAAAACTGTGATTCAAGGGTGCATTCCTTCCAACTCATACTCTAGGCATCACTGTGCTCCATTCTCACTGGATAACATAAGTTTGTTATGTTAGTTCAAGCACTGAATTCAAGCAGAACCACCTTCTCTAAAATCCATTTACGCTGTAGAGAAAGTATTGCTAAACCATCTGCCCAATATAGCCTTGTTTTTTCAACGTACCAGTATACATTGTTCTCGTTCTCAGTATGATGACTCAGAATTTGCTATACCTGTACCTACTAGAGACGGATTTCGATTAAACAGGTATATGAGTCAGAGGAGAAATCAAGGCCCTTATGTGAGGCAAAAATAGCTAGGGGGGTCGAAGGGTGCACGGATATAATTCATCAGTTCTACCTGTATTTAAGAAAATGAAAATTGGAATATGATTTCCACCCATATCAATCTAGATATTTTTAGTAACACTGATTTCTTCATTCATGGATTGGATAATTATATGATATCTTGCCCTTCATCAGGCGTTTTTATATTGTATTTCTATATAAGAAAGCACACTTGTTAAGCTGTTTGCAGGAAGATTTAGAAGTGTCAATACAAAGCAAAGCAATTCGCTGGGAGGAGGGTGGAGTGTCTGCTCGTATTGCAACGACGTGAGGGTGAACAGCCTGGTGGAACTGTGAATGGGGTGTGAGAAAGAGAGAGAGAGAGAGAACGAAAGAGAGAGAGAGAGAGAGAGAGAGAGAGAGAGAGAGAGAGAGAGAGAGAGAGAGAGAGAGAGAGAGAGAGAGAGTGCGTGGGGGGTGTAGCAAGTGGAAGCAGAGAGAAAACCGCTGTCGTACTCTGTTAACATAAATTTGTGAATAGTTGTTTTTTTACTAGGAATTCAACAAATCCCTGTTTGAATCACTGCATAGATTGATGGAATGGATTCTGCACTACTACATTTGCCAGGCTGTTGTCATGGAGACTATAGTACTCCAATAAAATGAAATCAAAGTTCAGTTTAAATGGTGTACGCGACTGGATTTTCTCTCAGGATTCTAGTGAATGGTGATGTTTAATTATCCGTAAATTACTCCCACTCAGTATGCACCAGATGAACCAGGGGACGTGACAAGAGCCCAGTGGAGATCGTTTGAAGTCCAAAAATATGTAAGATGTGTATGTGAATACCAGGGCTTTGTGAGGTGTATCATTGATGCATTATCACTGTAAGGAAGATGACTATGGTAACTGCAGTTACCAGATCACCATTTAGGGATCCCCACTGTAGCATAGAGAATCAAAAGTGGTGATTATACACTGTGTTTATGGCAGCTGTGGTATTGCATAGCTGTATAGTTACAGCGGGAACCATACTTTATCATTTGGGCCACTAAATGTATCATGTAATTGTCTATAACATCAGTACGAAGGGGTTTTAGAATCAGGTGGACTATGGTAACTGTTTTGACCGTATAAAACAAGTACTATGGTAACTGCATGAGCGCGACCAAAAAAATGCTCAAATTGACAAGTCAGTACAGATAGGATAGCTTACTCTAGGAACATACTCTTGATCCCCAGTTTTTTCTCACACCCCATTGACAGTTTTACCCACGTCCCTGAGGTTTTCCCACGTTTGTGCCATCGCAAAACATGAACATACTCCAGAACCCACTCTCCTCCCAGAGAGCAATGCACTCATGTGCTTTGGTTTACCTCCTGTACCTCTGCCCCAACTCACAATTCTCCTCAAAATATGGTAGTTCTTGTCAAAGTTTAGTTTGTGTGAGATAATCTGTACCTCCAACATGATAAATATTTCAGCTTGGACCAGAGGCATAGTGAGTGATTGCTAACAGGACTGTAGAATGGCATGGAGCTTGACCGGGAATCCCCTTCCCATGCATCCCGCTATCAGCACGGACCACCAGGGACATGGCCAGTTTTTCATCAGGAGCAGAAGGTGGCCATTCTTTTATTTTTTACTAAAGTCAAATCCCCTCTGTTAAGCTTGCCTCACACCTCTGTAGTATTCTGTACATGGTTGAACTGTTGGGTGGGGAATCCTTCATTCAGCCACAGCACTAGAAAAAGCACCCTGGGGAGAAGATGGAGGCTCAAGGGGTGTAGAGGTGGCACATCTGTGAATCCTCCAGTGGGGATTCTTCCCCTACCCACAGCTGCCTGCCTGACCCTGGGGATTGGATACCAACCCTGCAGGTAGATAGTCCCTCCTCAACAGGATGTGATGCTCTATAGTTATAGCCTGATATACAGTCTCATTGCGAAAAGGCAGTACATTTCCAAGGTACCAGAATTTCTCCACAACTAATTAATGAGATCTGTTAGGATATAATTGTTTAGCTATATACCATCCTAGGCGGGGGGTAGAGTGCTGGTAGATGAGCATTTAAAATTGTGAACTCATTTTTCCATTCCCCTGAACGCTTTATGATATTGCTTTTTTAATTTGTAAGGATTTGTTTCCCTTCAAATTCATAGGTCAGGCATGTATGGACCACAGGCCCTCTGCCCCCCACCGAAACCCCATTCCTGCTGCCAATATAGCAGAGGGGTGCAGGCAGAGATCTACACTCACATCCACGCCCACACAGGGCCTATCTTGTGATAGATATTACCTGCATGTAGTGAGCACAGCAACCAGGATGTGCATTATACCCCCAATAGTCTCTTATTAGCCTACACAGCCAAAATTACATAAAATCTAGCTAATCTGCTCCTTTACATTCTATGGGTGTATATATCAAGATGCTACACAGGCCCAGTAAGTAATTCATTCACATTCGATTAATATGCAACCCCCCTCCTCCCTCTTTAACCTTTGCATGGGAATTTCCTAGAAACTCAGACATGAACCACAGATATTCTACCCTGTTGTGTTGCATCTGCCATTACTTGGGACCATCTCTCTTTATAATCGTTCACAAACATTTTAGGTTTAAAGAGCTCTAGACCAAATGCATCTTTGATTGGACATGCAGCTAACATGACATGGTCATAGTATCTTAATCACTTCATGCGTATAGGATACATACTCAGAAATAGGAAAATGTATTTAAACTAACAAAAAGAAAAATTATAGATGGTGAGCATTAAGAAACCAACCTGCCCTTCGCTTTATGCACACCCATAAAACTACAGGTTGCAATAATATTTCCACAGTGAGTAGCTTATAGACTTTTTGATGATGATAACTAGTATAATGGTATTTCAACCTGTTGGCTTATAGTAGAGTTCTGAAGATTCCACCTTACAACCATCAAATAATAATAGACATATTGGTGCATGAACAAAGGGACGCAATGGGTAAAGAAAAGTGGCATGGACATATACCAGGGTAGGGATTTTACCTTAAAGCTTGATCGTCATGGTTGAAGTGAGGCCAAAAGCACGTTTGGATATAGTTCAGTTTTCATTCACAAGAGGGCTCTTAAGGGCTCAGCTCTTACAGGCACAAGATAGGGTGAATATGTTGCAGCTGGACAATGCTCATGGTCCCCTGTCCAAACACTGCTGCCGTTTGGTGCAACTGTTATTTTAGTCCATAGATGGGAAATGCTGAACTTATTCCCTGACGGCCCAGCTTTAAGCAATGCAAAAGACTATATTTATCATAAAAGTTCATTGAACTTAACACTAACATTATAACCTACATGTATTTTGAAGAATTTGTACAAAACAAGATGTCAAACATCCCAACAGGCCTACCTGAATGGGACAATTATCTCCATAATTATTTGATTTGCGTATTGATTATACGTTGTAGATGGCATATAAGCGGTGGTCTCATGGGATTTGAGATACTTGGTATTACCCTTAACTCAGATTGGACAAGCCTGCATCAGCTCATCGTCCTTACTAATTCACCATCCAAATTGACATGGGACCAGACTATTGAAAGAATATTATTAGATCTACACATAGATATTAAATTACCAATCAGTTCGAAACTGAACAACATGGCTTATGATAAACACAAGTGTTCAGACGCATTTTCCCTGTAATATGTTAACCGATCTGAAATTGAATCAGTGGTACATGGCAGTGGCTCAGGATTGAAAGCAGCAGAGGCATGGGTAGTATTAGTATGATAGATCATATATTATACATGGTACTCATGATAATCCATGAGTACAAACATGGAGAGAAACTGCATACTTTTAACAAGTATTGGGAAAATATATCGTTTCATTAGGAAATCTTGTTTGTGCAATAGAAGCAGCCATGGAGCATGCATTAAATAAAGGTCACTTCCAGCCCAGAGTGAGTCAGAAAAGGATCTACGCCATTGCTACATATTCCCACAAATCAGTAAGTTATTGAATATATTCTAATCATACATGATATTATTGTTGTCAGTCAATTCACCCAGAGTTCCTATAGTACCCAATTTAACATCAGTTTTTGAAACTCCAAATTCCAAAACTCCAAATTCTGGTCTACATTATACATGGTATATTATTTTATTCATGGAGTGGTAATATTATACTATTTTGTGTCTAACCTCTGTACGCCCGTCCTATTTTCTTCTCACTCTGCCATTTTTCCTTTCTTAATCGGCCTATTTTAAATACAATTGACATGCGTTTTCCCGTTTATCGTTAGTACCAGTACTTTGGACGTATGGGGGAGGGGTGATGGGCTAACGTCATTCTTTATGGATCCATCCTCCTTGGAGAAGTCAGTAAAGACGGGATGGTTAGTTTGAGGGCAGGCTGTGAAAAACATAATATCCTTCATCCCCCACTTTTTCTCATGCCACATGCACAGTTTTACCTATGTCCATGGAGTTTTCTCACGCCTGTTGACACTCAAGAACCGTAATCCTCATTCCTCTATCGGTACAGACCACGTACCACTAGGGATCCAGTCTGCTTTTCATTAGCAGCAGAAATAGCCATTATTTTTGACTAAAGTCAGAATCCCTCTGCTAGCCGGCCTCACAACCCCATAGTATTCTGTGCATGGTTGAACTGTTGGGTGGGAATCCTTCATTCAAAGTACAACAGGAGGGGAGAATACCCTGGGGGTAGATGGGAGCTCAAGGGGTGTAGAGGTTGCACATCCCCAGATGAATCCCTTGCCTCTACAGCTCTACACAGCTGTCTTCCTGGACCCCAGATTATCAGATATCCAGGCCGGAGCTAGATAGCTAGAGATGAGGATACACACAGTATGTTACCTCATTTTGTATGGACATATAAAACAGGCTAATGATATTTGGATTACCCAATGATATAATATTATGGATTACCCAATGATATATGGATTACCCAAACTGTGCGCAGTGAAGCTCTATCTGCCTATTGTCTGTTGCACCCTCTAATCCCTTCAAAATTCCTTTGGGATCAGTTTCCCCCTAGGACATCCACCCCTTGGACCTTTACCCTCCATGATTTCTACCCCTTGGGACATCCACCCCCTCCAGATGGCCATTATGGTTGAGTCCTATCATGTGGAGGGGGTAGAAGTCCTAGAGGGTAAAGGTCCTAAGGGGTCAAGGTCCAAGGGGTAGATGTCCGAGGAGGTGGATGTCCTATAGGTGGTAAAAGTCCTAAGAGGGTAAATGTCCAGGGGGTAGATGTCCAGGGGTAAATGGTAGGGGGTAGATGTCCGGGAGGGGGGGGGGTAGATGTCCGGGGGGTACTTGTTCTGACACCCCCTCTACCTAAACCCCATACAATCCCCTCACACCCCAACATCATTCCCACAGGCAGTAAAGCACAGGGATACAAGCAGGGATCTACACTTACAGCCACACTCACACAGGTCCTATCCCTCTCAGCTGCATGCACATGATAACCCCAATCCCCTCATACCCCCAATATCTCACTATGCAAATGCTAGCTTCACATCCCTCAATTATTGTACAGATATCCTCGGAACTAAGCTAGATTGATACAAACACATTGCAATAAAGTTACTGCAAACTACCTTTGTGATTTAAGTAAATGTTGAATAAATTGTATTCATAGGTTTACACAGAAACATATTTAATACATGTTATCAGGACGAACAAGAGTATAGCCACCTTTGAACGAGAGTAAACGAAAATGTCTATATGTATGATCCGTGTCCCACTTCCCAATGCAATCATCTTAGTATTGGAACATGAATTACTTGTTCATTGCCAAAAGCAGCCAACATTTTTGGATTAGTAGTTTACAGATTGCTGGCCAAAGTGAAGCCTTATTTCTTTTTTGAAATTTCAAAATTGTCTTCCTCAATATTTGTGTACTGTGGCGTGTTGTTCTTCTCCTTCTGTATCTATAGACAACGATGGCATCTGGACCAGATATGAGGGGACCTAAATTAATTCAGTAGAAATATTTTCTTGTGAGGGGACTTAGTTAGGACAGATACTGTCTTAGTAGCTGGGTAGGTCTAAGCTCTATGCTTCATGGTTATTATGTCCAGGAAGTACCCGGGCAAAGGTTAAAGGAAAGGGACCAGGATATAACATAAAGCGTGCATACAAGAGTTAACCGCCAAACCTGCTCATTAGCTTGATGTATACATAGATCTATATAGAATGTGTAGGACCAAATGGCATTTGCCAAAACCATAAACATGATTTATAGGCCCAGCTGAATCATTGACGACAAATGTATCAATTGGTCTGTTTATCTGGACCTTTTGAATGGAAAACTAAATTTGAAAATAATATTCTGCAGGCTTTGGCCACATTTCCCGTCAGTTTAGTCCCAGGTTACCTGATGCTACCTATGTATTATATCCATAAATACCCTTGTAGATTATTTCTATGTTAACAGAAAATGGGGAATAAAGTTAGTCTTACCAGTCTAGACTCGATATTCTTCTCATGTAAACTGAAACACATGTTTTACTTTGGGTCTTAGCATGATGATGCAGAACCTGGGAAGAGATTGGCCTACTAAAATTGGAATTATATGTCATGGTGGAGTGCGGTATGACAGGAATGCAATAAAGAGAATGAGGTTACCAGTTAGGCTGATATATGGGTCAGAGATGTAAGGGGTGAGCAGAGGAGTGTGAGAAGTGTAGGAGCAGCCAGTACAGCAATATTGATATACACAAATAGCCCTTAGAAGACGTGAAGACGTTTTTACAGTGAAATATATATATATATATATATTTTTGTGCATATTCAAAATTTAGTGGCATGACAATTTAGCATTATCTTGACTTTTCATCATTGTAGACCTTGTTTGTGCTCTGACTAGAGTATGCAATTAGTTGTTGTTTGTGGTTCTCAATATGATATCAACAGCGATTTGTTGTTCTACAGCATGATCACAACTAACTATACGTTGAAAATATAATAAATATGATGGTCACTATCATGAACCTATCTTCCTCTCTTTTGAAAGAGCCAACCTACATATGGAGGAAGTGGGGGTATCAGTGATTGGGGTTACCAAGTCCACTACATGCAGGTGATAAGTGTCAGCGGTACGGACTGTGTGGGCGTGGCTGGAAGTGTAGATCCCAGCTTGTATCCCTGTGGAGGTGGCAGGGGACGGAGTTTCGGTGCTTATTCCAGGTTAGTTCTATTGTGAACTAAACTATCAGCCAGGGTCGATATTTGATGAGCAAGAGGGTGGTCCAGCAGATACCAATGTACAGGAGAGTGGTGTGCCATGCAGGGCTTGGGGAAATGAAAATATCATGAGATGATTTTTAATATTCATTGAAAAGGAGGAAATATTGCAGGGTGTATTGTCACCCCTCGAGATTATCAGGGGATAATGTGATGTATGGCAATCTCCATATACCATCTGCCAGTGACTGGTGGTCTACTTTTGGTACCTGCTTTCACAGGACGGCACTGATAACAGTATCAGGAAATGTGACTACAAGGTTTAATAACCCTTTTAAGTTAAGTGGAATATCTAGTTCTAGGGTTGGTATCCAATCCCCACAGGTCAGGCGTTTTTAAGAGAATTGATGGTTTAGGGCAAAGATACAGCAGGCAACCTAAAGCAGATGTGCATTGTGCTCTCTGTGAGGAGAGTGAGTTCCGGAGTGTATTCACGTATTGCATGATGTGAGAAGACCTCAGGGACAAACACTGAGAAAAAAAAGAGGATCAAGAGCATGCTCCTTTAGATGCGACCCTCAAATGAACCATCGTATCCTACCGACTTGTCTATAGCGGAGGATGGATCTATGAATGATGGTATCCCTCACACCCTTCCACTAGCAAAGTACTATCTGCTACCTAATGGTACAAAATTGCTCAGTTCAGATAAAAGAGAGGAGCTGGAGTGGCCATTCTTATAGAATAATCGTTTACCACACGTCTGACTGTAATCAGTAATTGAAGGTGTAATACAAATGTACAATCTCTCGTCATGAATATCGTAGATAAGGATAACAACCCTTTACAGAAGTTGAAATATTCCAGGGCAATAGAGAGAGGGAGAGAGACTACAAGAGAGAATAGGCGAGAGAACGTCATATTGGTTATGACACTAAGCAGGGGGCAATATGACAGCTGGAAACGTCATACTGAGTGGGCTGATACAATAACATATACCACATAATTAATCAGTCACATGTCATTCCTGACAGTTTCCATACTAACTCTTGGACCCCCTGTAAGCCTGCAATCAATTAAGCCATGTATGTCAGATGTTAATGAATCTGTAATAGTTTGATTGGAATTATTGTAATGCCAATTTGTGCAATTTGAAACAAAGGCTAATTAAACCATGGCCAGTTGAATTTGACACATTCACATAGGCGATGGGCTACATTGCACTGCACTTGTAATTGGTACCTGAACAGTAAACAGCGTTAATTGCTGGGAATGTATTAAACCTTTATATGATAGCCCTGCTTGGATATGACGTGGCCATGTGTCATACTGGTCCCCTGCTTTGTGTCCCTCCAGAACAGAAGACTATGAAAAACACGTACAGGGATTAGAAAATCGAAGCCTTCAAAGAGAAGGGTTACCCTGATAAAATTCTACATTTAGTCATTAAATGTTCACCTAACGAGGTTCTTTAAACATGCACGATAGTCCAGATGACATGACCCAGAATCTTTGGACTATTATAAACAGCTGGATTTCTGTCCCCAGGTATCTTCTTTACACGCAGTACAAAATATAGTGAGTACCCAATGCCACGTCAGACATTATACTTTATATGATATAGGTAAATAATTATAAAGTCACTGGCAAATGCATACATGTAGCTCTTGAGCATCTAAGAATCAATAATCAATTCAGAAATCAACCAAGACAAACTATAATATCTGCGTTCCCATTCAGACATATTGATAGGTTTCAGGGATAATTTTACAAAGGGTTCTTTTGTCTTTCTAAGTTTGTACCGGTATCTATAGTGTAAAGGGTGATATCTATAAAAGTTCAAATTGAGGTTCTCAGCTGCTATCTATTTTTATTACAGATGGACTCTCAGCTGAATATAAATCAGACAGTATGAGCTAGTTAGCTGTGGTACAAACATGTCGTAGTCACACCGAGCTGTAGTCAGTTCTGCTGGTGCTAACCCCTGACCGAGGAGGGATCCGGATGACCATCTGGCATCGGACAGGTGGTGACCTCTGTCCTCACATGAAGGTTACTGACCCAGACAGAATCTCACCCTTAGCCCAATTCAAATATCTAAAGGTTCAATGAATACTGGTCATTGGTGTCCTGCTTTTACCTTGTAATTATACCTTTGTCAGTATATCAAATGTGGATGACTCATGAAATTTCCAGTCTTCCATCAGCTGTCTATGTTACATAAATCTACAAATATTATTCCAAAAAAACGATTTTTGGGGGTATTTGTGATGTCTCAATAGAATTCTAGCATTCACAATATAATCAAGTCACCATCAGGAATACTATTCACTCCTGGCCTACAGGTATATCCTATTAAGGAGCAGTATTAATATTCCTTCCATGAGGCCTGTACTCGCCGCTGTATCTGTTACTTTATGTCCCAATATGTGAACTGTCATGACGTAGGTGTAGGACAACGATATCAGTTACTGTCTGCTGTGGTCCTCAGGCGTACCAGCATCGGTCAGCCTATTAGTACTTAAACAGCATTGCTTAATGGGCCCAATATGTGTTCTACCTGGGCATGCTGGACTTCTGGGGTGTGGGCAGCATTGCCCAGGGCTGCGAGAGGGCTCCGGATGGGCTCAGCTCACCAGCTCAATTAGTTAAGATACATTGCAAATGCTTCAAACATAACAAGTTTTGTCTCACCAGATCGGGCCAATGACAACGTTTTTGACCGGGTGCCATCTTTGAGCGGGTTCCATCTTTGACTGCCTGACAGAAAACGGTTTATTAACCACCGCCATTTTCTTTATTTTATCAGTCAAAGATGGCAAACGGTCAGAGATGGCACCCGGTCAGAGATGGCATCCGGTCAAAGGAATATGGGCCCTATAAATCTGGGAAAGCTCACATGCACTGTAAAAAATAGATGTACTTTTTACAGATTCGCTCTGCAAAAATTTAACGCTGATTTACCGTTATTTGGAATACAATGAAGCATCGTAAATATCAGCCATTTCACGGTGGATCCTTGTTAAATGCTAACCTGGTTTGGATTACAATGATTCAACGTAAATTCATCTTCTAATGTCAAATCCCAGAGGGAGCCACATATAGTGGTTTCTGCCATAGATAGGTGGCCTGGTTTGTAAGAAGATTTTTCTGGAGAGTGTGAGCCCTTGAAGTGGAATATACATGTTGAAATAATGGTAATTTTCAATTAATCTATATGTTTGACAATTTAACAATTCAATCTTGTAATAGGTTTGGCAAAATACCATGATCACTTGATAATATCCATAAGAAAATAGCTGTATGGATCTATACACCTATTTTGTGGTAACATACTATGCATATATCCCCACCTCTGGGAACTCTGCCTTGTATCAATCCTATAGACTAAAACCTCTAGTATGCAAGTCAGATCGCCAGTGTGGCATATAGGATCAGGACAAAGTCAAAGTATGGCTTTATCCGTAAGTTTTTAGATGTATACTACAGTAACTAAAGTCACCATAATCAAAATCACTGTGAGTCTTATAGAATATTCCCAAAGTCTGTAATAGCACCGCCAATAACGCTGAATCTCTGTATATTTGAATACTCTGAAACTATTAATGGTGATTCTACATGAAATTAACATTGATTCCACGTAAAATGAACAGTGATTCTACGTAAAATGAACAGTGATTCTACATAAAATTGACGGTGACCGTCGCCGTTAAAAAAACGGTGAAAGTTATGTCCCAATAGTTGCCGGTGATTCACCATCATTTTGACGACATTTTTTTACAGTGTGGGGCCTACTACCGATACGGATGCCTATGCTGGCCAAGGAAATGTTGCCTTACAATGTCGTAATTAGCTTTTCTTTTCTATGTTCTTGGCTAATCCGAACCAAAACTATCACCAAGAAAGAAAGAAAGAAAGAAAGAAAGAGACAGAACAGGAAGGTGGTCCATGGCAATGGGGGATATAGCTAGCCAGTAATTAAGAAAGTGAATGAGGGCGAGAGAAGCATGGAGTCATAACAGGTATCAAGACATGCAGAACCTCTCACACTTGTAAGAGGTAACAGAACATTTCAATGTCTGCTCATGAGATCCACACAAGATCCACACTAGAATCATTAGAGGAAGGCCCAACAAAGGCTTGCCTTCCTGTCAATAGGAGGTACAGTCGTATCTGGAAATATAACAGCTGCCCCCATCACCAAATATTTCTGTGAGAAAGTAAAGTACATTTACTTATCTACACACAGATATGGAGCAGATACGTTTAGACCTAATAAGTTTATGATCCTGTTTCAGTAGAGACATCCTCCTGTGCATGTACTCTGTTAGGTTGCAGCTGACTGGGTAGAACACTATGCTTTATGGTTATTATATCCAGGAAATTTCCAGGCAAAGGTCAAAGGGAAAGGACGTCGGTAGAATATATATGGAGTGTGTAAGAGCGACCCACCGAACCTGCTCATTAGCTTGAGACATATATCTATACAATGTGTGGTCGTAAATTGGCGTATGCCAAAAGGAAAAAGCAGGTTTATGGACCTAGCTTGACCATCGACGAGAAATATTTTAATTGGTCTTCCTCATGTGGCCCTAAATAGAATACAACGTGGGAAAAATTATATTGGAGATGAGCTGTAAATGCTTTAAATGGTATTGGCGAACAACCTGTCAACTGGCAATTGTGGCTGTTGTAACAATGAACACATACTTGAATGTTAAATAGGATGATCGGTTGGGAAGTAGGACATGGACCCTAGACTTCCGCATCTTGAATCTATTTTCCTTGACTTCCCCATCTTATTTGTTTTGATCCAACTTTCTTAAATACATACTTGATAAAGGCTTCAGTGTACATGCATTTATGATGAACTTGAATCAAGGACATTGTTAGCATTATTCCAGCCTGCCTGAAACAGTTTTCAGCATCTGAGAGAACTAACATATATATAGGAGGTGAGGTATTGGGGGTATAATGTGATTGGGGTTACCAGGTTCACTACATGCAGGTGATAGGTATCAGGTGGTAGGCACGGTGTGGGCGTGGCTCTGAATGTAGATCCCGATTTGTAGCCCTGTGCTTTACCGCCAGTTGGAATGGGGCTGGGGTGGGAGGGGCTTCAGCAGGGAGGTGGGGGTGCTTACTCCGGCTTAGTTCCATTACATGGTAAAACTACCAACCAGAGTCTATAATGGCAGAAACTAGACGGTCAGGAGGTTGGGCACCAGTACTATTTCCAATCAGAAGAAAGAGGTGCTGTTAGCAATTTGATACAATGAAAAATATTATTGGATTATTCAACCAAAAGCAGGACATGAGCCATGAGAACAGCCCTACATCCCTTGGTTTGGTTATGCCATTAATTACATTGTGAAACATGATAGTTACAGAACATAACATCCCTTTCAAGAGAACTATCTAGTTCCAATATTGGTAGCCAATCCTGCGGGGGTCAGGCAGGTGGCTGGGGGTAGGGGACAGATCCACACTGGAGGATCCAGGGATGTGTAACCTCCACATCCCTTGAGCCTCCATCTACTCCCCAGGGTGTTTTTTCTAGTGCTGTTCCTGAATGAAGGATTTCCGACTCAACAGTTCAACCATGTACAGACTACCACAAGGGTGTGAGGCCCATTTAGCAGAGGGGCTCTGACTTAGGTAAAATGAATGGCTACCTTCTGCTTCTAATGATAAACTTGCCGTGTCTCTAGTGGTCCGTGCTGATGGTGGGATGAATGAGAAAGAGGGTTCTGGTTATGTGGAATATTCACACAGCTCTAGTTCCCTTTGCTAATATATCACGCAGCCTCTGCCTCTGAGATCTTATCTAGAGGAAGGACGAAGCATATACTCATATACATGTTCCTACAATCTATCCCCCCAATGTATATACACGAAAAGTCAATTATCAATTCATAATCAAGAAAGATTTTTCCTTACCCTACAAATGCCCCTTACTTCCTGGTCCAGTACATAATTGACTCATTACTAAACCGTAGATTCAAATCAATTGAGTGCTCTATCGATGACAAGTGGTCCGAGAGTGCATTAGAATACTGATGACGACGAAGGGCATGGCAAAGGCACAACATGACAAAGGGCATATGCCACATAAAATTTAAAGCACTGTACGATCCTCCTCTCCCTGGAACTGTCACAAACCCAGGCGTTTGGCCTTTACATGTTTTAGGATAAATAAATGAATGTTCAAAACAATACAAAGGACTGGGGCTTCGCCCAGGAGAGCCATCCTATCTCCACTGAGTGAAGAACCATCCATGTTAGATACAGTCCACCCCACCCTCCTCCTACTAAAGCTCTGACGATAACAGAGACAAGAAACAAGACGGTCTCAGACCAAGGGGATGAAGAGATGAGGGGAGGTGAGGGATCAGAGTAATTCAAAGACGGTGAGAGAATCTGTATGTGTTGGGAGATTCTGCTTCTACCTGATGATGGGAAAACATAAAGGTAGCTTACTTTACACACTGAAGCACGACCATAACGTGTTGGAAATACATTACATACATATCCCTCTAAACAGAACTCAAGAATGATATAAGTTAGAAATATGCATGTGTATTTCCCGGGAAAAGCACAAGCTATTTACACAAGATAGAGATGGGAGATTCCCGAGAATAGTGAACCTTCCTAGTGACATGTTCAATGGTGATGTGTATTTCCCGAGTTTTACTCGTGTAAAAAACAGAAATTCCACTAGTATAATGAAGGTGTGTATTTCCTGAGTTTCAATACAAGAAATGACAGAGAATATGACAAAAGAAAATATCCAGAAAACATTCAAAAAAACTTTCTGAAATTCTCAAGCTATGACACGAAAATCGTACAAGTTCTGCTTGGGATTTTGTCTGCAGGGATGCAACACTTTGGACTGCACTCTCAGAACTTTCTAATTAATAATCCTCAACAGTAACTGTGGATCAACAAGGGAAAAGGGACCTCCGCGGGGGATTTTTAGTTCCAACTTTGGCCACCAGGGGGCTCCATATAGCCAACAATGTTCAAAATATCATAACAATTGTTCTATACTACTTTTTGATGGAGAATACAATAAGCCACTTTAGAAAATTCCAGCTTTAGTGAAAACCTTCCATATTTGGCATGTAAAAAGAACGTTTTTGGGCCTAAATTAGTGTTTTTGCACTTGTTGGTTGCCATGGAAACATAATTTTCATTCTAGATTAAATTTTTCAAGAAATTAATGAATACAGGCCCCACAAAGATTTCTTTGCTCAAAACGGAATGCAAATCCCATTTTAAGATTAAAAGCTGTGACTAAATGTTTGAAAACGTTTGGATATTTGGGAATTTCATAATTATGTCAATTAGATCGAGATATCTCTAAAACAAAGTGAGATAGAGCTTATTGGCATTTGAGATTGGACAGTGCCCACAGATATTCAAGGAGCCAGTTCTCAAAAACTAGAAGTGGTACTTGCTAATAAAATATATCACTGGAAAGCTGGTGACCTCAATTTTATAATTGAGTTTAACCTTTGGAGGATCCTTTTCCCTCGACTGTCCACAGTTACTTATTATTACTGTTAATAGATTCAGCACACATGTAGTTTTTAAAATTCAATTTCTAGAATCCAGGAAGACAATTAATTAAGACAATTAATACACGGCTGATATACATGTACCGATTTATAAATGTTACCCTGGTAACATCTGTTTTGTGTAAATGTCTTTTTTCTTCCTATTCTCACTATCACTATAGCTAATGTAACTAAAAAAGCAACGCAGGACTTTAATTGAATCTCGATTTCCAATAGGAGAAAAACTATAACTGTTAATTGGAATACTCTAGGCCATGGATGTATCCTTAGTAACCAATGCTCAGTAGGGTATTGTTGAATAATCACAACACGACAGCTTATTATCACTACTATATATAGCATCATATACATATAGACATTCAAACATGTTTATAAATAATAAATTGTTACAATGAAAATACAGGTCAATGAAAGGGATCTATACTTGGAAAGTCCAGAAATGTCTGTTTAGTCGGTTGCCATTCGTTTCACAAATAAGCATCCTTAACCATAGACCAGTGCACCAAGAAAGGGTGACTTTTTCATAATAAAGTTGTGTTTACTTTGGTTTTAGCAGAATCTTCATAACATTGTCTGTAATGGCTATGCTTGCACACATCTCATATCAAAAGATTCACAGGACAATTATTTTTGTAACAGTATACAAGAATGCCATTTTTTGTGGTTATTTTTATGTATTGTTAGTCACACTTCAGACATTTTCAAAAACTGTATCAACAACTATTCTGAAGAGTCACCCTTTCTTGCTGCATTGGTCCACATAGTAATATCAACCCAAACATTTCTTTAATCTTAATTGATGCTAAATGTTATGTATGATAAATATTCGGATTAAATAATCCCTTTATGTCTACATGTTCATAGTTATACATATTTGTTTGTAGAATATGTATCAAGCATAATACAGTTTTAATTTAAGAATGGATCGGGCAGGGGTGGTAGCTGAGGGTTAGTAACTCTGTCGTCCTACATAATGGAGGTAGGGGAAGCAGTACGTCAGCTAAATCACCACACGGCGCCACCTCTAGTGGCCACAACCACACTCCTGACAGCACATCCACTACTCCCACGGAGGTTGGCGTCTGCTACATAGGGCTGGGGCCTCTTCTAGGGCGTTCAGGCCATTTTTATTGAGTGCAGAAAAGTTGTGTTTTTTGAACAGCATAGATAGACATGATCTTAACTAAGAGAATTCTGAAAGAATTATAAATCTACCACCACTGGAACTTGGTTAAATTGGGTTTTCTTTGCAAAAAGTAAGGTGTTTTGGAAGGACAAGAGAGCCCTGTCTAACCATGCAGTGGAATGGTCCTGAAATAGCACTCCCCTGCTACAGTGTGAGTGGCAGGGATCCAGGTGCAGTGGAGGGTGACTTACATAGGGAATGTACTACTCCAAAGAAAAGGTAGATCCAAATAAGTGTAAATATGGGGGCCAATTCTTTTCCAATCACTTTGTTCTTCAGACAGGAGATAGTAAACATATATGGGAATTAAATGTATGATCCCACATTTTTGCCCCTCTATTTTAAAGGTGATTCCATGGCTTTTAGGAAATATTTTGCTGTAGATCTGGATCTGGTAGTCCATATAACATGTGGGATATATGTTAATGTAGGCCTATATCTTAGCATTACAATCCAATCATTTAGGAATTGACTGCACAAATACCCTCTGCCAGAATGTGGGCCTGCACAGGGAGCACACACTCCCCACTTTCTACTTACTCATTCATATAAAACCACAAGTGGAAATGTACAAATCTTTGCAGAAACCACACATTGTGTAGAATGAAACCATAGCTTTCAGATAGTGTGAACATAACTGTGTTTTTTGGAGTCAATTAGCCATAAATGAGACATGAGTGTAAATAGAGGGCCAAACTGCTGGTTGTCTGTGCCATGGCAGGCCGCTCTGAACACCCTACCTCTTCCCCTCTTCCACAGCACCGTGGCGCACTATTAGATGTGTTTGTAACGTGACTAAATCTGTTTGACCATAGGATGATTCTTCATTCTTTTTATCATTATGATTATTATATTCACCAATGTGTTTAAGCACCACACAGTAACGATGATGCAGTTATGCACAACGACGAGAAAATGCAACAAAGTAATATACTGCCTTCAGAGTGTAAACTGTAAAGAGCATCCACACTGCCAAACTCTCGTGTAACAGTCTCCCGAGTCAGAACACCTCAGCTGCACTCTTAATAGGAAGAAGACTACAACTGCAAAAGTACAAGTGCACAATCAAAATTTGAAGTGCAGATTTGAGCTTGCTGCTATACTGAATCTTGGACCTGCTGGTGAGTCCCCCAACCATCAGGTCATTATGGACCATATTGGTAATATCAATAAAGATGTAGACAACCCCTGCCCTACGTGTGATTTACAGGACTATCAATAAACTTTCCATCCTCCTGGTTATCACATTTACCACTAGTTTTACAACCCACAGTGGGATTCATTGAATATAGTACCAACCCCTCCCCACTTTATATATCCCTGTTAATCAGAGACATTGGGTATCTAGTCCAGCTGTGAGCTTATTAAGGAATCCCTTTGTCGGCCTCGCCAGCAGGTCCCAGATTCAGTATAGAATGTGGCTGCTATCACGAGACACTGTTTTTCTGCACATGGATAAGGGTCCACAGTTTGAATGATGTTATTGCACGTTGTTGCAATTGAGAATATCTCACCGGTAATATCACTTAGCCCACTAACAATCCCTGCTGGTATCTCATGCCCAAGGCAGTTCTATTTAGAGGCGCCTAACAGATTATATAAGCTCATTTTTCATGAAAAGTTTTTTCTTTGCATTTCCTTCATTTAAACACAGGGGTGTTGGAACAGGGGGCGGGTGGGCAGCGAGACCATACCCCCCCCCCAATCTTAGACATGGGGGGGGGCGGAGAGTAGGTTTTGCCCCCCCCCCTCCCAACAAAAATGTGGGAGATTTAGGAAATTCCTATATATATAATTATAAAGATATTCCCACAAATTGCCCTTCAAATACATCAACATTTTCCTCGGGGGCCAAGCCCCCAGACCCCCCTATAAAAACCCGACTTCGACAAATATCCTGGTCAGAAAATGGTAAAAATTATTCTCTTTTTAACAGCCTTACTAAGTCAGTTTTCCATATTGTGGCATTCTAAAAGAAAAGAAGCTGTTTAAATCCTTTTACCAATCAATTATAGGGCATCACCATATGCAAATGCCGGTCAGTTCTTGTAGTTTTGCGTGGCTCTCTGGTTTCCCTTGTTTTTTCCTGTTTGTGACTTTTATCCATTACGGGCTGCATACTGATTAAATATGTGATGATCAAATGTGGTTGTCATGATGCACAAATGCGGCTCTGATGTGTTACTTGTCAGGGTTGCACGATGACAATAAAGTGCATAATGAATTAACGCAGCATGTAGCCCTTAAAGGGTTAGTCTTGAAATCACATCTAGCTCAGTGTATAGTACATCAAACTCTGCCACGGTATATGATTGCTATATACAGAGTTAACTCAGTCTCTGAATTAAAATGTACTGAAACTGAACATCGAAGTGAGGGAGAAGATAATGAAACAGGAAGGCAGCCATATGGGATAGTGAGAAACTGCAGAGTTTTGTTTCTGCTGATTCTTTTTCAAATGGCCTCCATAATATGGACGTGTTAGCAGATCAATGATGGCGGTCATAGTAACACGTCTGCGGTCTTTCATCCATTACCCCAGCATGATGATAATCTATATGGTAATGAACCAGGGACATTGAGTGCTCTGTTCAATCTGCTCTTGTCTGAACGTACCTGGCAATTCAGGAAGTGGTCCTTGATCTATAACTAAGACATATACCAGCTGACTCTACGTCGTTTTAAATGTAGCATCCAGCACATTCACCCCGTTATAGGACCTATAGTGCATGCTGTAATGCATTATGCATTATGCAGTATTGTTAGCATGATTCATGACCACAGCACCAAGGCTGCATCAAAGGCAAGATTACATGGTACCGATGTACAGAATATACTCCCACGGTAACAATTTGTATTGGGTCAAATAACACAGAAAATAATCCCTTATCCCCATGGTAACAGGTATACACTGTATACAATAAACAATCACACTTCAAATTAAAAGCTTAACAAACCATCCAGGGGTTGTATCCGTCCAATACATGTGAGCCCATTTAACCGATTCCATGAATCTGACATTTCTACTTGACTCACGTGTTTAATAACTCCTCTACCAAGAGACACAAAATGTCTGTCTTACCCATAGCCTTTTGAGACCAAAAGGCAAGTGGAGTCAGGTACAGCTAAAATCTGAAAAATACGAATATCTTCACCAAAAAATGCCCAAAATCGGGAAAATGCTAGGGTCAGCCCTTTTTTGGGATCTAGAGTATGTCTTGAAGTGAAAAGCTAAATTGGTGAATTGGGTTCCTCCCTACTACCCTAGCAGCCCTGAAGAATAATGACCAAAGCCAATTCAGAAATGTTCTCTGGGTGCTGGGTACCTCAAAACAACTTATCACGATCAATATCTGGATCCTTTTTAGGGCTTGGTAAAATAGTAAGGTACAGTAATTAAGACTTTATAAGGCCCTACCCTAGATCTTTTAACCATGTAATGTAAAACAGGCCCCCCATACGTATAAGCACATGTCTTTGAGGCATGTGATATTTCACACACCTGATGGATGTTTCAGTGAATGTTCACCAGGTGAATCAAGGATGCCTGTTCTCATATTAGAGGCCATTCTCCAGGAAACAATAATGCTGCCATCAAGTTCTTTGTTAAAACTCGGTCAGCTAATGCTATACTCGTTTTCTTGCACTCTCCGTCCTCAAGAGGATTTCCACGGAATGTGAGGCCAGGAAACATCCCACGACCTTACACCAAGCTTGTTACAGAAAGCAACCTTGGGGTCAAACAAAACATTTCCTTCCTTAAAATCTACAAAGTACTTTGAGAAAGAAGACCTCTTTATTTGACAATGAAATGTAGGTAGGTGGGTGTTAGTTCTCGGGTGTAGGTGGGTGTTAGTTCTCAAACCATGTTGCCATTCTATAAGGCATGGTCCACCTGATGCTTTTCCCAGGTAGCACAACAGAGACATCTCCGGATCCTTGTTGTAACTCGGTTAGCAGGAGCCTAACTGACATGTCACATAGCTTTCTGTGGGGAGAGAAACTTTTTGGTCAGTATAGCCGAGTGAGGTACTGAGAGTAGAGTAGTAAAATGATATTGTATTACTACTGTAGTTATATGATAGCGACATAGCTACAGGTGATAGTTGCGAAGAAACACCATAAAATAGTTTCAATAATAATAACCAAATAATAATAATGATATCCTTGTTTCTCATCACCAAGCCATGAGAAATATGACGAGGTATCTTTTGTTCCTTTTTGTTATGGGCTAAATGGGTAGGGGATGCCACGCTCTCAGCCAGCCAAACCCATGTTTTATCAATCATGAGATAAATAATCTATACAAGTTGTGAATATGCATGTCTTCTCTATCCCATCACATTTACAGCACTGTAAGCTTTAATATGATGTAAAGAATTCCCTATATTTGTCCATTATCATCATGTTTTTACATTAAGATTTGTAAAACAAAGAATCCTCAAAACACGATTTTGGTGATGTGGATGAGAAAAAGGATATCATTTGGAGTGTACAATGTGAATTGTTAACAGCAACCCCCAAAGAAACCATCAAGATCGAATACACGTGAGCTCATTTCAATATTTCATGAATCTGACATTTCCAGGTCATGTTCAAAGAACTCTCCCACCCAGAGACACAAAATGTCTCTTACCCATTGCCCTTGGAGACAAGAGGTCAGGGGGCCCAGGTACTCTCTTTAGTTTGTATCATTATCACATTTTGTAAATGTCCTTAATAAAGCTAAATGTTAAAGTCATTTCCTTTTAGGGAGTGCTCATTTTTTAACAACGGGGGGGGGGGGGGTGGGTGGTGGATTTTGGGGGGGGGGGGGTAAAAAATTTGGACCCCTTGACCGGGGGGGGGCTCAAAAGAATTCAACCTGTTTTGAGGGAAAAAGCCAGCGCATTACTATGCTGCAAAGGGGCGCAAACGCGCACGATTTTCGGCCTGCCGGGGGGGGGGGGGTAAAAAATGTCGATCCCTCTAGGGGGGTGGGGTGAAAAGATTTCGCACACTCCGCACGAAATCTCACCGCCCCCCCTGTTGTTAAAAAATGAGCACTCCCCTAGGGTGAAGGTGGTCTCGGTCGAAACGATGTGACGCATATGATATTTTAGGTGACAAAGATATGACCCAAGTAGTATTTCAGGTGGCAAAAATAATCACTCCCCTAGGCAGGACAGATTCTGATGATAGTGATAACGACAAAATAGACCAGATGCCAGACCCCACCGAGAGGACTCCCCTGCAGCCTCACTAACAATTCAACACATTCCTGGGAGAATATCCAACATCCTTTTGCTTACCTATAAAACAATGTTGTACCCAGGTACCATGACAGCATATCATACATCTACAAAGTTAAACGTTATTATTGGGTACATGTAGTACAGACCCTGCACTCATGGTCAAGAAAATGATTTTAAATACCCGAATATTGTATTGGATATACTGTTAGGACCCATGTTAAATTTCATCTTGTAAATCCCTAGCATTAAAGATGTGGGGCGACATGTAGTCAGTCTCATCACACTTTTCACAGAATTACAAGGTCCCACTTGTTGTTAGGCTTCTACAGAAGGCAACGATGAAGCAACACATACATTACAACTTTCTCACAAATACCACTAGTAACATAATCATGTTCTAGAAAATACAAGTTTTACTATGCTTAAGTACTAGAAGGGCCGTATTCATAACTCCATTCACATAATAAGGTACAGAAGCTGTCTATATATTCATTGCTGATTTGGATATAGGATTCAATTGTGAGTAGGTATGTCGCTATTCCTAGTCATCTGGGGGTTAGAACCGTCTAGAATTGGAACTTAATTTCTTACTAGTACACTAGGAATACCTGTGGCCTGGTGATGTCTCTAAGAGCTGTCATGTACATTTGATGTTCAACTCTTCTTTCATGTGAGGCTTCCCGGGGGTGTGGTGTTCACAGATGTTGACCTGATTCTGCCATACGCCTACACCAAACACAGGCTTGGTTACTGTGTACACATGTATTACCAATTACAAGTACCTATGCTTGGAGAACGCCAGGAACTTATATTTCTTAGAAGCAATGATATCTCCTCTAGCCTAACCCTGTAAGGACAGCATAGTGTGTCAATGTACTATCAATGCTTCAATGCACAAATCCAATCATAATAGATCGGCGTCGACACAGCTGGATTCATGTGTTAAGGTATAAATGAATGCAATACATAATGATAATGTTCAATAATCGAGTATAAGGAGTGTACAAATTGACTTCAAAGCAGTGACTGTTCCTGGTTACGACGTACCTAATCTAACCAAGGCCGAACAGGAGAACGTGTAGGAGGGGAACGATAAGGGACATGCTCAAAAACTATCCTCCTTGCCATAAAGAATCTTCGAAAGTACCGACTCACACCGGAACCGGAAACGGAAGCTTCAAGAGGCAGATGCGCATGCGCAGATGTTTCTATTGAGAGCAGACGGCAAGTAAAAGTGCGGACGGTATTGATTTGTGTCCTGTTAAGTACCGGGGTGGGCAACAGATGGTGGGGGCGGCAATGGATCTCTGACCACGAGCGGGCGCTACTAAAATGTATGGATTGGGGCCTGGCTGACCCCCCCCCCCTCCCCCCCCCCCCCCCCACACACACCCTCGTCTGTAACCTGGCTGCACCCTCTCCCCCACCTCTCTGTAACCCCTGAGGTGTCTTAAACAGAGCAGGGACATGGCAGGTGCACGCCAATAGACTAAGACCACGTCCACATGCAATCTGAGCAATCTGACACTTTTTCTAGTGCTTTACACATTGCATGCTCACTGCACCTCAAAATGATATATGTATGAAAAGGACCACCTAAGAACAACGTACAACGACTTGGGATTTGCCCAAATGTAGTGGTGGAGACAAATAATTATAGGATGGGGGCCAAAATGAGAATTCAAGGAGGGGAGTCATTGTCATTTTATTACAAATTTATTCCATACAACATTTACATGATTATAATGTGGCGGCGCGCATAAGCATAAACTGGTTGGAGCACCCCCTCTGAGCACCTCCTCTCCCCCACACTAACGCCTCCTGCATGCACCCCCCCCCCCATCTCTCTATCCCCCAAGGTGCCCTGACTCCAGCTACCGAGGTCATGTCAGGTGACGGCAGGATCAATAGCTGATAGGCCATATGATAGGCACCATCAGCCGACTATTGGCCACAGGGTGTTGGAGAGGAGCCAGGGCGAAGAGAGCCGCGAGAGGGGACTGGGGTAGATGCTCGTCAAGGAGTTACCTATCTTAGGCTTACCCCTAACTGAAAAAGAGGGACCATAACTATAAATAACAAATGTAGCGTTTTATATAGAAACCAGCAGCTCCGCTGCCGGAGATACTGGCGCGGGAAAATCGTGGAGACAGCGTTCGTCTGACCTACTATACTGCATGGCGGGAATGCCTCAGCATATCGGAAATAGGATCGGAGTGGCGTAATATTTTCAATCTCCTACTCTGAATTCAAGGTAGAACTTATGATTGGGCCAGCTTTGGGCGCGGTGCATCGCTGGGTACGCTCCCGATTTCCCTGTTGTTGTTTAACAATAGTGTGCTATTCTCCACTGTTGCTTTGAGGTAACTAGTAATGTCTGTGCCTGTGTATCGGTCTGCCAACATTCGGCCGTTATCTGGAAGGTCCGTACCACCCTATTTACTGCTCTCCAATGGGAATCACACACAGGCAAATCCATTGTGTTGATTGCCTTTAGAAAAAATATACACTGCACAATAGAATGGTGTAACAAGAGGCGGAAGGCTATCCACTTTGTGGGCAAGTGACCGTGACTTGACAGAGAACCAGTAATCCAAAACTCAGTACAAAATGTTGGTTAGGTCCAAAAACAGCTTACCTTTCCTCCCATATTTCTGGTTGAGGCTGGAGGAAGGAGGCCTGCCATTGCATAGTGGTTCCTAAATGTCATACCCGTGGTATACAGGTATGCTAGGCTTTAAACTGGATGGACGAGCAAGAAAAGACGAGAAAGACCTATACCTTGTACAATGATGCAATGTGAAGTCATGTATTATACATGTCAGTCTGTCCTATATACTATGGAGGTTTGGCATACTGAGTACCAATGTAAGTTACAGTCAATGCTGATGGGTTATGACAGGCCTACCATGCGGGGACAACCAAAACGATATGATCAGACTTGTCACACCCAGGCACCATGATGCAAGAATCGGGAGCAGGTGGGGTGGCTTGGATGTTAGTTCTTTGATGGACTATCCCCTTTTGATACCCGAACGCAGCCATGGTGGGTAAATTGCAAGTGGTACATTGAGACATCACCCTGATAGTAAATGTTTGAAATCCTCCCAAATAGTCGGCAGTATGTTATGTACCTATGCGGCACTTCTCAAATGAGCATGGCTCCTTGAGTCATCTATATAGACATCATGATTTCCGTACAGGGTTAATTCTTTCTATATGTACGTCCACCTGTTATATGGTTTCCAAGAAGAGATGTCAATGACCCTAGCATTACCATGCCAGAATTACCCACCGCACATAACCCATTAGGAGCTCGGAGAATGTCAGTGCGGACTATGGTGGTCTATGGGTGACCTAATCTACCAGTTAAAAAGCTGATTTGGCACATAATTATACAAGTGCTGTCTTGTTTTGACCACAGCTGCGCCCACACTCGCTGTAGAAAATGTACTGGGTTCTCCAGACAAATACTTGAAGCATATTACTCTGCTAAATTAGTCAATAACATATAGTCATATCATGGCCGCACTCGAGTAGACACGTCGCCGCGCTCCCGAGTGTTTCAACGTTTATAAGCTCTATGGACTAGACTACACACACTAATGGTGATTTTTGGATTCATAAAGACTCAAGGCATCCATACATACTTCTGGCAACCGTGTGAATGTCCTATAAGAGTGGTATTTTCAAAGGTTTACTCCTGACAGCACCGGCGGAGGACGGGGGATATATTATACACCTGCCAACTAAACCCAGTGGAGCGTGAGTAACTTATGTAATTGAGTCCCACACCTGTTGTTTACAATGGCCAGCCGTGGTAGAGATTGCTACGGTCAATACAACCAGGGACCACCCAGACCCAATATGGAGTCTATTTACTACAGTCATTATGATCAAGAAATGTGGAATGATGACTACAACTATGATCAGAGGCTGTCTCCTGGTAAGATCTTTAATAACAATGACTGGCCCAGCATTGTTGAGCGGTATGGTGAGAAGGGACCGAGGAATAAGTCTGCTGACAGGAAGAGAGAACGTCAGTCTAGTTCTGACACATCTCCAAACTCGATGGACAATGGTTTTAATGCCAATCGTACCAATAAGCCCAAAAGCAAGAGGAAGGTCAACCCGCATGACATTGGTGCATATGGTCTGGAGTATCAGAAATACAACTCACCCCAATCGGACTACACTACAAGACAGGGTGGTACTGATCACACTGGAGGTGAAGTGGGTGGAAATGATCACATGAATCCTATTAAAAGGGAATTTATTAACATGACACTTTTCATGAAAAATGAGTTCAAGGAGGTCCATACTAAGATGGACAGGAATCATACGGCTGTCAATGACAGGATGAATAGGATGGAAAGTAAATACGACAAGGCCCATGATGATACACGTAGGGCAATGGAAGATCTAAAACGACAAGTATCCAAGAACACCAATGATATAGCCCAAGGTGCAGGTATTGGCGGGTCGGCCACCAACGGAGGTAATGGTGACCAGGACCAGTTCTTTTCCCCCAAGAGATACAATGTGATCATTGAAGGGTTGAGTGAGGATACTGGACTGCAACCTCATATACAGGTGGTTAACTTACTGAGTGAACTGAAATTAGAAGTTGACCCACGTGACATCAAGCTAGCCAAAAGACTCAACAGAACATCAAACAAGCAAGGGCCTAGACCTGTTCTGGTATGCTTCGCTACCGGATGGCTACGTGATGACTGCCTACGCCTAAAAAATCTACTCATACATGATGACCTGTACCGCGACAAATTCAGACACATTTTCATAAATGCTGACGAAGATGCGGGTACAAGACGTATAAAGGGCATCATAAGAAACATTGGACGTCACTGTAGAATGCTGCCGGACTGTGAGGTACAGTTAAGAGGTACCTTTATTTATATAGAGGGCAAGGTCTACAATGGTGCTGACCTCAATGGCATACCGGAACACTACAAGCCAGAGGAGCTCAAGAAGGCTAACATCAATAGAGCTGAGTACAGAAGTGATGATGTAATAAATAGGGGCCGGGAGGTCATACAAGGTGGTGCTCGTGTCAGGTTTAGGGATGGTAGCAGCCATAGTACCGCTGGACCGCTGAATGGGAACAGTACAACCGAGACACAGGCTACAAAGCACCATGATAGACGTAGAGCAAAGGAGGCTACATATACCCAAACTACTAATGAGAATTACGGTAGAATGAATGTGGATGAGGATATGGACTGGCGCAGGTCCCCCAGGCATTTGGTGGGTCCGAATAGCGCATCTAGTAATCTAGGCCTACACGACTATGCCAGCCCTCAACTGTTTCACAGACAGCTACAAAAAGGTGAAGAGAGACAGATGACATCAACCCCAATCAACACGGCCAATGCTGACCCCAACCCTGAGAGGTCAAACACTGGAATAGAAAATAGCAGCCTGGACAAAGGTAAAATGTCAGTACCGGTAAAATCAAGCATTGTATTACGTCAAAGACCCCCTAGAACTGAGAAGGTGGACAAGCCCAAAAAGGATGTCACCCCAAAATTGAGAAGGACAACTAAGTCCAGGAATAATGCACCTAATGCAGAAGTAGTCGACGTTGAGAATCTGTCTATAGAAGAAGTGGTTAGGAGGGCTACACTGCTTGCCAGAGGTGGTCCACTGAATCTAAAGTCCACACCATCGGGAATCATCTTTAATGGCCCCAGAGCCTTTTTGAGTAACTTCCACCCGTGCATAATTAAACACGACGGTATGAACTTCCATAGTAGCGAACAGTTGTTCCAGTACCTACGATGCACTGAGAATGGTGATGCTAAGAGGGCGGACGCGGTGATGAAGACCATGACTGGCCTGGAGGCCAAACGTGCCGCTGATGGGTGTGATGAATTGAAAGGCTGGGACAAAATGCAGATCTCAGCAATGCGGATCAGCCTATTAAAGAAATTCATCAAAAATCCGGACAAAAAGGCAGCGTTAATAAACACAGGCGATCAACAGCTGATTGAGTCTACTTTAAACGAGTTCTGGGGAGCCAAGGCTAGATACGATGATCCAGTCTTTAATAAGGGCGATTACAAAGGCAAAAACACACTTGGTTTACTCCTGATGGAACTCCGCGATAAACTGCAAAGTGTACACGCAGCGCAGAGTGGCAGGGCGCCAAAAGGCTCCAAGACTCGGGCGGAGAGTGAAGACCACGGCGCGGCGTCCCCAGCAACACAAGAAACGTGGGGGGAGAGTGAAGGAGGCTCTCTCGTGGACGACGAGACCTCAGGCGAGACGGCCTTCACCTTGGAAGACGACAGCGGCGGAGACCTGACTTTGCAGCCCGATGATCGATCGCATGCGTCTGATTCCTCGATTGAAAACCTCCCAAATCAATAGCAATGGCGAGTATGATGTACCCGCATGTTGATATAACAGGAGACAACCGCCTACGTTTTCTTGATGAGTATGCACATCCGAGAATCCCCAATCTAGGACGAGTCCTGGTGGCTCCGGGAGCAACAACAAAGAACCTGTCGGATCTAGTAAGCATACGACTACTTGACCCGGCACCTATAGACATAATAGTGGTTCTACCGGGATTAAATGATATATTTGATATTGAATACGATATAAACATGCGCTACATAGTCCAGGGCCCACGTAGTGCCTCACTAAGGACCACTGATGTAGACGTAAATGTGGGGAGGGTGATGACTGCAGTGCATAACCTTGTGGATTCTGCTTCTAAAATCAGACCTGATGTCACTGTACTAGTAGGTACCCTTTACGGTATGAACATTAACACTGCCAACATGAAAATGGGACTGGGATCCCATATACACCAACATCTGTGCGAGGAGATAGTGCTCAACTTTAATGCATTACTCTTGAACTACAATGCTATGAGGGCGACACCCACACCGAGAATCGACAGGATCATCCATACCCTGAGTCCCATCAACGGCCGTTGGACACATCGCTACAATCGTCTGTATGATGGGGTGAGGCCTGTACATGATTATCACAGAGACACTACAGACGCAGTGATTGACAGTCTTGACGTGCTGGACTGGTAGGCTAGGCACTGATAGTCGAATCTGCCGCTGCAATGACAACAAACAACATTGTCCCCTGTGGCTGCAATCAATTGTCATGAGCTATCTCTTCCTGGTATATGTTATTCTGCCTTTATTAATGTAAACAGACATCAAATGTGATAAAATTGTAAAGCTAATATGATTGATTCGGTAGAAACATGTTCTCATTTGCTTGAGCAGATTGATTACACATGTTATGATCTACTAGTATATAAAATTAATCTAATAATAACTTAACATGAGGCATGATTGACTTGTGCAATATATTATACTGAGTTCTGGTAAAACTACAATGTGCTGGATGGAAATTTGTGACATATTATGCGTACTCGCTAGGTGATACATTAGCGCATGTGATTTCGGTACTGTTTAATACCACGGACATAACTATGCATTTTCCAAATATATGTGGGTACTATATATAACTCCGCTAGACATCAGTGGTTCTTGTAAGAAAATATAAACATTGTTTGTTGGTTATAATACCGGTTATGTAGGTGATGTATGTTATATACATGAGGTACACGAAATACGTATAGTGTTAGCATGAAGGAAATGAATTTGACTGATAAGTAACAAAACCTTATGTTCATATTGGATTTGCTGCATAACTTGACGTCAAAATATAGATGTCAAATGTGTTAGTCTATGTTCCTGTAAATGAGCGCGCAAGATGTCTTTATTTATGACTATTACTACTCGGGGGTATTGATATTATTAATACTGAAAATACTAATCTCGGTTCTTTAATATCTTATTTAGAATTTTGTACTGTTTACGTTAACAGCAGAACTAATTAATTAGCAGGGCTTTACTTTATATGCCTACATAATACATTCATTCTATCTATATCCTGTGTGGGTAATCAATGAACATGTGATATTATTGTACTTGTGTTTTTGTCGATTACCTAAACGCACCTAGAGTGGCAACATGCAACGGCATAAAGTCACTCTGTACTCTGAGCCCTATGTTATAGCGCCTGAGAACTATATGTTTGCACTTGTAGTCATGTTTAAGAATATAGGTAGAGTATACAAAACAACTAGATACGGCTGGGGTTTGCGCGAATGTTATGGCGTACCTTAATTATGCACAGCTTGGTCTGACAAAAGGCTTGCGGATGTTGAATACGAACGTCCAAAGTTTGAATAGTAAGATGGAAAAACTTAAAAGGATCGATTTTAAAGTTGATCATATAAGTGTCACGGAAACCTGGCTAGATGAGACTGATGCACATTGGTGCGTTGATCTCCCCGGGATGAAAATCCTTAGACAGGATAGGCTAGTCAAGAAAAGGAAAAGTGGGGGTGTTGCGTGTTATATAGCGCAGATATATGAACCCTATACCACTGTCCTTGATGAACTGACCTTCACTGGTAGGGATTTGGAATGCCTGGGTATCCTGACCAAGTTTCAGGGACATAAGTACCGTATAATCCTGACAGTGTACAGGCCACCAAAAAAATCTAGCGTGTTACGCTGTTATAATCAGTTAAAAAATTTATTAAAACTACCGGTATTCAATAATAGAGAAATCTGGATAATGGGCGATTTAAATGTAAATACTTTAACACGAAATAATCCCAAATGTAAAACACTGTTTCGGTTTTTGAAGGATACAAAACTTAAATATCTCAACACTAAACCAACATATTTTCACCCATATGGTAGGTCAACATTGGACCACGTGTACACAAATTGCCAAAATGTGAGTGTACATGGTGTCATGAATGATATGTTTGGAGACCACGCGCCTGTGTATGTTGTGAAGAAGATGGAGAAAATTGTAATCTCCAAAAAGTGCTCTGAGACTAAGGGTAGGTCGTATAAAGGATACGATAAAGAGAAATCTGTACGGTTTGTGGGTAGTGTAGATTGGTCTCAGTTAGATTTCATAACTGCTGATGAGCAAGTTAGAGAACTTGTTAAGAGGATCACTGTACACTTGAACAAGGTTCACCCAATTAGAACTTTTAAACACCGTATTGATGTACCGTCAGGTTTCACCCCTCATATTGTGAGTTTAATTGATAGGAAGAACAGGTTACTAAGGGCAGCAAGGAAGGTGCCACCTGGACATAGAAATGTAAAGATGTTGCGTGTACGAGCATTTGACAAGCTGATTAATCGGTTGTTAATTAGAAATAAACGAGGGGATATCAAATCCAAACTTGAACGCTTTAAAGATGATCCATCACGGTTTTGGGCTGAGGTTGTTGTGATATGGAAAGGCCCAAAGAAGTCAATATTGATGAAGTTAAAAGATGATACAGGTAACTTTGTACCTGACATAGACCTACCTAACTTTGTGAATACTTTCTATAGTGAAGTGGGCATCAACCTTGCTCGGGTCTTTGGTCCTGTAAATGTGATAGACTTAGTGCAAGTCGATGCTGGACGCCCGGTATTAGACTTAGTACCGGTAGACATCAACCATGTAAGGAAGCTAATCATGAAAATTAAGGTTAACAAATCTTCCTGTATTCAAAACATGAGGGCACTAGTTATTAGGGATGTTCTGGCTTGTAAGCCTGAACTACTACAAAATATAATAAATAGTTCTATCAGGTGTCAAAAATTCCCAGACGACCTCAAGAGCGCGGTCGTCATCCCTCTACCAAAAAGTGGTGACTTAAGTTTGGTGAATAATTGGAGACCTGTAAGTCAACTAAATATTTTTTCTAAATTAATAGAGAAGGTTATTCATAGTCAGCTGATGGCCTTCCTCATAACACATAACATAATAAGCAATAAACAATTCGGGTTCATGCCTAAGCGTTCAACTACTGACGCCTGTGTAGGATTAATTCAAAATCTTTATGAGAGTCGTAACAGGGGGGAGGTGGCGGCTGTGGTCTTCCTCGACCTGAGAAAGGCTTTTGACACAGTCGACCACCTCCTCCTCCTGAATGAGTTGAACTCGATCGGGTGTTCAGAAAGCTGTGTTAAATGGATTAAGAGTTATTTGACAGATCGCAGTCAAACCACATTCATTAGCGGTAAGCCAATGTCATCGTCTAAACACATAACATGTGGAGTGCCCCAAGGCTCGGTCTTGGGGCCACTACTGTTCGTCATATATATAAATAAAATTGTTGATGTTCTACGACATGCAAATTTTTACATGTATGCCGATGATTTGGCGATCTCGGTTAGTAATCGAGATCCTGCTATAGCACAGGGTCTTATTCAGGATGATTTAGATAGACTAAGTGCATGGTGTGATGCGTTCAGACTTACTATAAACTCTAGTAAGACTCAGGTGCTTTGGTGTTATGGTGAGCAGGATACAAGTAACTATGGTCAATTTGGACTAACGCTGAAAGGCGAGTCTCTGAAAGTGGTAAAGATATTTAACTACTTAGGTGTACTGATCGACGCAACACTTAGCTTTAAGCCACAATGCACAAGGGTCCTGAACTCAGGATGGACCAAGTTAAAACATCTGCGTCGCTTGAAAAAATATATGGGCAAGGATCTCGCCATACTTATGTATAAACAGATGATTCTCCCAGCCCTAGAATACTGTGATATTGTTTTAGAAAGTGGCCCAGCTGTATTGTTCAATAGAATACAAACTATACAAAACCACTGCTTACGTTGTTGTTTAGACATTGACGACCCACGCCTAACTAGAGTGGATGATTTACATGTTCTTTGTGACTGTATAAAACTCATTGATAGACGCAATGTTAACCTCCTTGGTTTTGTATATAAACATGTCGCAAATCCTGAGAATGTAATGGTACCTATTCGGGTGCTGCGCAATCACGCCAAACGTAAATTGAAATTACAAAGACCGAGAGGTCAATTATATCGTGATAGCCCTCTGTACAGGGGAATGCTAATTTGGAATAAGCTTGAAGCAGAGACTCAAAATCTACTGAGCCATGAGATATTCGTGTCTGCAATCAAAAAAGATGACATATTGCGTAGACTGGTGTAGTTAGAGTCACCAATGGTGTCACTCATGTCTATAATCTATGAATATGAATGTATGAACGTATGACTATACTGATGTTTAATACTGTCTCACCGGTGAGGCACTGGGACTTATCGATAAGCCACCATGACGTGTGGAGGGATGAGTCAGCCCAGCATAGCTGTGTCAAAGTTATAATATATAGAAGCTGCGTATTTGATGTTTAATGTACCAGAAGGAGAGAGTTGAATCCCCGTATAGCCTACTGAAAATGTACATGTATACTCGCTTCATTGCCTATGATGTTTTGTCCTGTGTTTTCTGTGTAGAACCCTATGAAGCTGTTCTATATACTCATAAATGTATTACCTTTGTAACATCATATTGGATTGTAAAAGGGTATCTATTGAATCAATACTCCATATTGAGTGAACTGACAGACCTTTGAAAAGCGCAATGTATTGTGAATATTTTCTGTCAATAAACCTTTTCAAACTCAAACTCAAACTCAAACTCATTACGTGACGTTTGTACGGTTACATCTTAGAGTTATATAGTCTGACATTGAGCAACATTTGTAGTGTCATATAAATTAATGCCCACCGCTAGAGTAGCACCATTGAATCAGCTTTTTCTACCGTGCAGGTTGAACAGAACGTGCTTGATTAGAGTCTACACTGGTGTAGGTTGTATTACAAGCTACCACACATTATGAGCACCACGTCCCACAACATAATTCAATTCCCATCATAGCCAAAGTTAGTGACCCTCACGTAACTGCTTAATTCACACATTTAAGACTGACCCTCTGCACCGCAGACTACATTAAGCACACACACATATTGTAGCAAAAGATGAACCCCTTTTAGTTACACCTGCTTGCACACTACATCCCTGTGTAACCTAACTAATACTGTGTTGCTACTTCTTGAACTCAGAAGAGCGATTGCCTGGTGCGAGTACATGTATTTGTCTCTGTCGACAGAGGCTTTTGTTGCTACTGTACTGGTTGATAAATAGGCAGGGATATAGGCTGTATCATGGCTACAAGGGGAGCAGGTATTCTGAGTGACACACAATCCCTTTGCTACCGAAGAAGCCTGCTGCTAATAGATGTTGCCACAGTAGAGCCTTGGGATGTAAAGCGTTGTACGTTTATCATGCTGTTCCTGCAGAGAACACACTCTGGTGGATTTAGTGGAGTCTGGCATCAATCTGTTACCATGTTGTGAAGAACAGGTCATTTTATATCATGGCTACTTTTATTTAGAAGGACAAAGAATTACCTTTAAATAGGAAATAACATTACCTGTTTATGCAGGAGAACCCTCCATTTGTCTATGAGCCAAATACATGGTAAAATATAGAAGAAATATATAGACAAAGGTTCACTAGTTTAAATCTGTTGACTGCGTTATACCACGCGTTGACATCGGGCCGTATCTGACGAGGCCGTGAGCCGAGTCAAACAGAGCCTGAGGGTCAACAAGTGAAGTAACCTAGCCAACCAAGTGTTCCTTTGCGTTTAATTAGATTTGATTCAAATTGTTAAGATTATGATAGAGGGAGCCTAAAAAAACACTTTCTATGATGTTCAAATGTAAACACCTCCATTTTTATGACGTCATAGGGCCGTGGATTACGACCATGGGTTATTGAACAGGTCAGTAAAATAGGCCTTCATTGGTTAAATCAATGAGGCCGCCGTATTTGATAGAAAAATAAAATCCGGTATCTGGGTTAAAATGTATTGCTTGGAAGGAGGATGAAGAATTGCCCTTGATACTTGGCTATCTAGAAGAGATATAATCCGGACTCTAGGTGTGAGATAAACTGCTCAGTACTTCACACCAATCTATATGAGCTACTCCTGTAGGATACCTTAATGCTTTGAAGGAAGCACATTTTTTTAATCACTACCATCTTGCTGACATGATGCATAAATGTAGCACTTGCCAGCGCTGCACTCATGTATCCTTAAGGATGGATACACTTCCTAAGGGTATGCCTGATCAAGTAGGTAGCTTAGTGGCACTTTATTGGTGCATCATGATGACAAAACAATATGAAGATTTGAGGCATGAGGCCACCCTTAAAGTGTTAATGGTCTGCAAGTTGGGTTCAGTGTCTGATCTCTGCTCCGTTAATGGCTTAGCTTGTCTGGCTCACTGGGTGGCAACATGCCACCAGCTGAGACCATGCAGAAGATATATACGAGTCAGCCTGAATGCCGATTATTGTCTAAGAAATTAGCTTCATGCTGTGGTGCAGCATCATGGACGTCTGGGGTAAGGTATAGAAGGTCTAGATGCCATATAGTAGATAAATCTCACATATACAATAACCAGGATCAGTAAGGGCGCAGTGCAGAGAAGAGGTAAAAATCATGATTCAGAGGCTGCACACCTAAGTTGAGGTTGTACTATACACATGTGCACATATATATAGTACAACTTTCAACCGAGGTGTGCAGCCTCTGAATTATGATTACATTACAAGTGTTTGCTATTCATGGCACCCGTAGTCCTGTGTGGCCACTGCCCAACTATTGAATGTGTTAATAGTCGGTAGTCATAAAGACCTTACATTGATATGACAGATAAATGTATGCATCTGTGTACACAATATCCTTAACAAATTGAGTATCACACAGAAAAGAAGTAGAATGTGACACTGTGACTCCCCACTTGATCACTGAGGTAACTCTCCCCAGGACTCTAATGTGACTCCTTAACATTAGTAGGACTCTAAAATAACTCTATAATGACCCCTATTCTAAGACTCCCTAATGATTGGGAGTCACTTTAGAGTTGTGGGGAGAGTTACCTCAGTGATCGGGGCTGGACTCCCTTCTCTCTGTGTAGGCGTACAGAACAATGGAAACACAGTGCCTTGATGCTACCGTGGTGCAGCAAAACAGGACGTGCAAGCACCCTAGCTCACAAAAATAGGTTAGTAGTATAGTATGTATCGGAACGGGACTATGGTTAACTACTGTTTATTACTCAATCGATATGCAGCCAATCAGAGGCCGCCATTTGGTCACGTGACCCGTTGCCATGGTAACGTGACCTACTTAGGGCTCTCAGCCAATCAGAAGCCAGCATTCTGGGTGACCTACTGACCTACTTAGAAGCTCTCAGCCAATCAGAGGCCGGCATTCTGGTAACCATGGTAACGTGACCTACTTACGTCACGTGACCTACTTAGGCTCAGCCAATCAGAAGCCGGCATTCTGGTAACTAGGGTAACGTGACCTACTTAGGGTTTTGTTTGTAAACAACACCACGTGGCTCTCTTGTTTGTAAACAACACCACGTGACACGTGACTGTTTGTAAACAAACAACTTATATAGAAAATAAACACAACAAGTTCCATGTTATGTTAAAATTATATTTTCAAAAAAAAAGCACATCTGTTACAGCGTCTATGTGTAACTACGCGCGTTCTCATTCAAACACTATAACACTATCATACCGTAGCAGCAGCAGGTAGGACCGGAAGAAAAGCAAGCGCACGAGCAGAAGCGACGACACCATTTGCACCATCCGGCCGTCGCGTTGGTAGCCCTACTACCCGTCGCGCGTTCAACTGGAGGTTTAAGAGTGACAAATGACGATTCTTTGTCGACGCGACTGCTAACATCAGCAGCATCAGCAGCATCGGCAGCATCGGCAGCAGCATCGGCAGCAGCGGCAGCAGCGGTAGCAGCAGCAGCAGCAGCGGCAGCAGCAGTAGCGTGAGCATTAGCAACATCAGCAGCAGCGACAGTAGCAAGGGCGGCAGAGCGGGCACTAGCAGCGTTATCAGCGGCGACATCGGCAGCCGCAACAGCATCAGCAGCAGCAGCGTCGGCATCGGTGGCATGAGTAGCTGCATCGGCCGCAGCAACAGCAGCAGTCACACAACGTCATCACAACCAGCGTCTCTAACAGCCGCAGTAAATGCAGCAGTAGCACGCTGAGCAGCACTAGCAGCAGCAGTAGCAGAGGCTACAGCATCAGCTTCACATTCGCGCGCCGCTTCGTCATTCCGCTTCATGTCACGGTAGCAACTTTCCATCATGGGGATCTGCAAATTGAGGCGCGGTGCTGGTGGTGGTAGTAGTAGTAGTAGTAGTAGTAGTAGTAGTAGTAGTAGCGTGAACGATGATGACGATGCCGAATACGGTTTCACTCCCCCTTATATACCCTTACTCCCCCCTTTTTTCAAACCACCGGCCAGCTTCCCCCTCACGGCAGGTCTTTAGATCAGCCTTAAGTCGCTTACTACGTGGCTCATCATCCCTCTAATCGCATTTTCCAGCCGCCGGCCGGCTGACTGCTGACGACAGGAGAGGGTGATTTGTTTTTCTTTAGATTTAAGCCGCTTACCACACGCGCACCCTCTAGTCACAGACAGAGTGACAGAAAGGGAGGGGGTCGCTTTGTTCACGCTACCTGTAGTTGTTTTTCTATACACACGCTGAGCCCATGACCCGCTAATCCTTTATACAGGTAACACGCGTTCAACTAATTACTCTATTGTATGACAGTCGGTACACGGATTTAATTTTAAACCACCTTCCCATCGGGATCCATGTCTGGCGGGGTGGAAGGATCCAGCTGAAAAGCGTGATTAGGGCTTTTGTTTCTCTTATGATAGCAGCAGGTCAGCATGCGACAGCTGAAAATGTCAGACTCGCCGCTCCTATAAAAGACTGAGATGCATCTCTCTTTCCACACCCCCTTCTACCATCGCCGCCGACACCGCCACCGCCGGCCAGCAGACCGCCGCCACCGCCTGCAGTCACCGCCATCACGCCAGCAGGGAATTTCGAGCTGAGTCTGCTTATTGCTTATTTTTTTTCTTTGAGCTTTTTGTTTTTTAAAATTTTTATTTTCACTCAGTCTTTTTTGTTTCGGAGGAAAGAAATATGGCGCCGCAGAGGGCGCGAGTTTCTAAAAGACGGACAAGCGAACAAAGTGCCCTCCTCAACTGCCCGGCTATTTTTTTATCTCAAAGGAGAGAGCGTCACGTAGTTGAGGTTCACGCTTCTCTTGAAGCGTACCGAATTCTCGAGAAAAGCAAAGCTGAGCGCCATCGTCGTTATACAAGAGTGGAAAAGGAAAACGTAGCGACATGGCCGAGAGCCGTCTTCTCAGAACAGTATTTACTCTACCGTTGCATAACAGCCGCTCTCAGCGCCCCCACTCGTTGGGCGTTTCATGAAAAGAAAGAGCGCCGCTACTCTCCTCACCCTGCCTCCTCTTATAAAGTGAGAATAAGCGCTATGAAACGATTCGACAAGCCGATCGGTTTCTTGGGAGCGACTGCAGCTCCCACTCGGTGGGCGCGCGTTGTGGCCGACGTGAACACGGTCTCTAAACGTTTCGACGTCGTCACTTGTTATCCCGCATATTGCAACGCAGCCGAATTGAAGAAGATAGGGATGCACTATTTTAAACCATGCGCTCCAATATGTATTTGTCACCGCCGCGCTCACACGCCTTATTGCTTTTTCGAGACGATCGTGTCACAACACAGAAATAGAAAAAAAAGCAGCAAAGCGACGAGCTTTGCCTAAATGATCAAAAAAAAATAATAATAAAAAATAAATCCTCCTCCTCCTCCTCCTCCTGCTCCTCCTCCTCCTCTTCTTTTAAAAAAAAAAAAAAATTTGTATCAGACTCCTCTGGAGTCTGATACAAACATTTATGACTATTGAGTGAAAATAGAATTTTATCGCAAAAAAAAGAAGAAAAAAAAGTCACTTCTGCCGCCGCTACTGTGACACCGGCCGGTATCAATAAAATGGTCGGCTGACTTTTCTCCACAACCATTCACTACCGACCGTTCGAGTGAGAAACACAGCAGACAGTCAGACACACAACCGCTCTCTGACGCGTCCTGAAAAAAAACAAAAAAATGTTGAGTAGTAAAAGCAAACTCTTCACAGAAATTCATTTCGACGCTCGACTACAAGGACCCTTTAGTTGTATCATTAGCGGTCCGTCGGGTTGTGGAAAATCGCGCTTGGTGGATCAATTTCTGAGCGACGTGAACAATTTGGTCACGCCGCCGGTGGAAAAGACTTTTTACCATTACGGCGAGTGGCAACCTCTGTTTGAAAAAATGCAAAATCAGTACGGTGTGGAATTCAGAGAAGGTCTTCCTAGCAAAGAGTCTATAGCGGGAGACGTGGAAGTAGCAGAAGACGCTTTACGACCACACACTCTACTGATATTGGACGATCTGATGAGCAGTTCCAATCAGCAAGTGGTAGCCGACATCTTTACTAAATACTCCCATCACTGGAACGTGAGCGTCATATATATCACTCAGAACCTATTCCAGAAATCACCCGACTTTCGAACTATGAGTCTGAACGCTCACTACATGATCCTTTTCAAGAACCCGCGCGACATGGGGCAAATAGCTAGTCTGTCTCGCCAGGTGTTTCCCTCCAACGCGGCGGCCCTCTCTAGTATATTTACCCATGAACTCAAGCGACCTCACTCATACCTCCTTCTGGACTTCAAGCAGTCAACACCTGACGATCTGAGAATACGCTCCTCTTTGACGTCCATACACTCTCAGCTAGTATTCGTACCGCTAGACAAAAAAAAGAACAAGAGAAAGCAGTAGCAAAAATGTCTTCTCATCTACTCGAAAGACACTTTGGTACTCTCAAGCACTTAGCTAAGTGCTCGCCAAAGGACTGCTCGCATCTAATAGACTCTGGAAGCGACGATCTGATCGCAGCGTTGAGTGAGATCTGTCACAATTTACTGGTAGGGAACATCCCGCTCAGCGACAAACAACTGGACAAGCTTCGAGAATCGGCTGACGTGTTGAGGGAGGTCGGCAAAAAATCTACGCCCATCAAGAAAAAGAGACGCGTCTTGGTACAAGAGGGAGGTTTCCTCATTCCGGCTCTCATAGGGATGGCCTTACCGCTTATAAAGAGCATTCTCCGTATATGAGACACCTCATTCGACACCTACTCGCCGACAGTACCACCACTACCGCCACCGCCAGCGTCATCGCCACCGTCGTCCCCATGACGGACTCAGAGCAGCAACAACACTACAAACGCTTAGCGCTCGTGGATCCTGAGACGCTCTACAAATCATCACGAGCAGGTCTACTTCATCATGTGCCCGCTGCTGCTACTACTAGCGCTGCTACTACTACAGTCGCTGCTGCTAGTACTTCTACTGCTCCAAACCTTCCTCCTCTTCCTGATGAGCGTACTGAAAAGAACGAGAGTTCCGCTCCTGCCACCGCCGCCCGCCTACCTGCCGATATGGCCTATTACCACAAGCAGGCAGAACAGTCCCTTCATCCCGACGCGGCCTTGCACCAGGTGCTACAGTTTATCTACAGGGACTTGGACTTAGTGTTGAACGATCCCACTTTGGAATCGCGCGAGAAAATGTTGAAATACCGAAGGTTGTTGAATAGATTGCAATTTTTTCTCGCGAATCCCAACAACAGCAACATCTCTTCGTCCTACACTTCTTCGCCCCCGGCTCACCTCCGTCAGGCTGCTGAAGAAGCCAGCGCGTCCCTACTTGAGCGGTTGGTGAACCAAGTTCCCAAGGGAATCGCACCCGGACCGTGGCGCTGTACAAACAATTGGAGAAATCCGGTGTGGTCAAGTGGAACGAGGACGGTGCGGTGCGCGAGATGTCGGGTCGGAGAATACCACCTGAGCATCGCATCAACATAGTGGACTTACTGAACGACGCCGCCAGGTTCAGGAAGACGGCGCCCAGACCGGCGGGCTACTCTCCGTTCACAAAAGCGCTGCGTGAAGCAGTTCCCACAGACTCCTTGATCGGAAACCATCTGTATAAAGCGAGCGGACCTGGCCAAAGCTTGGACACACGGCTTGCTGACAGAGGTCGGAAACGACCGAGCTTCGACTCGGAAGAAGGAGAAGCAGCAGCAGCAGCAGTAGCAGCAGCAGACTCTTCTCTCCAGGTGGACGATCAATCCTCTGACGACGAGGAGGGCAGTGAACTTTTCCAAACTCCGACTTCCTATAGGAGCGCGGGGAGTAAGAAAAGGAAAGGGCGCAACCGCCTAGCGGCGACGTCGTAGTTCACGCCCTCAACAGGTCGACGATGGGCAAACCAGTGAAGAGACTGACCAAGAAGGAAAAAGAAAAGAAGCGCGTAGTAGCTAGATATACCGACGTCAAAGCGCCCTCCAGTTTCACTAGCGTGACTAAACTCCAGAAACATCATTTTCGCCACCTAAACCCGGTCGTCATCCGAGATGCTTTAGTGTCGCTGGACGCCTACACTAAACATAAACCCATTCGGAGAAAATTCGCAAGGAACAAGACTATAACCGGCGCAATCGATCAGCAGTGGCAGATAGATCTGATGGACATGCAGGCTTTGGCGTCTCACAACGACCGCTTCCGGTACGTGGTGAAGGCGATCGACGTTTTCTCTAGGTACGCGTGGGCCGTTCCCATTAAATCCAAGAGCGGCGCTGATGTTACCGAGGCCTTCCGAAAGATGACAGACACTGGCGAGAGAGGACCGTGCACTGTTCAGACAGACAAGGGGAAAGAGTTTTTGAACAAGATCTTTCAAGATCACTTGAAGAGCGAGGGCATAGAGTTTTTCACTGGCGAGAACGACGACATCAAAGCTAGTCTAGTGGAGCGCTTGAACCGCAGTCTGAAGGAGAAGCTGTGGCGTTATTTCACACACAAGCGCACGTATCGCTACGTAGACGTACTGCACCATGTAGTGTCTTCTTACAATCGCACTCACCACAAGACGTTGAAAATGGCGCCGGCTCAAGTCAGCTCGGAAAACAGCGAAACAGTTTTCTACCGACAAGATCTCCCAACTAACAAACAAATCGACGAAATATGGAAAAAGAAGAAAAAAACAAAGACGTCCGCCGTCGACGTCATCGCTCCGGGTGACAGAGTGAGGATGTTGAGAACTAAAGGCGCCTTCGACAAAGGGTACGAGGGAAACTGGCGCGAGGAAGTGGTTGACGTTGCTAAGACGTTGGGAAGCAGAGGGTTCGAGCTGAAAGACGACAAGGGCGAGGAGATAAAAGGCGTCTTCTACCCGGAAGAGGTTCAGAAGGTGTACAAGAGTCGTTACGACAACAACTACCTGATAGACGAGGTGTTGCGCCGCAAGACCGTCGACGGTAAAGAGTTAGCTTTCGTACGTTGGTTAGGTTACGACGACAAGTTCAACGAGTGGATCCCCGTCAAAAAAATAACGTAGAAAAAAAAAAAAAAAAAATGAACATCACTCTACCTAGCAACAGCTCTATGGAGTATTATCCTGACAACAGCTTGACGTCTTTCCGAACTCACTTCGACTCGCCGCTCCTTCTGCCCGAAGCGTACGAAGCGGCTCTGACTGAGATCATCCTCCCTACAGAATGGACTAACGTGCACGACGACGACTTGATCATCGTTGTTCCTCTGCGCACCAAGGGTTCGCTAGAGGAGGCGATCAAGGTTTTAAAAGACACTAAATTCGCCGAAAGAAGAAAACCGCAGGTAGACTGGAGGGGAATGAAAAACGCGAACGGTCTGAGCAAGCTAACGTTCAGCTCAAAATACCCGCTGAGCTGGAAGGAAGCGAGCTATGTAACGGTGGAAGAGATATCAGACACGTCGGAAGAGCAGCGATTGAAACCGGAAACAAAAAGGTTCAAGAGAGAGGTCGACTTGAGACAGACGAATGCCGTATACAAGCAGTTCTTGTCCCCGGCGGTGAAGAAGAAGGCGATCAGCGATCAAGCAAGACAGATGATCGAAGAGATGGAGAAAGCCATGGGAGTGCGCAGTTTCATGCCAAACATATTCGAGATACCTCCTATTTTCACTGGAAGCAACCACACCCTAGTCGAGCGCTTGAGTGAGACGTTGCGAGATGACAGACTAGAGGGCTCCAGCTTCTTGCTCAAACCGATGGGGATCTTATCGTACGACTCCAAGACGAAACGTGTCACCATCAAACCGCCGAGACACTGTGCTGTCCTGCTGACTCAGCATCTCGCATGTGTTCTAGGCTTCGGAGAGAAGACGTGTTTCGCATCGCCGACTACCGGCGCCTACTCGATGGATGTTTTCGGGGACGTGCACTCTGTGTACATATACACCGACATGATCCAGGAGAGACGTGTGGGCGACATGCAAGTGCCGCTGTTACGCTGCGTCGCAGTGGACAGAAGCGGAAAGCGTCGAGGCGGCGTGCAAGCTATCAGTTTTCCCCATTTGGATTATTTCCCCTTGAAATCCAAGAGGTTTACCGAGGTCGGCATCTATTTAAGAGACCGATCCGGTCATTCCATCCCATTCGGTAGAGGCGAGGTGACCGTGACACTTCATCTGAGACCTATTGAGCGCTGAAAGAGAAAAAAATGATGCGTCAACGCGTTCCGTACTTTCCACCCAGGCGCACCGTCGGCAGAGGGTACAGCGATTACTACAACGCGCAGCTGGGCAACGGCATCAACGTGTACAGCGGGCGCTCTTTCCAGAGCGGGCACGGTTTGGGCGGCGCTCTGTTAGGTCTGATGCGCTCGGCTACCCCGCTATTGAAGTCGGTGGGAAAAACGCTGCTCCGCGCCGGTGTGGGCGTAGCTAAAGATGTGCTGGCGGGTCGGACTTTAAAGAGCAGCGTGAAAGACCGAGGCGCAGGCGCTCTGAAGAGACTGGCGAGTACGGCGTTCTCGGGAGGAATGACGACTGTCGCGTCTAAGAAAGGGTCGAAACGTCGCCGGCATTCTCCTCAGACGGGCGGTGGCTCTTGCAAGAGACGTAGAGGAGATGTATTCGACCGGTAAGCGCCTAGGCGTTCAGGTATAAATAAAAAGACGTCAGTCTGTCGTCCGCGTGAAGAGAGAACACAATGGCTTACGTACACGAGAGCAGTAACGAGTGCGCGCTCTCTGAGCTCGACCTGCACACCGTAGCGCCGACTCAGACTACTATCTTAAAGTCGTCTTTCCTGGGGATAGAAACAAAAAACTCTTTAGAGGATGGAGGTAACATAAATTTCACCATCAACAAGTCGCAAGAGTACACAGACCTGAACGAGAATTACCTTCATCTGGAATGTCAAGTGCTGAAACCGAATGGAGCGGCGCTCGAGGACACCGACGCGGTAGCTCCGGTGAACAACTTGGCTCACTCGCTCTTCAAAGACGTCCAAGTCTCCATCGGCGGTTTCAAAGTGTCTGGCAACACCGAGACCTACCCTTACCGAGCTTACTTGGAAGGGTTACTCAACTGCAACAAAGACGTGAAGGAGGGCGTCATGAGCGCCCAGGGGTGGCATGAAGATACGCCTGGTCACTTTGACGCATTGACTAACGCGAATGCGGGGTACAAAGTGCGCAGGAAGCTAATCTCCAACAAGCGCTTTTCGCTGATGGCGCGACTGCACTTTGGCCTGGCTCATCAACCGAAGCTCATCGTTGGAGAGACAGAAATCAATCTCACTCTGAAACAGGCAGCGCCCTCTTTCTATCTGATGTGCGCCGCTGACGGAGGCTACAGCTTGAAGATCTACAAAGCAAAGCTCTACGTGCGACGCGTGTTGGTGGCGGACGCTGTAGCGGAAACGCACGAGAGAGCGGTGATAGAACACGGGCCCTTCGACTACCCGGTGAACAGAGTGGAGGTGACGACGTACGCCATCCCTCAAGGTAACAGAGATCACAGCTACACGCACTCCAACACAGGCCAGCTTCCCAAGTCGATGATGATTTGCTTCCTAGACCACGACGCCTTCAACGGTAGCTACACCAATATCAGGTTATGATATGGAGCGTTACGAGTGAAAAGACGTACACGCATAGGCTCAGAGCTAATTTGGGTGTAACTTTGTTTTAATTTGCTTTGTCGTTATACACTAAGCGACAAAGTTGTAAAACAAGTTACAGGAATTATTTTGGTACCATTTATCAAAATGAATTCCAAGTTGAAGAAAAGCGAGATAACGAAAAAAACCGTTACGTCAAGCCAAGAAGTGACGGTTGAAAGGGAGAAGATGGAGCGCGATCTAGGTCGCGGCGAGCAACTCGGGCTGTTCGAGACAGGAGCAACTCTAAAAAGAAGGCAGTAATCGAAGCAGCTGGATCAAATGAAGAAGTCAAATTGATTGATGCAACGACTACAAAAGAAAAAGGAGGAGCAGAAGCAAACCCAGCAGTTTCTAGCTCAATGCCAGGTAAGGGAAGATTTGATTTTCATGTAGTTGAGAGTGCCAGTAACGTTGATCCTAAAGTTGATTCAAACTTGATCCGCGGGGAGGATATTGAGAAATTGAGTAACAAAGATCTCTCAAAACTCATTATCTCACATATTAATCAGTTAAGCTCACTAGTCACCACTAAAGTGACGAAGGATGGCCTGGAGGATCTGTTAAAAGATTTCAATCAAGACATCTTAGAGAAAATTGCTGATCTTACAAGTGAAAATGAAATTCTCCAAAAAAATCAACTCAATCTGGGGGTCACATGCAACATGCAGCAAAGAAAAATCGACACTCTTGAAACAAGAGTTGCTTCTCTTGAGTCTGACAAAAAGAAAAAAAACCTAGTAATAGAGGGATTGAAGGAAGATGAAGGATTGAATCTAAGAACACAGGTGGATGATTTACTCCAAGCAATCGGGGTCACATTCACTTCTGGCAACACTGAAGCAATTTACAGAATGGGTATCAAGAGGGAACATCAGAAGAAATCGCGCCCAGTGATGGTTAAGCTTAACTCAGTTAGGCAGAAGCAGCAAATCTACTCCAAGATATCCAACTTAAAAGGGAAAAACCAGTGGAAAAATACATCAATTGGTGATGATTTATCAGTTTCAGAACTTGCTGAAAAGAGAAACCTACTTTCTTTAGCGTCTTTCTGTAAGTCAAAGGGGAAAGATGCTAAGATATCTGGCAACTCAATCATCGTAGATCATCACAAGTATGGCTACAAACAATTAAGTACCATGCCTGAGGAGATCAACATTAAGAAAATCAAAACTGTGTCTACTAAGGAGGGAACTCTCTTTGACGGGGAATTCAGCTACTTATCACCTGATTCAACAAGTGAAATTGACTTTGAGGGAGAGAAATATATCTCAGCAACGAGTCTTTACTTAGCGCAGAAAGCTAAGTTCAATGGGGATGAGGTAACTGCCTTAGAAATTCAACTTGCTAAGTCATCATCTGAAGCCAGGGAAATTGCCACATCAATTGCAAAAAATCCTAAATGGGATACCAAGCAAAAGGTAAAAGTGATGACTCAAGCAAATCAACTCAAGTTCAATCAACATGATGATTTGAAGAAGAGACTTGAGAGTACAAAGGGTACCCTATTCTACTGCAACTTTGAGAAGTTCTTTGGATGTGGGATGGTTTTGTCTCAGCGAAAATATATTACACCGACATCGATTACTGGAAGAAATGAACTGGGATCTATTCTTCAGAAGTTGCGGGACACAAATATTGAATAAATACATTCAATACTAGCTTATTTTGAGATTAAATTGACTTTTAATGCAATGTATCCACATGAGAACACAGTCTCTCGAGTGCCGAGTCGATTTGGGGGCGTGGCACTTTTCAAAATGCTTGGAATGTAAACAAGGCGCGCGTCCTTAGTTACGTCCCACGCAACCGTCGACGCGTGCATTCCGATGACGTCACAGCGCCGCTGGTCAACTTTGACCCGGACAACAACAACACTGCGGCTTGTGATCGATTGGACTTTAAACTACTTTAATTACCTGTTTTAAGGAGAAAGCAAGGAGAAAATGTCACCTTAGTATGTGGTACTCACAGACGAGAGGATGGGCAATAGTGGGGAGCTGGATTTCTACAGTAAAAACGGCAAATATCCAGGAATTCCGGGACTAGACCTTGACGTTCATGTTTTTCCTTTTAAAGGAATTGAATACATTTCAAGCGTAGCCGACTGTATGATTGAGGCTAACCCTACTTCAATATACTATATATGTGCTGGTGCTCACGATATTATAAGAAGAGGCCCTACGGGACAATATCACTTTCAACACGAAAATTATGACGATCTACATGACTGTTTACAAATTAAAATTGAGGATAGCGTCGAGTACTTGCGTCAGAGGCACCCAGGAACAGCCATCAATCTCTCTACCATTTGTGGCTTTGATATTCCAACAGTATGTGAATGGTATGGCCCGGGGGACGTTCAAAGGGTGCTCAATGTGGCAATTTATACAATCAATGATTGCATAGTATTAAAAAATAGGAGATACGGACACAAAACCCCTGATTTGGCATCTGTAATGCATTATTACCATGGGAATACCTATGTACACAAGTATGGAGCACACCTTAATGATGGCCTACCGGGTACGCTGACCACCATCAGGAAGTGGGCAGCTATCCTAACAATGCACTTCAAGCTGTATAAACGCTAGGTGAGATGAACAATAATGAGAAAACAATGAGGAAAATTACTCTTTAACCCGGTTAAAAATCAACAATTATAACTATCTGGCACTTAAAACTCATGTTTATTAATGATTCCCAATGGGCAATGCTAATCTAGACTGTGGTTGTTAATGCAACATAATTAACTGACGTAACCTTGAACGTGTTCCATTCAAACATTATTAGGTGGGAGATGCTGGTAGAACTATGACGGTCCGAGTCTTCTACTACAACAACTTCAAGTCGCAGGGGGCGGCTGCTGTGTTGATGCTTTCAGGATGCTTTAACATCACCACCAACAAAACTGCTGAGTCATCATCAGGTCTACATACTGTGAAGAGATAGGCTCGATCCACATGGAGAAATATAAAATTAACCTTGTAATAATCACTACTAAAATAATTTTATAAATGAGGTATTTGAGAAATTATACGGGTGTATTTGTCAATTATAATTTCAAATTATAAATTTCAGTCACAATCAGTGACTATTGATCTATAAATCTAACAAAATGTTACACATATTTTTGTAAATATAAAACTTATGTACATATCTTGTAAAATCTGATCAAATCACTAATTTTTCATTTTCCAAAAATGATTATTAATGACACCTGTAAATATTATAAAATATTAAAATGACTTTTGTATATAGCCGATCCATATCCATATTGAATTGACATACAGATAGGTAGATGCTGATTATCAGTGTGTCAAAATTTAATGTTCAATGTCTAGTCATTAAGTTTGTCCTAAATGTTTTGAGAAAGGTAACAATTGTAATGGGGTACATTATTTATGCAGAAGTGGTATTGTATTGTTATCAATGGCTTCCATATATTATACAAGGGTATTTATCAAAATGTATCAATGGATAATACAGATTTATTAACTGTTTCATCTTTAGCTCAGGCTGAAGGAGAGCACATCTTACATTTAAATGTTAGAAGCATTCGTCCCAAAGAAACCATTGATGAGTTTAAAGCACGGTTTACCGGTACTAACTTTAATTTTATTTCTATTAGTGAATCCTGGCTTACAGATACTGACTCTAGCTCTACATATTCAATTGGTGGTTATACATTGTACAGACATGATAGAGCATGGAATGATAGAGTTCAAAATAATTCTCCAAAGGTTGGAGGAGGTGTTGGTGTATATGTTAATGATAGATATGACTGTTCTACAGAAGAATTATCACATTTAAATATTTCTCAGAGTCATCTGGAAGCTTACAGTGTCATTATAACAGATAAGTCAGGTATCAAGAGTACCATATGTAACGTATATAGGGCTGTGTCTCACGACCTTGGGACAATGTTTTTGTCTCTGATCGGGTGCCGTCTCTGACCGGGTGCCGTCTCTGACTGGCTGCCGTCTCTGACCGGCTTGGCTTGATAAGGTCAAAATACTAGCAGCAGGAGGCTAATTATAATTATAACTATGATTATATAACAACCGCCATAACGTTTTTCCAAATTCTTATATATATGAGTATAATTCCTTTTAAAACACCTTTTTTTGACAACTGGTCAGAGACGGCAGCCGGTCAGAGACGGCACCCGGTCAGAGACAGCACCCGATCAGAGACAAAAACATTGTCCCAAGGTCGTGAGACACGGCCATAGGCCTCCTCAGGGTGATTTAGAAGATTTTTTTGATTCCATTGAACCAATTGTTAGCAATCTAGCAGCTCATCAGAAAAATAGATTGTACATCCTAGGAGACTTTAATATTGATTTGTTAGATCCTAAGAAGAAGGAATATCATACACGATTAGTAAATCTTTTTATGCAATATGGTCTACTTAACTGGATTAAGAAACCAACAAGGGTTAAAGATAAGGAGTCATGTCTTGATTTATTATTTACAAACGATGATAATATGGTAAATGCTGATGTGATTCCTTTTGATATGAGTGATCATTTTATTATCTATGGGTCTATTCAAAAGGAGATTGTGGATAATTCAAAAATTAAATTTACTGGAAGATCTATGAAAAGATTCAATGCAGAGCTATTAATTAATACATTTGTCAATATTGATTGGACTCATTTCTATGAGGATGATGATCCAAACCTATTGTGGGAATTTTATGTTGAGAGTTTATGCTTGATCTTGGATGAGATGTGTCCTTTTAAGGAATTTAATGTTAAAAATCCAAAAGAGGATTGGGTTTCACAAAATTTAATGGAAGAGATTGCTGACAAGGACAGGTTGCTATCAAGGTCATATAAAACCAAAAATATTTTAGATAGGGAAATTGCAAATAATGCAAGAAAAAAACTAAATATTGATTGTCATTCTGCCAGGGAAAAACATGTGAATAAAATCACGGACGATTACATAAATGACCCGGTCCATTTCTGGAAAGAGATTTCAAAATTACTACCGTCCAAGAAGGGTAAGAACAAGACCATACAATTAGTAAATGAGGTTAATGAAAATATACCACTTGATGATACTGCAGGTTACATTAACAACTATTTCACAAATATTGGTCACAATTTAGCAAAAAACCTTGATGCAACCTGGACATTTGATGGTGATGTCAATGATTCTTCTACTTTGTCAGATATATTTGTAACTGAGGATATGATAAAATCATTCATTGATGATATAGTTACCACTAAATCTTCAGCTGTTGATGGTATCAATGCTAAGGTACTTAAATTGATTTTTCAAGAAACAAAGCAACAATTGGTACATATCTTTAATAGTTCAATGAATACCGGTATTGTACCCACAGCATGGAAGTGTGCAACAATTATTCCAATTCCAAAGGGGGGTGATTCGAGACAAGTAAATAACCTTAGGCCGATTAGCCTATTGGCACTTCCAGGCAAATTAATGGAGAAAGTTATTCATGAACAATTAATGGATTTTTTGGAAAAAAATGACTTATTAACGGATTTTCAAAATGGCTATCGAAAAGGGAGATCTACTATAACTTCTGTTGGTGCTTTGACGGATGAGATATTAAGTTGTAGAAATGTGGGAATGAATACAATAGCTACCTTTTTTGACCTTAAGAAGGCATTTGATACCGTGAATCACGAGATACTTCTTTCTAAATTAAATTTAATTGGAGTAAAGGGTAACCTCCTAAAATGGATTGAAAATTATCTGTCAAATAGAACTCAGAAAACAAGTGTAAATGGTGTATTATCAGACTCAGAAAATATTAATTGTGGAGTTCCTCAGGGTTCAATCCTGGGCCCACTGTTATTTCTAATTTACATTAATGATGTGTACAAGGTGTGTGAAAATGTAAATATTAGTATCTTTGCTGATGACACTGTTCTATATTGCTCCTATCCTGATGAGCAAACCTCCAAATTACATATGCAAAATGATATTGATAATTTTGTGAACTGGTGTACAAAAAAATAAGTTAACTGTTAACATAGACAAAACAAAATATATGGGTTTTGGATTCAAAAAGTGTTTTAAGGATGTATCATTTTTTATAAATGGTAAACAACTCAAACGGGTATATAGTTATAAATATTTGGGCATTATTTTGGATCCAAAACTTAGCTATGATGTTTTTCTAAAAAATCAGATGCGTACAATTGCGTACAGAACTTATCAGCTCAATAAAATCTCTCGATTTCTCAGTAAAGATAGTCTAACAAAAATTTACAAGGCCTACATATTACCCATATTTGATTATGGTGATATTTTATTTATGAATTCTAGTAGTAACCTTTTGAACAAACTACAAAGAGTGCAAAACAGGGCACTTAAGGTTTGCCTAAAAGTAAGAACACGTACCCCTACTACATGGGTACACAAGGAAGCAAAAGTTAATTATCTGATTGATAGAAGAATGTCTCATGCTTATATCGAGGGTTATAAGAGGTCTAAGAAAATAAAATATATAAGACATTTGTCTGTTAGATTAAGATCTGCTGAAGCTCCCTTGTTGAAAAACAAATTACCACACACGGAGGCTTATAAAAGGAGTATTGAGTACAATGTATCAACAATATGGAATAGTCTTGACAGTTCTCTTCGAAATATCCCTGACATAAATACATTCAAGCTCAAACTTAAGTTTGAGTTGAGAAATTTAATACCTTTAGCTTGAATCACGGTGGTATAAATATTATGTGTAATAACTTATTGAACCAATGTTATAACTTATTGAATCAACATTTCAAGATCCAAATACATTTATACATTTATACAAATATGGCTTATGCCAAAATATTGGTGAAAGTTTATGTCACTTTACATTATCTGCATAGTCTGTAAAAAAGGTTTGATAACATTAATTCTCAAATGTGATTGTCCATGTGTAGTCCTGTATATATTAAGATCAGCATATATGCTATAGTTCATACTAAGAAATTTGTGGAGGGTATTTTGATTGAGGTAGTGTCTTGATTAACATTCCTGTAAGCATTTCCGAGTATTTATTTTTAGTAGGATATGCAACCAAGCAAAATTATTCAGAGTAATTTATGCAAACGATATGAAACAATATGACAAATTAATTTATAACATGTATTAACTTACATGACAATATTAATACTACTTGTAACAATTGAACTTGTACGGTGTAATTGCCAAAAATATTATATTATTTTTATTGTGATAAACTAATTAATTTATTACAACTGTTATATAAAGGTGGCCGACGAAAACAGACCTCACGTTCTTGAAGCAGCCTTTTTGCTCAATGTATCATAAAATGTAAAGAAATGACTTGTAGAGGGAATTGTATAATATGGGACAGATATATATTAACTGAAAACAACTGTTTGATAACATATGAAATGAACAAGAAACCCCAAGAGGTGCGTCATGCGCATGAGCAAAATCCCAAAGCTGAGCGACCGGACAGTGAGTCAGAAGCTATCGATGATGCTGTTGTGACGGGTTGTTGCGATGGCGGCCGTTTCATGGAGGCAAAGATTCTCTGCCTTGCCGAAATGGTGTTGGATTTATCCAAAGTCGTGCAATGTCTATTGGAGAGAAGTCGTCCGGGGTGTGGTGGTGCGAGTGACGGCGGCGTGAGACTTTGCGGCCTGTTGGGTTGTTGCAAATCGAAGAAGCGAGCTAAAAAAGCATAAACTTGTGTGTTTTTTTGATTGAAATGAAAATAAAGAATAAAATGAAAAAAAAGAAATTATCTTGTTGTGTTTTTATTTCTATATATAAGTTACATAACTTTTTTGTTTGTTTGTTTACAAACAGTCACGTGTCACGTGGTGTTGTTTACAAACAAGAGAGCCACGTGGTGTTGTTTACAAACAAACCCTAAGTAGGTCACGTTACCCTAGTTACCAGAATGCCGGCTTCTGATTGGCTGAGCCTAAGTAGGTCACGTGACGTAAGTAGGTCACGTTACCATGGTTACCAGAATGCCGGCCTCTGATTGGCTGAGAGCTTCTAAGTAGGTCAGTAGGTCACCCAGAATGCTGGCTTCTGATTGGCTGAGAGCCCTAAGTAGGTCACGTTACCATGGCAATGGGTCACGTGACCAAATGGCGGCCTCTGATTGGCTGTCGATTTAGTAATAAACAGTAGTTAACTATAGTCCCGTTCCGATACATACTATACTACTTAGGTTGTCTAACGTCAAGATAATTTTGTATAACGTCTTTTCTTAACTGGGACAGGGCCTTTTTGTGAGTATTGTGTAGGTAACCTGGACACAATATAAACACAGCCTATCTCTGCGAGAATATTGTAGGCCAACTGGATGTATAAGCAGAGTGTGTTAATATGAGTGTGAACACAGCAGCTTTACAGGAGTGTGGTGTATGTAAACAGGGCATAATGTCGATGTGATCCTGCAATGATGTCAGAAATGAAACAACAATGTAACTAGGGGGTCTAGATGGGCCCCTCATAGTCCAGTCAGTGTGTTCGATTTTTAATAAGAATTGTGCATTTTGGTATTAAAGCACGAAAATCGGCACAGAGGTACATAAGGGTATACCGATCATTTTTGGATATAGACCCATTCTGGAATTTTGTTTCCTTGGATACGGTTGCTATGGAAACCTTCCAAGGTGAAATGTTGATATTTCCAGTGGATTGTAGGTGCTATAGCACTACTAATGACATCAAACTTATCTGTAAGCTTCATTTTAGTATGATAATTGATTTTGTATATTATCTGATTATGTTGACCTCCTATGGTGGGTTGTTGCCTAGCAACAACCAACATTTTTGTTGATTTCCCTAGCAACCGCCCTAAAAAATCACTTATGAGAAGCCTATTGATACTAAGCACCACTGAGTTGATTCCTCATGTTTCAAAAGTGTCAATTCTTGCTTTACCTGAGTCAACAGCTCCCTAGCAACAGACATTCCAATTGTTTCCTCCCTAGCAACACAGACCTAAGGCTATGCTTGTGTATTTCACTATCAGAAATTACCCTAAACACATTGTGAGGAAGTAAATAGATTGGTTGTAAGGGGTGAAAAACAGGTAAAGTTACATATTACATTAATGCAGAGCTTGAATATGGCTGATTTTCAGAAGTTTCATATTGTTGCCATGGAAACCTTCTTTTTAGACAAAGGAGATATATCACACAAGCTCAACATATTTTTATTTGAATATAAGAAAATATTTACTAATTTTTGGTCCCATTCATATCTCCATATCTGCTATTTGAATTTTTACTAAACTAAATAACAAAAATAAACTGATTTGTACTAAACTAAGATGTAGATCTTCTGCTGACTCCTGCCTTGACAACAACAATAACAGACACAAGATTTGTCACCAGATTTGAACTTCTGATGTTCTATGTGCTACACAGCTTTTTCAAGGTGAGTGACACAAAATCCTTTTATGTGTTTTTATGAATGATGTATTATAGACATTTAATTGAAGTAAACTGAACAAAAAAAAGGTTTGATTCAATGAACAAAAGATGTTTTTCTTTTCAAAACAAAATGCTGTTCGTGGTTTCAAGATCTGCCACCAGGGGTCAGCACTGTCTAAATCTGAGAATTTTTAGTTAAATACATCAATTTCATCGACTCATATTTGATTGAATATTGGAACCAAGAGACTTTTTAGGGTATGGCAAATCATGTTAGGGGACCATAAGTTCCAAATCAATCCATATATAGTAATAATTCCATTTCCTAGTTGCTTAGCAACAGGGCTAAACATGGTATGTGTTCTATGGAAATCTCTCTAAAAGGGCCCATGATTTATGTAAGGAAAATCATATGCACAACGGCACTTAATGATTCTTCATATCATCCAACCTAAAATAACGACCATGTCTACCCACTGAAGTAGCCCTATGTTTCTGTAGTGTCACTTAACTGTAAAAGGTATCAGTTGCCCAGCAACACTGTATGTATATTAAGCCATAGACTATTCTTAAGTTTATGCTCCTTGCCCACCTTACCCACCTCCCCAAAGAAATTTTCACCTCCGCCAGTCTTACTATTGCCTACCCCATACTCCAATATCACCCTATAAAGGTGCCTATATACCTAGCAATGCCTTTACTTAGACACTGAGTAACATCTCCAATGTAAGAAGTAAATTGCATAGGTTATAAGTTATCCCTCATTTGACTCCCTGAAGGAAAGTTTTCTTTTTCTCCTAGGGAACACTGTCGACCAGCTCCATACTGCACCATGTGGTTCCTAGAAGTTGTTTCATTCTGAGAGAAATATTTTCACCAGTCATCATGGATTCAGATGTGAGTAAAACCTATAACTGTACTTTAACCTTCTGAGCCCTATGGGCCCCTACTAATCTTGCGCTTAGGGGTTGGATAATTTATCCTCTTGCTCTACAAGTCCAGATGGTTCCCTAAGCTCAGTGAGCATGTGTTCACTCCCTGACTCTCTGCTGTTCGGGAGGGGGGACCCTATAGCATTGAAGATCATTCATGAAATACTCTTTTATGAAGTATTTAGTCAACTCCCTGTAATGCGGCATGTGGGGCCCCTATGCCACAAATTTGCCACTAACCCTCAAAAGGATGACCTTTTGAGGCATAAGGGCAAGTTGATATTTAAGGACAGTTTGGTTTATCAATCTGCCTGTATGCCTCATACACTTCATAGTGAAATGCATCAAACAATCATACAATATCCACCTGCCCTTATGCCTCAAGCACTATTATCATGGTGATAAAGCCCTAAAAAAACCTAATATATCAACTTCCCCTTATGCCTCAATTGCTATAATAGTCAGCTAATGCATTTAACTGCCCAAAACTATCCATCTGCCTTTATACCTCAAATGCTATGTAGTGTGTAGAAAGTCTATATGACAGGGAAATGATTTCTTAACTTTTACATTTATATGTTTTACTTTGAACATATAGTCATTTTGTATTCATTTGATTTGATTTCAGATAACCATGTCAGAAGCCCCTGAGATGAATGCCATGGATTGTGTAGAGAAGGTCAATTGGTCCATCTGTTGTCTTTGCAGAGATGATGATGATGATGGCCAATTTACATGCCCTTCGAAGACTAAAAGAGGTGATGTTGGAAGTGGCTACTCTACAATGGATGTAAACTTGAGACGACTTGCAGAGATAGATGCAGTACCATTCAAATTAGACATCAATAGCTTGGATGATGGTCATGGTATAACGGAAACTCTAGTGAAACATGAAGCTAAATGGCACAAAAAGTGTGGTCTGATGGTAAACAATCTTAAAGTTGAGAGAGAATACCGTAAGCGTAAGAGGGATGCACCAGAAGTTACTGGAAACAAGGTCTTCACTCGAATGGATGGCTCTGGTGATGGACCCAATAGAGATGCAAATATAGATACTTGCTACTTCTATTCGGAAGGAAATGAGATTGGAGATTTGCATAGCTTCAGCTGCCTTCCCACAGACTATGCCATTAGAAAATATGCAATTCTGTTAGAGGATAAACACCTAATTGCAAAATTAAGTACTGGGGATCTCATAGCCCAGGAGGCAAAGTATCATCGGATATGCCTCACAAGATTGTATAACAAGGGTCGATGTGCTCTACAAAAGAGAAACCACGCCAATTCTGAACAACATGTGAAAGAAGGACTTGCCTTGGCTGAATTGATAAGTTATATCACTGAGTCTTATACAAATGAAAAACAACACATATTCCGGCTTGCCGATCTTGGAGATCTTTATAAGAAGAGATTGCAACAGATGGGGATCAGCGTAGAACATAGAATCCACACTACCCACCTGAAAGAAAGACTTTTGCTACATATGCCACAAATGGAGGATTACAACAAGGGTCGAGATGTGTTTCTTACATCAAAGAAGCATGTTTCTGATCTACTCTACCAAGGCTATCAAATGGACCAAGATGAATTTGCAGTAGTAATGCAGAAAATAAGTGGCAAAATCCGAGAAGAAATTTTTGCCCTTGAGACAAGCTTCATTGGATCACTTGAGCAGAAGACAGAGGGTTCATCAAAGACGCTTAAATCCCTACTAACAATGATCGTTAACGGGTCTAACATTGTTGATCAGTCAGCAGTGGAATTGAGTCAGCCAGTTTCCACAGCAGCACAAATTCTTACATACAGCACTGTAAATGCAGAAGGAAAACTAGTTCAACAACCCATCAATACCACAGTCAAGACAGGGAGCCACCACTACCTCTGTATCTTGGGCTCAAGCTCTACTCAGCTTCTCGTCAGAGGAAACTAATCGATGCCTCTTTTGCGATTGGCATATCATGCTCCTATGACCGTGTGATGAACATTGTTTCCCACCTGGGTGATAGAATTTGTCGCTATTATGAGGAGAAAAGGGTAGTTTGTCCCCAGCAACTGAAGAAAGGCATATTTGTTTCAGCAGCAATCGACAATGTGGATCATGATCCTAGTTCATCATCATCAAATTCAGGGTCGTTCCATGGTACCAGCATCTCCATCTTCCAAAACATCTACAAGGAAACAGTGGAAGATAAAAATGAAGATATGCCACTCCAAACAGAATTCCGAAAAACAAACAAGAAAATCCGGGATCTTCCGTTGTATTACACAAACATTATTCGTCAGGAAATAAGGACATCATCATTGCAACTCCCAGACATGCAACACTGCATAGCAACCAAAATGTGTCAGTCCTCTGATGACATAACGGCACTGCACCCTGAATTTCAGTGGCTACAACATGTGAACATTCACTGTCATGATCCTGTGACTCAGGACTCAAAGCTGTCGTGGGCAGCATATCATGCAAGTAAAGTTCAGGAGAAACCAACACCATCAATAAACACCATGCTGCCACTATTCTCGAATGAAGTGTGCTCAAGTACAATGGTACATCACTGTTTGAAAGTGGTGAGAGCTGCAGTGAACCATATTAATCCTAGTCAACCAATCATCATCTGTGCAGATCAGCCAGTATATGCCAAGTGCAAGCAAGACCAATGGAGCTCGGAGTCAGAGTTTAATGAAGAGAATTCTGTCATGCTCCTTGGAGGCCTTCATACAGAGATGGTTATATACAAGGTGCTTGGTCATTGGCTTGAAGGGAGTGGCTGGGTGGAGGCTCTGCACCAGGCAGATATTGCCACTCTTGGTGTTGCAGAGTCATTCCTAAAAGCCAGCCATGTAACAAGAACACGTCACGCCCATCATGTGACTGCTTGTGTGCTCTATGCAATGCTGAAAGATGCTTATGAGAAGGATCAAAATGAAAACCTGGGGCCCAATTGCATCAACTTTCTAGATTGGTGTCACAAGAGAAAGGGAGAGAGTCCACAGTTTCTTTACTGGTGGACATGCTTGGAAATAGAGCTTGACAGCTTTGCATTTGTACGTTCTCTTTGCACCGGGGACTTTGACATGTACACAAACTCATTGGGCAAAATCGTTCCATGGTTCTTCGTAACAAACCGCACACACTATTGCCGGTGGATGCCAGTGCACATACGTGACATGCATAGCCTAGATCACAAACATCCACTAGTAGCACAGGAGTTCAGAAAAGGTGGATTTGTGATGGCAAAGTCTTGTAGGAAATTCTCCCTCATGAGCCTTGACCAAGGCCATGAGCAGAACAACTGTAAGATAAAGAACGAAGGAGGCATCATCGGAATCACACAGGACCAAGAAGCCCTTCTGCGTTGGGCGGTCTCCGGCCCAGAATTGGTACGAGTCATATCAGAATTTGAAGCAACTATCATTGGAAAAGAAGCACGAGACACACCCGAAAAACACCATGAGGAGACTAAATCAGTCCAAGATACCTTCATCACCGATGTGAATTCCCTCACTAAGGTATTCAATGAGCTTGGGAATCCCTTCACAGATACCTCTGGAGAATTAATCCATTTGTCCTCAAAGGATATTATGGAGAAAGCTGTCGTAGAAAACCTATATGGTCTTGTCCAGAAAGGCAAAGAGCAATATGCAGACTTCATAGAAACACGGCTAAAAACCAAAAAGACACCTTTATCAGACAGGATACCGAGGAATGAGGTTCTACTCTTTCATCAACGCCCAAAAAAGAAAGAGCACAAAAAAGATGAGAACATTCATCTCCTCAAGAGTGAAGCTTCCCTGTTCTCTAAGCTCTATATTGCCAGCCAACAACGTAAAGGAGATGTTGATACCTTTTTCTCACATGAGAACCAATCATACCCTCCCTCACTCTCCGTGAGGAGTGAGTTGAGGTTTGGCACAAAGTCGGATCTTCTAGGTATACTGGAGAGTGAACAAAGAGAGGCAGAACCATCAACACCTCGTATCTCAGCTACTGTCATTGATGGTGGAGTCCTCTTGCATCTGTTAGAGCCTCATGGATGCGACACATTTGGTGACTATGCCACAAAGACAGTCATCCCCTACATACAGAGCATCGGCACTTCCCGCGTAGACTTAGTTTGGGATCAGTACAACAAGAAAAGTCTTAAAGGACAACTTTGTGAGAAACGGTTGGCTAAAGGGGCATTACAAAAGAGAGTAGAATCCTCCACAGCAGTGCCCAAACCATCAAAGTGGCATGACTTCCTCACTGTGACTGAAAACAAGGTCCGACTTTGTGAATTTCTTACCGAACAAATCACAGAAACAATGATCTGGCCAACCAATGACAAGCAGTTAGTGGTTACAAATGGACAAAGTGTTATTTGCATCCCAGAAATGGAAACTGTCCAACTTGCCCCTTGCAACCATGAGGAGGCTGATACTAGGCTGATGGTCCACGTAAAGGATGCAGTGAACAAGGGACACAGACAAATCTTGGTTCGTACTAATGACACAGATGTCCTCGTACTAGCAGTATCTATAGTTCAGGAACTTGGAGACACAGAGCTTTGGATCCTTTTTGGAAAAGGAGCTAACTTGCGGTACATTTCCGCCCATGAAATCGCTCAAAGTATTGGACCTCAGAAAGCTCGTGCACTACCGCTATTTCACGCCTTTAGTGGTTGTGACTGTGTATCAGCCTTCCTAAACATCGGCAAAACTACCCACTGGCGTGTGTGGTTAGAGTTTGAGGAAGTCATGGAGGCCTTTATTCATCTTCAGAATGCACCTGATGAAATCGAAGAGGCAACATTCACACTGATTGAACGCTACACCATACTCCTCTATGCAAGAAGGTCTGCATTGACATCAGTAAATGCACTCAGGAAGTACCTTTTCACAGAGAAACACAGAGAGATGAGTAACCTACCACCAACACAAGCAGTACTGCGAGAACACCTGAAGAGAGCAGTACTGCAAGGTGGACATTACTGGGGTAATGTAACCACTGCATACCGTCAGCACCCAAGTCCAGATCTGTGGGGGTGGAACTTGACTGATGACAAATGGCAACCACTGTGGACCAAACTACCACAAGCATCTGCAGCCTGTAGTGAGCTTACACGTTGCAACTGTCGATCAAAGTGCACAAGTTGCAAGTGTGTAAAGGCTAGCTTGAAGTGTACGTCTCTTTGTGGCTGCAAGGCCCTCTGCCAAAATATGTGAGCATGGTGCATTACAACTAGGAAGAATTGAACTGTAAACACTACCCATCTTTCCTCTATCGACACAATGTGTATGCCAAAGTTAATGAGATTCATACATATCAGTCTAACATTTCAGCGTACTATTGGAATCACTGTGGCTTCTATGATGAACGTGTGATGTGAAATCAACCTGTCCTGTCATATCTATAATGCTTATAACTAATCTCCATGTAATACCTACGTTATACAAAGGTTTATGCAATACTATCAAAACTGACAAACTGTAACCATTTGGGATTCCTATGGAACTACAGGATTATAAAAAGTATGATCGAATAGGAGACTGTAAATAAAATTTGCAAAAAAGATGGAATGCATGTATCAATTTCTTCCTTGATTTAATTAGAATTCTCATAAACAATTATTCTAGACTGGTAGCTAAGGCTGTCAACAATGTAATTGCTAGTTGCTAAGAAAATAAACAATTAGATTGGCCATTCTAAGACTAAGTAATTGACATGGATCAATGCAAATAGCACAATTGAAATCCTTACAATGAGTTTTGGAGGATAAGTGGCCTTAAAACACTATTATATAGACATTAACCTCTGTTGCTAGGGGAAATTACGATTGGAATGTCTGTTGCTAGGGAACTGTTGGTTCAGCAACTGAAAAATGATACCATCTGAGCCACAGGCATCAATTTAGTTGGGGTAGGTAACCTTAGAATACTCAAAAATGTTTTTTCAGGGTGGTTGCTAAGGAAATCAACAAATATGTTGCATGTTGCTAAGCAGCAATGCACCATAGAAGGCATTATCAATTAGATTGGCCATTCTAAGGGCAAGTAATTGACATGGATCAATGTAAATAAGCACAATCGAAATCCCTACAATGAGTTTTGGAGGATAACTGTCCTTAAAACACTATTTTATAGACATTAACCTCTGTTGCTAGGGGAAAATACAAATGGAATGTCTCTTGCTAGGGAACTGTTGGTTCAGCAACTAAGTAAATGATACCATTGGAATCACAGGTATCAATTAAGTGGGGGTAGGTAACCTTAGGATACTCAAAAATTGTGTTTTAAGGGTGGTTGCTAAGGAAATCAACAAATATTTTGCCTGTTGCTAAGCAACAATGCACCATAGAAGGCATTATAAGAGGAAAAATTAATTATCACACTAAAATGAAGCTTACAAATAAATTTGGTGTATTTGGTAGAACCATAAAGCCAATAATCCCCTGGAAATGTATAAAATCCATGTTGAAAGGTTTCCATGGCAACCGTATCCAAGGAAAAAAAATTCCAGAATGGGTCTATATCCAAAAATGATCGGTATAACCTAATGTACCTCTGGACCGATTTTCATGCTTTAATACCAAAATGCACAATTCTTGGACGCAACTTCTCAACTATCATGTCCCATGTCGAATATAACAAGTGGCCATGTCATGTCACTTAAAATTCCCATGTCCCAGGTCACCCCCAAGAACCATGTCCCATGTCGATTCATGTCACTAAAATTCTCCCTCATGTCACTAAGCTTCCAGTTGCATGTCCATTTTAAGAAATGGCCATGTCGAATTTAGGCATCTACCCCCATTACAAACGGAGTCAGAAAAGTTGATTGCTTCCAGCCAGCAGGGCTGACGTAATCGCTCATTCCTAATAATACTACACTGATAGCCTTCTCCAACTGCACATTACACCACAGTTGGCTGAGAGAACAAGAGAAATGGCCTCACTGTATTTTATGTACATGGCTGTATGTTGATGCGGTTCACTGAGAACACTCTTCTACTGTGGGTGTCAGTCAGATATGATACACGTGACTAGCTGCATGGGTGTTATAAGCCTTGGACAATGGTAATTATCCATGGCTGACGCCTTGGACAATTACCCTGTCCTTGCCTTATATCACTCATACACAAAGTAACTCGAATCATATCTACCACATACATTAACACTCTAAGGCCGACATGATGCCCCTACGCAACATTTGTCTCATGATGCATCAACTATGTCCTGGTGAGTAACCTGCTGGCACTGTAGTGGTGCATCATTCCCCTTCTGGAGTGTATCAACTCCATAGGCTCCATGGCTGCTTTCGTGTATCGTGATGATAATATTCATATCCCATGAACCGATCAGGTAGTCTTTCATTATTGTAAAGGGGCCATCAAAGAGCACAATCGGATTTCTTCATATTGCAAGTAAAGTCTTAAACACACTAGTATAGCAGTTTTAGCTTGGATTGGCTGTTTGAAAGTGAGAAAATGAGTATACATGAGGGTTTTAAGTTGGTCAGATGACTGGGTTCCAGGCAGAGCCCATGTGGGCACAGATTAGTTTGGGCCATCCAATGTGTGTTCAGATTGGTTTTCAAGTGGGCTGCCTGATGGGGATTGAGATTTGGTTTGGGCAGGGCAGACTGATGTGGTGATTCTCAACCTTGAGACAAGATTTTCTCTGAGACAGGATTAATGTTCCTTAGTCCAATAAATTTGCATATGCTACTAAGTTATAGAATATGTAGAAACGAACAGATTTTCTCACCATTTTGGAAAAAAAATAAAAAAGTGTCCTACCGACATACTTTATGTCGCTAGAAACTTTCGACTTGAAAGCATTACATTAATTATACTTCATACTATTCCACGAAAATAATTATAGAGAAATAGTCCAAAACATATTTCTAAGGGGTATAGGTATAACTATAAGGAGGTGGACCTTTTTCCTGTTCTGAGAAGGCCCACCTAGTTTCCACTCTCCCTTTTAGAAATAAATGGCTTGTCCCTTAAGTAGCTAACACTCCACTGAAGGAGACTGCATTGTTAAGACGGCTGTATCCTCCAGGTCGGCGTGCTATAGAAGTGGTTTGTTGTGAACATTACTCTGGCTAAGAGACAAGAACTAAGAAGTGCTGAGTGTCTGCCTCCTTAACTGGGTGTCTTCCCTTTAAAGCCAAAGTCTTATAACTATAGGCATTAGGACTGTTTTCATTGGCTATGTCTAGGAACATGTCTATATAACTTGGGGGATGGGGGAATGGGAGTGATGTAGGGGTCACAGCCAAGCCCTGTTGCATGAAAAACAATACAAGAAAAAGTGGCCTCAGCCGAAAATGGACGATGCAATAAAGATGAGATGAAGACTAAAACTAGGGAAAAACCTGGGGTATTGAAGCATACACCTTTGGTATTAAAATATAATTACTTAATATAGAATGTGGACTGATAGCCTATTATTGTCTGACTGAATTTATGAAGGAGAGTATAAAGGATGCAGAAATCAGATGTTGAACCTGACTTGTAGACCTTTAACATCTAAGAGTGGCCTGATGCCCAGAGCCTTCCTATTCTTTGGTTGTAATGATGCATCAATGTAGTGCCAAGTTACTCACTGCATCATGGTGACCCTCTAGCAGTGTATCAATGATCCTTTAGTTCAACATGAAGCATGATTGCAACAGATGTGGATTGCTCTGCAGCGCTGCATTCATGCATAATATCACCAAAATGGTAGTGATTGCAGCAATATGCTTCATCTAAAGCATTCAGTTCCTCTGGAGCAGTTTTGCATACCACATGTTAAGAGGGAGGTGTGGAGCCGGGGTGTGGAGTAACTGACTATAGATAAGAAAAAGCAGGCATTCTCTCTTTGTTTCCTCTTTTACTTTCCTGGGCACATTTTATTTTGGAACCTAGAGACAGACAGGGCTATATTTCTTACAGACAACCATGTATTAGGCTGTCTGCATATTGCCAGAATTACTCGATTTACTGCAGGAATAGAGGAACTTTGGATGAACCCCCTCAGTTGTTTTCGTGTTCTACCTAATTGCACACTGCATCCCTATGTAACTAAAACTGTATAGCTGGGTCTCAGATTCAGGAGAGTGATTGCCTGGCTAGAGTGTGTGTATGTCTTAGTCAGCACAGCCTTGTGTTGTTACTGTACTGGTTGATAAATAGGCAGAACTATGTGCTGTATCAGGGCTACTAAGGGAGCCGGCATTCACACAATACCTTTGTCACCCAACATACCCAAGACTTATAGATAGAGCCACAGTAGCGCCTTGTGATGTAAAGTATTGTACGTTTATCATGCCATTCCTAAAGAGAGCTCACTTGGCGGGATACGGGGAGTCTGGTTGGAGGGTGCTGCTATGTTGTTAAGAACGGGACATTTTACATATGGGATATAGGATGTTGAGCCTTATTGCAAATGGGCCCATGGTGGAGGGGAATGGCTTGCTATTCCCAGCTTTGAAGATAGAGGAGGAGGTCAAGATTTTGATAATGGCCAATTCTGTTGTCCACATTCATAGCCACATTTAAACAGCTTAGGGTCTAAACATCAATACTGGAGTGGGGGTGCACGTATATAGAGGTTAATGATGTGTGGGAGGGAGGTTATTTTCTTATTATAGGAACAATTCAGTTCATCCATCCCCCTTGCAGTTATAAATGGCGCGTCTCCTAAGTAGATATCTGTTTGCTAAGGGAAACAGCATCATTAGCACGGTAGTAACCTCTAGGTAGGCGTACTAGAAGGGGTTTGTTGTTAGAATTACTCTGGTTGTTATAACACATGTGTGAGTGCTGGTGAGGCTGAGTCATGACTCATGGGTGATTCCTGGTCAGACTGTGTTATATCACACCTATGTCAGTGCTGGTGAGGATGTGTTATAACACTATATGACTCATTTCTGATTCAACCAACGCAGGTGTGAGGGGCTCACACATAGCCACCCAAACTGACTTCATTTTGCTGGGAGTGGGAAGGTATTTTATTATTTCACCAATTTCATCATTTGGGGCCCGGGGAAGGGGTTGATAGCTGATATTCATTCATCAATTTCATCATTTTAGTGGCAGCCTTAACTGCTGGGGTAGCGCCCAGCCCCCTGGGGAGCCTCCAGGAAGGGCAGGGCCGAGGAGGGCCTCCAGAGGGGCCGGGATAGCCTCCAGTGAGGCAGGGGCAGCCTCCTGGGAGGCCGGGGTAGCTTCCAGGGAGCCGGAGCAGCCTAGTGGGAGGCAGGGGAAGCTTCCAGAGAGGCAGGGAGGGCCTCCAGAGAAGCCGGGTAGTCTCCCGGGAGGCAACCTTTTCCTGTGGGAAATAGAAATATATATATAATATTATATCATTAATATCATTTACATCATACACTCAGATAATTATTGTCATGGGTTGTAAGCCTATAGAAACCTTCAAAACAATGTATATTAATGGGAAGAGGGTCCCCTAACTCCCGTGGTTAGTATGATGAGTTGTACCCCACTAGATGCCTTCAAATTACTGTATAAAACGGGATTAGGGTGCCCTAACTCCCCTGATTAGTATCACGGGTTGTGCCCCTCCAGATGCTGTCAGATCAATGTATAATAACGGGATTAGGATGCCGTCAAATTAATCCATCTGCAAATAAAGAAAAAGGAAATAAATTGCATGTTTTTTGGGAGGGTTGGTTTAGATGATACATGCTTATACAAAGATAATTCAAGCTCATAATGTATAAGGGTGTTTGAGTGTTCATCAGTACAGATGAGGGAAATTTCCGGGAAATTTAAATGTACACTAAATGCATGGGAAATCTCATATGACATCTCCGGGAAATTTAAGGTAAATTAAAATTCCCTGGAAATCACTTTTGGCATATTCGGTAAACCGGGACCAGTGGAGAGGTAGAAACTGTGTTACTAACCAGGGGAATTAAGGAACCCTGATCAACAATATTTCAAAGACATCTGGAGGGGTAGAGCCCATGATATGAACTAGGCGAGTTCCCAATGAACACAGTTACATTAGTTTACGTTCAGAGGATGTTATTTCCAAGTGTAGATAGTGTATCTTTAACACGTGAAATAACGTTAAAACATAAGGGTTATTTTACGTACGTAAAATAATGTTCAACAAACGTTCTCTAAATGTTCTTGCAGGTTGAGTTGAGTTTTGAGTTTAAATAGCCTTTATTTCTCACATATCTGTATAGTTGGAACATAATTGATTTCACAATCACATTAAGAAATAAGGCAGGCTGCTTTTAGGATTATTCATCCCATTTGTGGCAGCAACCTTTACATAACTTCAGTGGTCATTTCAACGCTGCTTGTATATATAATATTAGTAGAAAAATAGCTTATGACTAGACAATAATATAATAGTTACTCCAGGACTTGTGTATATGCTTCCAGGTGCAAAGAAACATGATATCTTAGCATTTTATAAGAGAGTGGAAAATAGTCATGTCAATTTGTTCTGGTGGCAATTATTAAGAATTGCGACGAGAAAATCTTCATTAAACATGTGTACATGCTGGAGGAATGGGTGGATATGTACTTTTCATGTGTTACTTGTTGCTGACTTGGGGGATGGGCACATGAAGAGAGATGAGACAACTATGGTATTACTTCATTTAAAGGTGGTATTGGGATTTGGAGCCAAAGGTTGGTTTTGAGGTCAGATTTGAATAGATCCTTTGTTGCTATGGTTCTAATATCTACATCCAGATCGTTCCATATTACTGCTAAACTATGTTCCAGACTTCTTTGATAGAGGGTCAAATGGGGGAAGTTTATCTTAAGCATGGGGCCATCCCAAAGTCTCGTCCTCAGCCTTCTATGGTCAATATACTTGTCGTCTCTCGATCTTAGGTATGCGGCCATTTTCTGATGGGATAACCTTCTGTCCCTTAAAAGGTTAAGGTTTGCTTTCTTATGTATTGCGGTTGTACTCGTCATATAGGGCAATTTCAGGGCAACTTTAATACACCGATTTTGGCATCTTTGGAGTTTTTTCAACGCAGTTGAGCCCATAGTGGCGTACAGAATGTCACCATATTCTACGACCGGTAGGATGTATGCTTTGTATATTGTGATCATGGTATTACCATCTAAGTACCTAGATATTTTACATAGAATATATGCCCTATAGTTCACATTTCTTATTTGGCTTGCCATGAATTTCTCGTATGATAAGTGAGGGTCCAAAATCACGCCAAGATATGTATATGTCGGTACTTTATGCAGTCTTACTCCATTTAGCCTTAAGTTAACTGACACTTGCTTATGCTTGAAGACCATGTATTTTGTTTTACCAACATTCACTGTGAGTTTGTTCTCTGTACACCATGTTGCAAATCGATCCAAGTCAGCCTGTAATATGGCTGTTACATTTCTGTAGTTACTGCCTGATGCGTACAATGCCGTGTCGTCTGCATATAGTGAAATGGAGCTATTTAGACAACAATTTTCTACGTCGTTGATATAAGTCAAAAACAGTAGGGGTCCTAGTATGGAACCTTGAGGTACCCCGTACAAAACACCAGCTTGCTCAGAGTGAACACCATTTACCAATAAACGTTGTTTCCTATTTGTTAAGTAATTTCTAATCCAAGCCAAAAGTCTATTTTTTATTCCATATTTGTGTAATTTAGCCAGAAGTATGTTGTGATCTACAGTATCGAATGCCTTTTTGAAGTCTATAAATACAGCTATTGTACAATTGACCTGATTTCTTTCCCTGAGAATGTCATCCGTTAAGTCCCCTATAATTTTGACAGTTGAGAAGCCTTTCCTGTAACCCCCCTGTTTGCCTGATAATATATTATTGTCTTCATAAAATTCTGTAATTCTTGTATGCACAATTCTTTCTAACATTTTACCTGGCAAGGGTAACAAGGAAATGGGCCTATAATTTGCAACCTCTTGTAAATTTCCCTGCTTTGGTATTGGTATTACCGTGGCACATTTCCATTTGTCAGGTACTATGCCCGTCTGGAGTGATTTGTTAAAAAGATATACTATTTTGGGGAGGACCAACCTGAAAGAGTCTACTAGACATTTCGTGCTTAGTCCATCAATTGCACTTGACTTACTTAACTTAACATTGTCCAATATTTTCAAGACCTCATCACAATCAGTGTTTATCTCATCAAGGAGACTAACTTCATTGGTTTCACCCCAAAAGGACCATGGTGCATCAAAGTCTTCCGCCAATTTGCTGCCAACTTCGGCAAAGTATTTGTTCATGAAGTTTGGGATATCATCAACCACATTTCCATCATTGTCTTTCAATTCTACAGAATTGCTGCCTTTGCTGTTACCTGGTAGTAATTTGTTAATTTCATGCCAAAATTTCTTTGAGTCACCATCGGCCTCCCGGATTTTGGTTTGTACATAATCCCTTTTAGCTGTTCTGCACAGTTTGGTTATCTTATTACACTCTATATTTGCCAAATGTTTCCAATTGTCACGTCTTAGCCTTCTAAGTCTTGTACAAATTCTGTCTTTATTTTTAATCTCGGCTATCAATCCTTTTGTCATCCAAGGTTCTTCTATTTCCTTTACTCTATATTCTCTATAAGGGCACATTTCATCCATAAATTTCAAAATGTTTTCATGTATATATGTCCAGCATTCTTCCACATTATATCGTACATCAAAATCTGACCAGTCTAAAGCATCCAACTTAACTCCTAGGGACTCTTTGTTATAATGCTTCAAACATCTTGCCGTGATTGTTTTCTTTACTTTGTGTGTCACTCTATCGTTTCGTGTTGCACATACTACGTTATGATCACTTAGGCTTATCTGGGAGTTTACAACTTCAAAATCACAGTCTTCATTTGTATATATAACATCCAACAATGCTAGGTTATCACTGAGTCTCGTTGGCTCTTTGACTAAATTCCTTAGACCATATCCCTTTAAACCTGCCTCAATAGTTTGCATATCAGGGTCTTGTTTATCGAGCATATTGACATTTATATCTCCGGTAATATACAAATTACATCTATGTCTATGTCTAATATTACCAATTATAAATTTCAACTCGTCCCAAAAACCTTGGAAACTACCTTCAGGAGGGCGGTATACATTAATCAAAATCATTTTCTTTTTATGTGGCACGTCTATTTGTAGTACTTGTACTTCTATATCAGCAGTGGATTTATTCAAGTGAAAATACTCAAACTCAGATACATGAATAAATTTTCTAACATATACAGCCAGGCCTCCTCCTATCTTAGGCAATTCTTTGTCGCTGGCTCTATGACCCCAAAGCCTATCATTTCTATATACATTATGGTTTAACAAGGTAAAATTTACGTTGGCATCTCTGGCATCAAGCCAAGTTTCAGATAAGGTAATTATGTCCGTGTTTGCGGCTGTCAACAATACATTAAAATCGTCGAACCTGTTTTTAATACTTCTGCAGTTTAAATGTAAAATGTTTTCCCATCTCTCATTGCCCGTTACACCCCCTAGTTCATCCATTTATATATAGCACATACCTCCTCCCCCTACCAGCACTCGACATTTTAAACAACCCACTCTCAAATGGACTTTCATTTTTACTAACAGGGGTATAGGCCACTTCAGCCACCCCTGGTATCATATATGTGCAAAAATAAAAACATGTTAATATAAACTTAAAAACTAGTTTGCTTTTTGTTGGCATGTTGTTGGGGGCTATGTAAATGAATAGCTCCCTTTCATTTGTACCAAAAATCCTGCAGATTTCAACAATTACATGGTTATACCTTTGTCATGTAAAAATAAAGAAAAGAACAAAATCATCGTATACATTGGCTCATAGTTTGAGCAAGAAAATATATACCGGTAGTGGTAAAGGTTGACAACGGTCTCTGTGTTTGTGATTACCGGTAGTGTACACAATATGACTCAACAACAACTTTAAGTAGCTTTGGGCTTGTAAACATGTATTTTGTGTCTACTTACAGTTTGGAGACTTGGCTTGGACACATGAGGATTTTTTGGAGGGGGGGGGGGTGTTTTTTGTCATCATGACCACAACAACATAACTCAACACTTAACTACAATTGTGTTCACGACTAGGCTATTAAATGTCTATTTGGAAGCCACTATCAGAACTCACGATTATAAAGAATCTTTTGAGCTGTGAAGGTGGCTTCCCGGGACCACTGTTTTTAAATCAAGTGTTCTTATAGCAGGATGTTCACTGCAGACAATTTATGAGTTGGCAAGGCCGGGGACGTGTGACGTGAAATGTCCAGTTCCACTTGATATTGCAAGTCATATTTTCGGATCATGAATTTCATGTGATTTGACAGGATTTTTGCCCACCCTTTGAGGAGGGTCTCAGAGGGATGGAGTCCATCGTCCAAGAGTTCATACTTGTCCTTCCTGCCATCTCGTGGTGTATAGGTGTGTACTGGCCTTGAAATACGAGGGCCTGTTGTGTCCAAAAATCTGTTTAAATGGTAGATTCTGTTATTCAGATCCCATATGCCTTTGTCCATGATTTCCTGTCGTTCAGGGGTGGCATTTGTGACCGTCCTGGCTAGTTCCGTTCCTACTAGTGAACAAACTGCGATTTTGGCCATGGGGTGTCTGGACTTTAATTAAGATACCTCAGTGTCAAACAACCCTCCCATTTTGTCTACAAACTGCTCTGTAGATGTCCAGTCAAATCTGAAGGTCCTTGGCATACCCGGGTAGTATTGTGGTACGGTAGTGTCATTAATCCCACCCATGATATAAATTATATCATTAGGCCTATTGTCAAGATAAAGCTTGGCAGAATTACAGATCTGGGTGAGTTTGGCTCCACTCTCGTGTGATATTACACAGCGAAGACCTGTGTCATTGGCTTTGTCCAGATGTGTTTTCAGCTTTTTACCACGACTGTCAGAAAAAATTGCCACTTTTACGCCCCTGTAACTCATTATTAAGAATGAAATAGGGATTGTGTGATTCAAATGTATACACCACTGGTTCTCTTGTAGTTAGGTCTCAACCCTCTCCGTCTTCCTCGCCACCATTCAGGTCGCCTCCAGTTCCCGGGCCGGCAACAGGTATTACGTCGTCGGGAGGTGTCGATTTGACAGATGTGACAGATTTATCAGACTTTACTGAACTTGCATCCGAGTCAGTTCCTTCGTCTTCTTCTAGAATTCTGTTTCTAACACGAGCTAGGATCTGTCCAAGTAGATTCGTGCCGGTGATTGTCCCCTGTGAAATGGGTGTTTTCGTATTCAGAGTTAGCCCGCATCCCCAGCGCGCATGTTTCGTACATTCGTAATAATGCCCGTCCAAATTTTTGAGCACTTTTCGGCACCTTCGGTCTTCAAATTTCTCGTTTACTATTTCCTCCATAATTTCTTCATCTTGTTCTGCCCAATCTGGTGTTGGATCAACTGAGTCCCCTTTGAACTTAGTTTCGTACGGATCGGTCATCAGGCTGATTTCATCGGCCAAATCTTGGCGGCCACAAATGGCGGCTTTTTGTGCTTGGAAGGCGGCTTCAGCGTTTGCGAACATGACCCCTTTATAGAATATATCTACGGGATGAAAGTTAGATAGGACAGAGTGGGGGCCCTGAAAACCCCAGCCATCTTGTACTTGTACCGTTTTTGCGTCAGATAAACGACTGCCCTCGGGGAGATTCTTTAGCTCGTGGTACGGGAATTTCTTTCCGCGAAGTTGTAGTTTTAAACCACGCTGCCGGACATTTTGCTCACCGTTAGCTCTGATGTGCATAACCAAAGACCTGATATCACGACTTTTTCGCTGGTCCTGGGGGGACAAGTCATCATTTACAGAAATTCCAGACCATTTGGGTAGCCCTCGCAGGTTAGAGATTTTCCGAAAGAAATTGACTTTTTGAGTGAAAGTTTCAAACTTGACCAACACCGGGCGGGCGCGTTCCCTGTCACCCTGTCTAGGCCGAGCCGTTTTTTGCCCCATCCTAAAACAAGTATCTATGTCGCTCGATGAGAAATCCAATCCCATGTCTTCAAACAGAGAATCAATAGTGTCTTCTGGTTCTATCTCGCCCTCCTCAGACATCTTCTCAATCACAATGTTCTTTTTCCTCCTTTCCTGGTCTAAGTCTTGGAGTTTATTTTCCATCATTAATAATTGGGATTCTTGGCGTGCCGCCAGGCCTGCCATGCGGTTCAGTTTGGTGTCAAGCGCCGACTGTGAGTCAGCCATCGAATCTAGCCTTCTGTTTAAAGCGTCAATTTTCAATGACATGTCATCTTTCAACTCTACTTTGACATTGGCTACACTGGTATCAATGTTGTCCAAACGTTTAATAATGTTCGCTTGGTTGTCCAAGACAGATTTTATCTTGTCTTCCTTTTTCTCGCCCTTTTTTGGCCTGGGGGTTTTGGGGTCACCAGCCATGTTGACAGGAGGTGTGACAGTACTGACAGCTGAATTTTGGGCGATAATAGGGGTTTTACGTGGAACACGCTGCGGTAGGGGTGCTTGATTCCTGACTTTGGCTGATCGCGTCCTATTTTCATTCAATAATGACATATTATGAACTAAAACTGTTTAAGTGTAGTCTCACCATGTTCCTGGATAGTCCTCTCAAGACTTGCATAAAAACTGCGACGAAATATGCGGTAATTCCAAGAATATGCAGGAGCAGGTATAAAAAGACGTCAAGCAGCGGTGACGGCCATCACTCACGTAATTTACTTAAAATAACCGGACAGAATGTTACATAATATTATTTCTAAAAAACGTAGTACAGGTAGATTTGTATTTCATTTTTATCTTAAAATAATTCAAAATGTAAAGGAGCAGTACTTTACTACCCCTACTGACATGGAGCATGGGCATTTGTAGCTACGGAAAAGGTGATATGAGTGAGGTTTGAAGCATAGACCTTCAGCTTGCATGATCAATGCCCCTGACAGTTTGGCTACGGAACCCTATACATTTAGCACTGCTATGTCTGCCTTTAATGAGCTATGTAGGGTTTGCTAAATGTAATTAATATCCTTTGTTTTGATTTTGGTATGGCACAATTCATAATGAAAAACAACTTCCTACCTGATGTGTCATCGTGGCTGTATACAAAAGAAGTACTGGGCCCTGACCTTGTTTCTGAGATAATCTATTCAAAAAGATTGTGCAGCATGTAGGAGGATTATTATGGTGTTTTGTTAAATCTACTTACTAAATGCATGCGAAAGGGAATTAAGTACATATTTTTAATACTTACTCAAAACATAATTCATTTCTTAAGTAATTATGCTATTTAAAATGAAAAGGGATTATGGCATGCATCATGTTCATAGTGTGTGCTGAACATCTGAGTACGTGGCTAGGTGTAAGGTAGATTCACCACGTTCGGACGCTCGTTGGTAGTGCAAACGTGACCCTTTTTCTCTGACCTACAGCTATGTTAATATGCCACATAGAATTATTTTGTAAGATTATATATAGAGAGAGAAGTGTTGAAACATCATAGCCAGCCAATAATCTGCACATTTACCTAGGATATTAGGTGGAATATACCTTATCAAATTGAGGAAATTAACCTGATGTCGGACACTTTGGTTTTCTTCATTTTTATATAAGTGATGATAACTGATATCTTCAACTGGTATCTAAAAGATATTAAACATATTTACATCTGAAGTATGGTTTTAATCACATTGAATCTGCCCCATACAGAAGAACCATACATTGTTCGCTTATACTGAAATGGATTCATATATTCTGGTCAATGGCATTTCAGCATGCCTTTCGAGATATATGATTTAATCATTTTTACTGGAACATATAGCATTACATCTTCTATATTTGTAGCAATGAGAAAGACCCAGTGCCCAGGTCTGTCCGGGTCATGGTGCAATTAAGTGACATATTTAGAAGATCTTAAAAAAGAACTTCCTGGCAATGATTTTTAACAGTTTTCATAGTATAAACTTAAAAAAATATTCATCTTATTGGCTAGGTCATTTGACATTTCCGGTAAATTTAAGATTCCTTATATTTCATGGCAAGCTCCAAACGACCTTTCCGGGATATTTTCCGGTTATTTTGGTACACTTAAATATACTCAAATAGGAATTTTAATGCAGTGGTGACCATTAAAAATACTACGTTTTGTTTAAGATGACTACATCATTTCCGTTCTTGATATAGGAGAAAACTGGGCCATAATTGGAGCAAGATTACCTGTTTCATTGCTTCCTGATTAAATATAATGGACAATTTAAGAGAAAAAGATTTATTTTTCTCGTATCTACATTTGTGTAAAAGGGGGGCAGAAGGACACCCGGTTATCAAGAGCGGGATATCTAATAATATATGGGAAAAATACAAAATTGTCTAGAATTGAACTACACTACTTTGTTTCTAAAGAAGATTATCACTTCAGGAGGAATGAAGACGACATTTGAAAAGTGGAAGAAACTGTGTAGAGAATAAAGTAAAGTACTCAATGAGAGAAGTACCAGTTTGCCTACAGCTATAGATACTCAGTGCTCTCCTTCTATTTGTAGTAACTGCAGGGTAAGGCCAAAAAAAAGAAAAAAAAAGGTTTGTTTCAGGTAACAGCGGCAGAAAATGTAGGGTCGGTAGGTCGGATTTTTTTTTTTTACTTTTTTTTGAACATGAAAAGACCAGCTGGCCGGTCCGAAGACCCGAAAATTGACCAAAAAAGGGTAAAAATACAGATTTTTTTGTCAAAATTGCGTAAAAAACGTAGGGTCGGCCCTGTTTTGATAGGGTCGGTCGGGTTACCTGAAACAAACCTCTTTTTTTTGGCCTAAGTTATCAAGGTTTGAATAAATCACTTGGTAACATGATGCATGAATGCAGCACTGACCGTGGTGCTGCATTCATGCATTTTACCAACCCTAAGTAAAGGACTGACACGAGAGGTCAGCATGATCCAGTTTATAACTCGCTGGCACTTCATGGGTGCATTATGATGACAAAACGAATATAACACCTTATGGTATGAAGCCACCCTTAAAGTGTTAATGGTCTACAAGTCAGGCTCTTCATCTGATCTCTGCTCCGTTAATGGCTCAGCCCATCTGGCTCACCGGGTGGCAACATGGCACCAGCTGAGACCATGCAGAGAATATTAGAGTTAGCCTGAATACTGTTTATTGTCAAACAAGTTGGCTTCATGTTGTGGTGCATCATCATGGACAACTTAGGTATGAAGACTTCTTAAAAGAGAGATTGTGCAAATGGTGTAATACGAACCAGAGTGATGAGCAAATGTACATGCCGAGGGGAATTGTGTATTTATATATTCTTACCGTTTACAATGTCTGTAAAATAACATTTTGACTGCCTTTTCATGGTGTAACGTGAGATTGCATAGAGATGACTGTATCTTATATATTAAATCCTAACCTTATATCTAGCAGCTCCACAGCTCATAATAACGTAAGTATATTCGCCACACGAGAGCCTGGGGTGTAAACACAGGGTCTTTATGTGAGTATGGTGTAGGTAAACAGGAGTTGGGGAGTCAGACAAGCTGATTGCTTCCTGCCAGTAGCCGACACAATGGCCGTATCCCAATTACACTACACTGATACCCTGCTCTAGCCACACAACATATTTGTAAACACTTTAAGGGTGGCATGGGGCCTCTAAGCTACATTTGTCTATTAATGCACCAACCAGCTAACTATTTGTAATGTTGTTGTTTTTTTCTTTGTGGAGAGGCACTCATCCCCCAGTTGTGTGTTCCCCGCACCCCTGCCTCGATACTTAATTATTTCTTGGTAGGCTTTTGATAGCTTATCGACCAAAGAGTATAGTATAAAATCAGATCCATCGTCGTCAATCCGTGTACCACAATATCATAAACATCACCCAATGTCACCGTTTTTCTAAATTGAGAACTCTATCAGAGATGTTTTTGATGTTTATAACATCAATTATACTGTCAATACTGACTAACTGATTTTAATTGCCAATCTTTAACACTCTATCACATATTCTAGCTAACACACAATACAAGGTGACTCAACATGACAAGACAAGACATACAGCGTGTCAATAAACCTTTTCTTTTATTTGAAAATCTTTATTCTGGACAATAGCCTGTTTTATGAGTATCCAGACCATTGAGTAAGACAATGGCTAGAGCTAACAAGAGTACAGGCCTAGATTCTGGACACACTTTAGTAACTGGCAAACACTAACCTGGATACCTCCATCCTGGTGGTGTCACATGGTACAGATGAAGTCACTTTCAGTCTAGCAACAGGGTTGCCCACCTCCTGCAACGTCTGCCGGTCCCCTCGGACGACACATAGCTACTTTCATTTCACTCATATGATCTGTTTTCTTTAATTCCAGACATGCATAGAATATATTCTTCAATTTAGTGTCAGAAAAAGTAATCACTTCAAGTGAAAGTATACATGTACAAAGTCCTATGCATACACTGAGAAGAGAAGTGTGCCAGTTTGCCTCTTTTCTAAGAGTCAGCATGGAGAGGTGATTTGGATATGTATCGTGATCTCTTTGAGAAATGTCTGAAGTAAGATGGAAACGTGTGGACAGCTTTTCCTGAGATAACTCAAAACTGATTTTCTCGAGTCAAGGTGACACTCCTCATTTTTCTCCGTGTACACGTTGGAGCTGATGTTATAACACCGGATCCTTATATGCTCCTCCAAACCATTTGCATAAAAGTAAGCCCCATCCTCTGGCATATGTCAATGCCACAATCTGACAGGCCTTCTGTGACAGGACTTATATCATATTGGAGAAAGAGAACCAGATATGTTAATCCCCTTGTCAGTACTACGTTAACGCCTTGAGCGTATGGTATGCTTGTTTTTACCATTGCTGTCATGCTCACCTGTCATCCCTGCTATGTCCAAGAGCCAGAACAAGCGGATAATCGTTTTTTTCGGCATGCTGACTTACAGTAACATCTTTCGATATTATGCTCCCTGCAGCCTGGGTAAGTCACTCACCAGTGCTTCATTGATGCATCATATTGAGCCTTCACGAGTGTATCAGCCACGTAAGGTTGGCATGATACATTCAGGCAGCACGGGCTGTGTGCATGCACCATAACGCCAAAGGGGGTGATATATTAAAGCACTATGCCATTCTTAAATGTTTAACTCCAATTGTTGGACATATGTTGTGTTCCAGTGAAGTCAGGTACGGTGTCAGCACATTAGTGTTTGCACAGGTAACAACATGCAGGTAGGTTAGCATGTGGGCCACGTCACTTACTGCAGCTTGTCCATTAGCCGCCATGAATTGTGCATTAATTCGTTAAGGTAAATAAACTCAGAGGGTCTGCATGATGCACGCATGTATCCTTGGAGAGTAAATGGGGCGTATAACCCTGAAGGCCCGTCATGTTGCATGATAACACCTAATATTCTGCATTAAACCACCATGCGGTTCACAAAGGGTTAATGCACACATGTCTAGTTGATCAGGTTGGTAGCCGACCTTAGACTGGCTACCATCCCCGTCTATGGCAAAGAGGGGAGGAGTAGGGGAGTGAGTAGACTGTCTCTACTACAGAGACAGGTAGAGACAGGCTTGGAGCAAGTCTAACCCGACCTCAGCCAACGTCTGTGACCCTGCCTGGAGCAGACAGGGCCATTAAAGCTGGTCAAGGTACATTCTGTGCCAGACTTCTCTTGGAGGTTACACCCAACGAGGTTCCATAGAGGGGAAGAATAGCATGGGGCCCATCCACCGCCCACACAGAGTAAGAGTTCTCCTGTTGGGGGTTTGTGCTACACCTAAAAAAGACAAGAGCCTACTTAACTGGAGTCCCTCTATTTTCTATTGTTTATTAAAATACAATAATATTGTTTTACATGCTTATTTGTTTGTCAGTCAGAGAGTTAGCAGTATGCTGAAAATCTAAATCGAGAGCTACCTCTGGCAGATTTAGTTAAAATCGGTTTAAAAACCCCAGCAATTATATGAACATGACATCACGTGATGTTTATTCGCAGGGATCCTGTGAGTCTACCCCCTGTATCTATTGCACGGTGCTCACGATGCCCGTAGACAAAGTTGTTATTTCCTTAAGTATAAAAGGGTTGGCTCCAGGCAACTCCGCCACTGTTAACCATTTTAGGGTGGCATAGGGCTTTGGTGCATTTTACCCTTTATCGTCATTAGCAAGTACTGTATTCGAGCATCATGTCGACCATACACTCCTAGGCATTTTCAAGGGTCGCAATAGTGGCGACCTATGTACTAGTTCGCCATGACCGTGACCCTTCAAGGGTAGCATATAGCTCATTAAAGCATTCTGCTGCCCTAGAAGGGTTAACGGTATCGACTACATGTGATGACTGTCTGGTGCTCCTGGGGGCACAGCCCCACGGCCTCCCTGCACCACAGATAGAGGAGGAGGTCCCTCTCAGCCCACTCTACGCCACATTGAGACCAATGTGCACCCCTCTGAGCAACTCTGAGCAACTCTGAGCGTTTATATCATACGTTTCTGCACACATATAACCATTATTCCATCGACATAAACATTTTGCTGAAAACGATAAACATGTAAAAACTGTGTCAACGATATTTCTGGGAAAAAAAGTCCCCTTTTCCTGGTGGCTCCAATTACGTGACCAATTTGATTCCGTTCGGAGAAGTTTCCGCGAGATTCAGCTTGGTACCAGACTTCCACACGTCATTAGTTACCTGGAAAACAAAGTAAGTTTCTAAGGCAGAACCATGCCACTAGACCTGCGGTGCACGCGTGTATGTGCCGTTCACAACGATGTGCCTCTACATGGGTAAAAATCGACACGGGCGAGACAGCGACACGGCCGTTTTAGGCACTTTTAAAATTCGACGGACACAGGAAAATCAGGGGTAAAATTCGATCCACAGGGTTTTTTCTCTAAGTTCTTGTATACCTAAAAATCGACACGATGACACAGCTCTTCTGCTAAAAATCGACACAGAGACATGGTCAAAATTGTGGGTACCCATGTAGAGGCACAACAATAAGTCCCCCCCCCACCCGCGCGTTTTTTTCGCTATGGAGCTTGCATACAGACAGTGGCAGCATGCTGAGTGAATGGGGAGTCTAGGCTCCTCCTTATGATAGTTAATGGCCCTGCAGAACCAGCATCAGCTGACATTGACAACCTCCTGATAGCATGGATCAGGCTCCACCTCCTCCCACAGAGACATGCGTCCAGATACTAGTACTAACAGATTAACCTCATGATATGTGCTCTCTACCATGGGCCAAACCCATCCACTTTGATGCCATGCTAATTCCTGATCGTTTCATAGTGCGTTGTGCACCGTGCCTTAAATTTGGTCAGCATCTTCACAAAATGCAGCTCTGGTGAGGAAGTTGTTAGTGTTGCATTTCGACGGGTATGCATCAATGATGCATCGATGTTACTTGTCAGTGCTCCGTTGGTGCATTGTGATGATAAACGAGAATGAAGCCTTATTCCTTAAAGGACAAATGTACCCAGGTAACATAAGTACATTGGGCCATGATTGGGCCAATATACCACTTAAAATTGGGCCAATAATGGCATTTTGATATTGGCTCACCGCTGGTTTGACCACTGGCCCAGTAATGGCCCATGCTCGGATAAAGGGATATTGATTTCATGTTGGCCCAATGTTGGGCCAACATCAAAATGTTTTTACATTATTCCAAGGTTAGAAATTAGACATCGGACCAACCTTGTAATACATATGTCGCCCCAATTTTCAATATAGGACCACTGCAACAATCACTGATATTGAACAATATTACTTTTATGTGTATAATTGAATGTGCAAGCATACTTAAGACATGGCTCTCAAGAATCATCAGTTTAGAAAAAGCCATTTCTGTCTTTTTATTCCATCTTGATCTCTATCCCAAAATGGTTAGAAACAATACAAACTGTATTACTATCATTTAGGACTTATCTAACTCCATTACCCACACAGGAGGTGTCTTCAAGTTACTTTTGACAAATTCCCATGGGTGTCATGCAGTAAATGGCACCTTTGGATATCAAATTTCATCCATGAACTTCCTCTGACCTTTAAACATGTAGAGAACACTGGGGATCAAGTTTATAACCCAATATGATGGCAAAGTAGGAGCCATCCTGTAAGAAATTCCTCAGGCAACATTGAATCCCCCTGGTGTAGATCACAGCCAATATCTGACAAGTGTAGATAGTTTTGATGTTGGTCCAACATCAGAAATAATATGATGGCCCTGAAGTGTCCCAGCACTGGGCCAACACTGGGTCAATATCAACAATATCAAGCATGGACCAGCTTTGGGCCAGCGGTCAACCCAGCGATGGCCCATTATCAGTATTGCCAGAGGTGGGCCATCATTGTAATTTGTATGTTGAACCAATGTACGCATTGCTTAAAATGGGCCATGGTTGGTATAACAATTTGCGATGGAGTCAATCATTGCCGACATTGGCCCAATATACCCTTGCTACCTGGGTATATGCATAGCTTAAATTCACTGGGGTCTGAAAAAAAGCTTTACATTGGGGTTGATATGGCTGTGAGATCAGAAAACTTAAAAATAAACCCTGAAAACCATCACCCCCACCCCGTTTTAAAATTCACTACTAGTATCACTACACACGGACTTCAGGACAGCTGTGCCCTTGACCTCAGAGCTAAAATGGGTATACTTAAGGGCAGACAGGTTGTGAACCCAACTTTTTTATTACCTAGGCACCCTTTCATCACTATCTCACTTCCTGTACAACTGTTTCTGATTAGAGATATGAGCTACTAATGGTGGGTTGTTCATCAGCTGCTCGCCCTGGTGTGTAGGCTACTGTGGGTTTATGACAAGGTGTAAGCTATTCCACCTGTCAGACAACTGTCTAAAGCACTATCTTCCCTCCTGTGTGTATTTCCAATAGGTTCCAAGAATATGGAACACTATGAATATCCCACCAACTATATGATGTTACTTGAAAAGATACACGTAGACCCTTGTTAAGAATACTCTCGTTCCCAAATCCTTCCGAAGGAAGGCTCTGGTGACAGCCAGTATGACCTTGAACTTGGGATTTTGCTGGGTTTGGGCAATCCCTGCTGGTAGCTAGGAACGAGTGGACAGGAACCAGAATGTATGATGGTAGTTTTACCTGTATTTCCCATCATACTTTCTGGTTCCATTTCTGGTTCCTGTTCGCTGGTTCCAAGCTATCTACAGGGACTGCCTAAACCCAGCAAAATCCAAGTTCAAGGTCATACTGGCTGTCCCCAGAGCCTTCCTTCGGAAGGATTTGGGAACGAGAGTATGTTAAGAATAGCACCGGGGAAAACCGCGTACCTATAGTTCATAGTTGTATAAGGGTTGATTATTTACTCGAAGACTATCAAGCCAGTCAAAGATGGCACCTGGTCAAAGACTATCACATTGGCCCGATCTCATGAGACACAGCCTTTAGCAGTTTAGGCGTGCAGTAGACGATTTTACACAAGGAAACGTTTGTCCTTCTTACTCATTGCCCATTAAAAGATTGCATCCATGGAAGTGTGCTTGAGGCTAAAATGGCCAAAAAATGCCCTCACCTCTCCAGTCTTCCCATGTCTTTTTGATTTTCTCTATCCCCCGCCCTCTTCCTTTTGTACCAAGAAAGGGCATTAAGTTATTCACCCTTTAGCATTGCATTGGTTCATAACGTCGACAACTGTTACTTTAACTTAAGGTAACATTCCTTCTTAAAGGTTTAACATTGTACACCCCCACCCTTCCTCATTGCACATCTATACAATCACCCACTCCACCCCTATCCTGCTATAAATGACTCCTCCCTTATCCTCACAACCCTCCGGCCCTGCCGACCCAACGAATGTACATTGATTAGATTGTTCTAATGAGCAATCACATTGAGTGTGAGACTTGGGGAGAGGCAGACCTCATTCTGTGAAGCACCACTTAGATTGCAGACAGACAGAAAACACTTCTCATGGCTAGAGGCGTTCTGCCACTAAAGGCTTGACTTTAGAGTGTGTGTGTGTATGTGGGGATGAAGGAGGGGACCTGTTGTCTAGTGTGATCATGAAGCTAGGAGCTGGGCCCCCCGGGGTGGCGTCTGAATGAACTTCCACCACTGGTGGATGTCTGTCAGATCGTCTATACTGAGCGATGCATAAGGGGGCATTCAATTTATTCTATTATGCAGTGCTTTTTTGTTCCATTCAAATTTCTGTTCCAGTTCTAATGCAATAGTACGTTTGTTCTCCCTCAGTAAAATAACACCAGTGCTATTATGTTTGTAACTCCCCCACGGAGAGTCACATTGAAGTCCTGTTATGAAAGTAACCTCAGCCATACAGAATGCTGACAAAAGAGGCATCTTATTTCCATGGACATTGGGCAGTGCTACATCCTTCAATCGGTAGTTGGTACCTTGGTCTACAACTTGCATGCACCGCTATGATCATATAACTTACCAATTACTGGTAATTGGACTTATCCGAAGACATGAATAGGTCCCATCTCCAACCATTGACGTCAATCTCAGACCATAGCGATCTTTGCGTGTTATGTGAACAGATGTGTGTTGTTATAGCAGTGATTATTAGTAACCAATTAGGCAGCGCTATATGGAACACGCCAATACAGCCTCTTTATATCGCACAAAGCAATAAAGATCACATAGTTCACAGAAGTGTGGCTGTCCATAAATGACGTCATGCTGGAGGGGGGGGGAGGGGGGGGGGAGGGGGGGTACCATGTACCATGACCAAACATGACAAGGGGTGGGAGGGGGGGGGTCATGTGGTGCATGACGTCATGTTTGGGAAGAAAGTGATTGTAGAGGAAAGGACGGAAAGCAGGGAAAGGAAAGTCAGGAAAAACCGGAAATATCAGTGGAGAATTTGGCATTATGTATTTTTTCAAAATTGTCTGCAGCAGGGGGGCACCATTTACGGTTACTTCTTGAATATCTGAAGTTTCAACAATACAATTTCCTCTATAGGCCTATATGGGCAATATTATAGGGTCCGATGTGGCATTTCCAAAAGTAGTCAATTTAGCCTAAAACTGTGGCGGTGGACCCAGGATTTTGAGAAAGGTGTGTCCAGTCTAGACTGAAGTACTGAAAATATAATGAGATCCAAATGTCATTAGAAAATATAGATTCATATTCTAGAGATCCCCCTTGACTTTGCCTTCCATTTTCTGTCACCAGTCAGGGATGAATTCACCCCTGCTCCCGTTCCCCCTTCCCAATAATTCCCCTACTCCCACATTACATTCCCCCAACCTCTCAGGGACAGTAGATTTGACAAGGGGGGGGGGGTTCTGTAGCATAGCAAACTTGTATGAAAGGGGAGGAAGATCTCACCAAAGTAGGAGGAAACTAAGACAGTCAATTCATCTCAGGTACCACTAATGGTCCCCTAGATGATGTTGTAAGATAATGATTGCTAAAGAGAAGAAATCAAAAATCCTTGGGATGCCCCCAATTACCACCCATAGGGGTAGGGGGCTTGGTGGATATGGGGGGAGGTCATAATGAAAAACAGCCCTCGGTAGGGGGAGGGAGGGAACTTAAAGCCTCCATACTGGGAAGGGGTGTCAAAATTAAATATGATCCATCACGGGCCATTTTTGTGGCTTCAGAGGGGTCAAAAGCAACCTGGCGACCTGGGCTGCTTTCCAGGTGACATATTGAAGCGACCTGGCGACTTTTGGACAAATTTGTTTATGATAAAAATGGTCTATAAAAGCGACTTTGTGACTTTGGGCCCTTAATTTCAGCAACTTTCCGACATGAGGGGGGGGGGGACCCTTCTGCACCCCTATTTTTGAAAGGCAGAACTCAGTGGTGGCTCCAGAGGGGTCAAAAGCGACCTGGCGACCTGGGCTGTTTTGGAGGCGACTTCCAAACTAAGACAATAATATAAGTGACCTGGCAACTTTTGGACAAAATTTACAATAGAATAAAGGGATCAAAAAAGCGACTTTTTGACCTGGGCCCCTTAATTTCAGCGACTTTCCGACCTCAGTGGGGAACCCCTCTGCACCCCCTCAGGTGTGGGAAAACCCACCTAGCCCACAGCCCCCCCCCCAGGTAGTAATAAAGGACTTGTCCCTTTAAATGTATCTACATTTATGCACTCAAAACTGGCAAAAGGGAGCAGTAACGCTTTCGCGGGGGGGGGGGTACTGTCTGCATGACATCATATTTTTAGGGGGGGTCAAGGGTTGCATGACGAAACATGACAAGGGGGGTAGGGGGGGGTGTCAAAAATGGTCCAAAAAAGCATGACGTCATTTATGGACGGCCCCAGTGAAAGTGTTCCGCTGGTGCCGGGGAGTGGTGTACTGGTAGTACATGTAGGGCTGTATAGACATAGGGCCACACCAACGAAAAGTTGCTCAATGGATTTCACTTCTCAAAATATGGTGCGAGCAAGCGGATTTTAAAGATTTTCTTTTTGTCAATGGATTTTGTAGATGGAAAAGTGGAGCGAGTGACAATTTTTAAGCCAGCCTCCAACAAAAGCCAGCTTTTAACAAAAAATGTAATTGGTTGATCTAGGATCACATCCGAAATCCATCGACCAATTTCTTTTGGGGGTCTGGGCTATAGAAACACAATTTATCCCATATCGCTTTCAGGACTAGCATGTACATTGTATATTTGAATATTTCCATGAGATATCATAAATGATATATCGAGATTACCGACAATTTGATATACATATTCATGGTCATGTAGAGTCGATGACCCACAATCAGCAGGTTGTTGTGTTCTGGTATCACCATGAAGTCTCAATCATAAGAGTAGTCAATAAGAGAAACAATACATTTTAGTTGGAAACGTACAGGCAGCAATGTTTACCTTCTTTTAACATCTCTGCGTATTTTATTCCCCACTTTAATACAAAAACTTGTTCTAAAGATTTAATATGACATACATACATGTCCTCTTGATACTTTATTTTTTGTCAGAATTCACCCACCCATGTAATATAGCCACATTGTAATCAATAATGTGGATCAACAAGGAAAAAGGGACCTCCGCGGGGGATTTTTAGTACCAACTTTGGCCACCAGGGGGCTCCATATAGCCAACTATGTTCAAAATATCATAAAAATTGTTCTTCACTACTTTTTGATGGAGAATACAATAAGTCACTTTAGAAAATTCCAACTTTAGTGAAAACCTTCCATATTTGGAATGTAAAAAGAACGTTTTTGGGCCTAAATTGGTGTTTTTGCACTTGTTGGTTGCCATGGAAACATAATTTTTATTCTAAATTGAATTTTTCAAGAAATTAATGATAACAGGCCCCACAAAGATTTCTATGCTGAAACCGGAATGTAAATCCCATTTTAACCCCTTCACCACTGGGTTTCTTGTAACTCAATGCAATTTTGTGCAATATATTGGCTTACCGCGTGGAAGGGGTTAAGATTAAAAGCTGTGGCCAAACGTTTCAAAAAGTTTGGATATTTGGGAATTTTCATAATTATGCTACTTAGATAGAGATATCTCTAAAACGAAGTTAGATAGAGCTTATTGGCATCTGAGATGGGACAGTGCCCAAACATAATCAAGGAGCCAGTTCTCAAAAACTAGAAATGGTACCTGCTAATGAAATATATCACTGGAAAGCTGATGACCTCAATTTTATAATTGAGTTTAACCTTAGGAGGACCCTTTTCCATCGACTGTCCACAATTGAGTGGGGGAGGGGCATTGAATCCCTCACTTCCACCATACCAATGTTAAGAATTGTACATCTTGTATCACACAAAGATATATACCGGTACATGTATCAAATATTGAGTAGTCTGAGGCTATAAGCCACAATTTATCAAGGGAATCCAACAAAGTATGCACACAGCCATGGGGGGCCTTTAAAAACAAAATTGTGCAGAATATTGACCATGTCGCCGTGTCGATTTTTAGTAGAAGGGCAGTGTCATTGTGTAGATTTTTAGGTATATAAGAACTTAGAGAAAAATCGCTGTGGGTTGATTTTTATCCCTATTTTTCCTCTGTCCGTTGTTTTTAAAAAGCAATTTTTACCCATGTAGAGGCACAACATGGCGAGGTGCGAAAGCTGGCTGCATGGGGTTTGTGGGGGAAGGTGTGGCAGTGTGTGGCCCGCTGCATGGTAGCGTGCATCCCATGTATATAATGAAAGAGTCAATAGAAAATGCAAAAAAATCGTGGATCTGGATCTTAAATGATAATTGGGAGAAAGCACAGTACAATACCGGGAGTATATTGCAGCCCCCAGAGCATGGCAGCAATGTGCAGCCTGGCAGTGCAATGACAACACATAAATTATAAAGTGACCCTACAAACGTGCCTTGGTGACCATACAAATGCTGCTTGGGATACCCTACGAACATAGGTATAGTTACCCTACAAATGATGGGTGATTCAAATGTGACCATACAAATGATAATTGAAGGGTCATTCATACGTAGCTAGATGTGCTTGTAGTGTCACTGCATGCACTTGTAAGGTCGCCTATAATGATTTGTATGGTCACTACGCCCATTTGTAACGTCACTAAGGGTGGTTTGAAACATAGAATGTGTTTTGCTGCAGTTTACCATGTGACACGACACATGCTTTACTATACACATGGCAGTAGTACCAGCTTGTTATAGTTCTAAGAAAGCAATGACCGCATGGACCTCCAACCAGGATGTAATAATGCAAGCTATTATCACTGAGTCCTACATTTCCTGTTTTGTTGAATCAGACATTTCTTTCCAATCTAGTTCTGTGAGCAAACAATCAATTGTCCCTTATTGATGTAAATTTTATGTAATGATGTGAATTATGAGCAGTAAACAACATGTGTTTTACATAAAGTGCTAGGCGACAAAGGACATATAAAGGTCATATGACATTGTAGGGGCATTCTCACCACTCACACTTAACTATATAGTTGACTAGAACAGTACTAGTGGGATACGCTCGAATATTATGCCACTTTAAAGCGCAATGCTATCCTTAAAAAGTTAAAAACCATGTGCCACATTATATTTGACAACCAGCTAAAGGATTACACCAACAAACAAGAGAATATTATACTATATTAACCGAGATGAACGTTCATAGAAGAAGCAGGAACCATGATAGACTCATTCCTCTTGGGTGGCCCCTTGACAGAAAGAAACATAAATCCATAAGTAAGAAAAGCTCCACAATATAAATAATGCAGGGGGTCCTGTCATCCACTCCACATGTTAATGTCACTACAATATGACATTAATAACCTACAGTTGTGTCAGAAGTACTCTTGCTACAACGCAGCATGCTGTCCCATTATGGACATAATATAGTATAAGCTGCCTGAATGGCATCTTGTATATTCGATACATTTAGCACCAGATAATTCAAAAATGAGAATCATAACAAATAAAACTGTAAGGTTCAGGTTATTTGACCCGTACCGTTGAGAACCATCGGATTGTAGCCCCCGCAAGATGGAGAGTCTCAAGTGGGGTCTCCGCCAGAGCCGATGGCACAGAAATTAGCCTTTACATGTAAATACATGATTGTGATTGGAAACAATGCCAAACAGTATAATGAACTGTTTTCATGTGATTAAGAAGAGAGGAAATCCTTTTATGACAAAAACTAAACTGATAATGGCTTAATTGGATAGATATTGGTTCTACACTAATAAATAACCACTCCATAAAATGTGATTCTCCCCTACAACTCAAGATCCTCAATGAATCCTAAAAAGAAACCAACCTACCCTACTTTCTTTTGGCCATGTTACCGGAACACAGGTTATGTTTTTTCCTGATTGGCCTTACTCAGCATAAACTACATTTTTAAGTTGTGGGTATTTTTCACAAGTCAGCCAGGATTAACCTAAAGTCGGCCACATTTATTCAGTAATAGCAGTACTTAGAATTATTTTAGATTAAATATGTCCCAGTAAACAAAAAATGTTATACAATATTTTATAACGTTATATAGGCTCCTTACTATGGTAAAACGTTATACAACATTTAACCCGTTATTTTGACGTAAAATAACGGTTTTTTGTCAGCTGGGGTATGTTAAGGGGAATGCTGGGGGGGGGGGGTTGTATGCCAGAAGTTATGTGGAAATGAATTGATTATTCTGTAAACTTCTATTTTATGCTGAAGTGGTGGCATAGCCATCTGGTGATGCCACCAGGCACCACAAGGATGAGCCATCTTGGATCAAGGAGTCACTGCACAAATTTATGCTACATTTCCATAGTCCTGAGGTTGATTATAATCATACATGTACCTACCCCCTTAAAATGAACCCAAGGAATTCATTGGTTATGTTGGTTTGTTGCTAATACAGCTGGTCGCCTAGCAACAGCCATTCTAATTGTTTATCTGCCTAGCAACACACATTTCAATGGACCTGAGGTTGATTATAATCATACCTACCTCCCCCCCCCCTAAAATGGACCCAAGGAATTTAATGATTTTGTTAATACAGGTGGTAGCCTAGCAACAGCTATTTTAATCTGCCTAGCATAGCGACAGGTTAATTAATTAAAACAGAATTACAGAGTTGTGATGTCACAGTTTGTTGCACTGACGTCACACAGGCATTTTTTTACGCGGCAACAACCACAATTCTTGTTACCATAGAATAGGGTATTTTGATACATAGACAATGCAGCTATTTTGTTATTTAGTAAAAGTGATGAGATACAAATGGTATATGTGATATGGATAACTGCGCAGTTGAACTGAGTGTAACTAAACATGGTCAGTGGAGGCCAGGTGTGTGGGTGCACACCGTAGGCTGCATACTTACCATAGTGCACTAATACGGGGAGGAGGCACGACCAATCACCTAGTGTTTATCCCTTTATATTAAGGACCATCAAGTAGGAATGTAGCCTTACTGATTAACCCTTTGAGGCCGACCAAAAAATTGTATTTGCTGGTGATGGGGGTGAGGTGTTTTGCAAATACTTTCCTTGAGGCAGAGCCTATCCTAAATCCCATAGAGTTATGATGACTATAGTTGATGCTCGGCCTGCCATGGTATCAACTATAGTTGATGCTCGGCCTTAAAGTGCTAACTCACTAGCATTGCATCCAGGTATCATGTGGCAAACAGAACAGGTCTGATTCATTTCCGTGGGGTCTGCATGACGCATGGATGCTGGCCAGGGGAGTAGACTCACCTGGGCATTCACGAGGACACAGGGCATTATGTATTAAAGTGCCAATATGTGACACTTAAAGAGTTAATGACGCTACCCCGCTAGCACCTTATGTAAAAAGCACGTCTTTTACTGGTCATATTCACATTGATACGTCTAAATGACCTGATCATGACGTCTCAAGGAAGTAAGTCCTTGTACATAGCAGTTTGTCAGGAAAATGATGTATTGTTTACATCTAAATGGCAATTAGAAAGAGACATAACCATTTGATATCATCCATACATATCTATGTGGTCATTATTTGATGTAACAAGTGATTAAATCTGGATAAGAATATCACATATTATTTTTGAGAAATTATACACATAAAACATTAGTGTCAAATTCATACCTTACGGTGCATGTTAAAATGACATAATATATTTGACATCAACATTACGCATACTTTACATATGTAGCACATCTTTATCTTGTCAGATTATGATGTCTATAAGACATCTGTTCTTTAGCTCTCAAATAGTTCACACTTTTGACACAAGATGTCTCCCTCTGCCAATATCAATAGAATATAATCTACATTAGCAGTAGTTTGACCATAAATTAGTATCTATTCAACACAATGAATTAACATAGAAGATGAAACTTGAATAACTTTTTGCCTGGAAAGTATGATCTGTTATTTTTGTTTCTATAGAACAATTATATATGGGAGAACCAGGAGATTAACAAGAGCACACCTTTTCTGTGGTCGCTAAATCTATTCTAATCCCATAGACTGACCATGAGCTGACATCACATCTTGGCCACTATACTAGAATCAATGTGCTAAGTCACAGGAATATTGGTGATCTCTACAGGCAAAATATGCTGATTAAATCAACTGTCTTTGATGTTACCTACATCTGATGGAGAAGTCCTACTCTAGTTGTAGGGTAGACGTTAGATACATGTCTTTTCATGATGTCTAAAATGTGTTTGCATCTGGCATCTTATTTATGAAATAAATTTATACCACATTTGAAATAATTTTTGAATATACCTCACACAATGTTACAATTATTCCACTTACTTACATCTAATATATCACATCTTCCTGATGTCTTTCAAATCTTTCAAAGCAGGTCATATCAATATTATTATGTTACATTGAAAAGATGTCTGAAGAATGATGTCTAAACTATTTGCATGTAGGACGTCATGAGGCTAAGAATACAACGTAACCAAATGTAGTAAATATGTATTGAGAAAAGATGTAGAGATGATGTGATTAACTACGAGTTTTGCTAGCTGGGTAATAGCTGACCATGAAAGGGGCAGGAGGCATCACCTGCTGTTTATGGCCATGCTCTTGAGGTGATTTCCCCATAGTGCATGGTAGACGACCCAATACCATTTAGCTACATCGTATATAATATGTTTTGACCCCTGGGAACGGATAGTAAGTGAAGAACATAGTGTATGCCCTTTGTCGTCATAATGCATTCATGCAGCCCCGGCGCATAACTCGCCATTGCTGCATAACACCCCTACAAAAGTTTGGACACTTTCCGATGCCGATGGGTGAGCATGATGCGCCAACGCAGTGCTGGGAAATTATTCCCTTGCGCTGCGTTGTTGCATCATAATGACAAATGCTGCTTTAATACATCAAGTAGTCCATAGAGGGTTTAGCACTACCTGGATTCTGGGAAGACAATTATAATGATACATAAATTGACCAAATTCCTAGGCGCCAATTTGTCCAATACATTAGTGCTCGCTCGCTCCACCCTAGATGCCCATTTCTACCACACGGTAATATGATAAAGTGTCTTAGGAAGAACAGGTACTACTGTGTATATATGCACCGGATAAACTCCTAGCTCCTAGATGGTAACCGACAGCAATGTGATTAGTTAAAGCAGCTGTCATCAGTGGAATATCCCCTATAGAGCTACCGTTTTACCAAAGAGTGAGATTACTATTTCTGGCAAGCCAACCCCTTCATATTTCAATCCACAATCATTTACAGGAGAACTTTCATGTCCAATAACGCAAGAAAATCCATTGGAGATTTATAACATGAGTACATTGTTATTACTATACGTAGTTCCATACATCCTCCTCAAATTGATCCTAGTATTAGTGTGGATGATCAATTAGCGTTTGAAGCAGGAAAGTTATGGACATTTAAGACCAATCAGGCATTGGCGGATCCAGGGGGGGGGCGACGGGCCTTCCCCCCCCCCCCCCAAAAAAAAAGAGAAGAAGAGAGGAGAAAAGGGGGGGGGGGGAGAGAGAAGGGAACAATACCATACAAACACATTCTAGACCATCAGCATTTTCTTGGTGCGGGGGGGGGGGCATGCCCCCAAACCCCCCTATGGCAGTTTCAAATACAGTTGATCTCCGCGAGCTACGCGCCCTCACTACCTCGAAAATTTAGGACCTCGTATCCCTCACTTCCCCAGACAGTTAACTGGCAACCGCCCCTATAATGTCACATTATATTTGGATTTAATTCCTCAAAAGTTTGCCTTCATGCACTTTCCTTTCATTTTCCAAATTTGAGGAAGTGAAGGCCGACTTTGAATATGAAAAGGTCCATGAAAGGTCAAATTGGGATATCAAAACTAAGTTAACACGATAAAAAGGTCCACTTTCTGGGCCAAGGTCTACCCCCCCCCCCCCACCCGCCCACAAGGGCTCTGTATACGGACCTAAGATTGGACGCCACTTACTTGAATATTCTTGTGTACTATGTGGTCTATCGGTCATGTTGATATGGCATGTATAATGCCCACCTTATGGCCGGGTGGAGTAATATGGGAGACCGGGCCTATACAGTGCTACTGCTGATGTAATATAACAACTGAATATGATTAATCCATAAGCTCTCCATCTTAAACCCTCAATGGGCCTCATAGTGCTTTAATGCAATGCATCCTTTGTTACCATGATGCATTCATGCAGCCCTGCCCTGTAGACCCACCAAGGCTGCATTCATGTTCCATAATGACACAGGGAATGTGTACTCAAAAAGTAAACTTGTCTCCAGACTCTGCCAAGTGACGACCATAAAATAAACGGGTCAAAAACTCGTCTAAGTGACAAGGAAGCAGGTCTTCTCGCTGGAGATAGAAGACCCACTTGGCATGTGCCAGCCCAAAACCCGACATTTTCCAGCTCTATTTGTGGGATGATAACCTGATAGGTAAGACAACTTTTGACTCGTTTATCTAATTGGTAGTCACTTCGACGAGTCTGGAGACAAGTTTAATTTTTCAGTGTATACTGAAGCACTATGCTGTCCTCAAGGTTGATATTGCTGCGTAAAAGAGTAACAGGACACCCATTCCTCCCACATGATTTATCCCTGCTGCCAGCAGCTTAGGGTGGGACCTTTATTTGAGCCTAGTGTGCAGTACCACGCACCTATGTTAGCTCAGAAGATAAGTCCTGCGGAGCTCCTTGGCCTTTGGCCCAGGAGTGCGGCCAATATGCTCAGTTGACTTTGTGGGTGTCAGGCTAACTGATGAGCAATGCCTTGCTGCATGATTTGTAGTAGGGACTTGATGCAGTGATGTAAGGGGGGTGGGGGCAGCCATCCTACATACTGCTACATTGCTTAACCCTTTTAGGACTGCATCAGGGGTAGACACTTACTTAATCAGTCATGGGCCACCTGGGCCCGCAGCTACAAAAATCTACGGATCTAGACCTACATTTGCGGGCCTAACAAAAGCATTTACTTTTTTCAAAAAGAAAATCATAGTTATTATTGATCAGGTTACATCAAAACGTAATCAAAATATAAAGATTCCTCTTGCTTTTCTCTTTCCGATGGCACATGCCTGTAATGATAACAGGATATCTTCCATGGGTTTCCTCTCTCCATTCTTGTGGGCCACCTGGGCCCATAGGAAGCTAATTCTGTGGAAAACTATGGGCCTGGACTAAGAATCACGGACCAGCGTTAGTGTCTACCCCTGCTGCATGATGCTTCAGCTCATGCTCATTTATCTTCGTGCTGCACCAGTTCATTAGCAGCGGATAACTTGTTGGCGCTGCATTACTTCATCATACCGACCATTCAGCAGGGCTACATTCATGCATGACGACACCTAAAAGGGCATCATATATTAAAACACTGTTAAATTCCTCGAAGCTTCTCTGTTTATATCGTGCAGAATATACCTCCAGAATGAACTGTCACTGAATCGGCTCGTTTAAGGACCCGTGCGCTTATTGAAGATGGGAATTTATTCGATTATCCGGCAATCACGGTAAGTTATAAAAGTGCATAGTGAGTCATTTTGATGCATTACAGAATGTAGTATCCTTATATACTGTCCCTTAAGATGACCAGACACAGGAGCGTTGTAATTCTACACCGATATTGTGTGACATCTCTCTGATACCGGCTGAGCCCTCACTGCTTATTGTGTGTGTGCAGGAATCGATGTTGAGGCTGATGGACGAGCCGACGTCAGGCTACTCTCGTTCCCAGATCCTTCTGAAGGAAGGCTCTGGTGACTGCCATATTACCATGAACTTGGAATTTTGCTGGGTTTGGGCAGTCCCGTTGGTTAGCTTGGAACCAGAGAACAGGAACCAGAAGGTTTACCATCAAACCTTCTGCTTCCATTTCTGGTTCCTATTCGCTGGTTCCAAGCTAACCACAGGGACTGCACAAACCCAGCAAAATCCCAAGTTCAAGGTCATATGGCAGTCACCAGAGCCTTCCTTCGGAAGGATTTGGGAACGAGAGTAACGTCAGGCTGCCTAGAGAGCAAACCATTCTGGAGCATAGGGATCAGATATCAGACAGGTAAGACTCTCTGTGCGATCCGGATCTCCAGCAGAAGCATCCCCCCCAGCACAGTTTTGGTCCAGACTATAAAGTTCAATTGATGCACATCATCCATCGGTGGACAACACCATGGCCGTATTAGTATAGAGAAGTAATTTGACTTCGATGGATGGCGCCCTCTAACCTCTTGCGGCAGAATGACACGTGGCCAAGGCAATGGTCAAAGAGGCATCACCAAAGAAATCCAGAATAGATCAAGTAGATGGGTTAGACAGGTAACCATCCAGGAAATGGTCCCCGACGCCATGTTCAATTTTTGATAGGACTATTCACCCATACTTGAGACAGTGGGCGGAGATTTAGTCAATTAAGATAAGTATGGGTTGCTGGTCCCTATCCTGATCGGTCTTATCAGTGAGGTTATGACAATTGTTTTGTGGTAAGGGATGGACAAATAAGAAATTATCGTCAGTCCTTCCCATGACGCCGGAGGTGATTTGTCCAAAGATGGTGGCTAATTAATTGTTCCTATAAACTATGCAGACCAACGCCTATAAACGATATACGATAAATATTATGTATGCAGACAGCATCGTTCTGGTAGCCACTGGTAACAACTTCCAGGACTCTGAACTCAAGCTAAGGCATGCGGTTTAGCTCACAAATCAATGGTGCAAGCAAAATTGTCTTACTATGAACTAGAAAAAGACCAAGGTTATGAGAATCACAAGAAATCGACTCACTTGTAAATTCCCTGAACTAGATGTAAATCTAAGGTCACAAGATAATAAATCGGAGGATGTCAAGGAATACCGATAACTGGGTGTGACTATTGATCACATTTAAACCACGTACATGTGAGTGGGAGTGTCAGGTCTACGGGTCACAAGGTGCACCTGTTGGCTAGGATCAAGAAATACATGGAGGAAGATTCCTCTTTATTAATTTATAAACAAATGGTAGTTCAGTATTTCGATTACGCAAGCTTTATAATTGATTGCACTAATGTGGACTAAATTAAGGGGTTACAGCGCATCCAAAACAGGGGCTTGAGAGTATGCACGTACAATAACATGTACGAGCGGTGCTCAGCAACAGACTTACATTCACACTTCAAGATGAAGCTATTAACTGATTAACCCACAGGCGATACACCCAACTCTTGCTAATCATGTACAGACAAGCTAAACATAAAGGTCTAATTGTTCCAGAACACATGAACGCCGCACTAGAGTGGATCACAAGGTGACATTCATAATCAATGTGAATAGGTTAACCAGCACCGATAAGAGTTGCCAGATCCTTTCGAAGTAAGACTCTGGTGACTGCCATATGACCTTGAACTTGGAATTTTGCTGGGTTTGGGCAGTCCCTGTGGTTAGCTTGGAACCAGCGAACAGGAACCAGAAATGGAAGCATAGCGTTTGATGGTAAAACTACATTCTGGTTCTTGTTTGCTGGTTCCAAGCTAACCACAGGGACTGCCCAAACCCAGCAAAATTCCAAGTTCAAGGTCATATTGCAGTTACCATGAGAGTACGATAAGAGCTCCTGGCACAGGGGTGTACAGGCCTGGGATAGACCAACACCTGAAATACAAAAACTTGGAACTAGTGCAGGATTTAAACATGCAGTGAAGCACTTGAAGCCGGACGTTAAATATTAAACATTATAAACAGAATCTCAAAGTGTGTACGTCTGTAATTAGGCACTAGCAAGATACTGGTGGCGTCACCATGTATTCCTCTGGTACCAATGGTATCCCCCTAGTCACCAGCAACCAGCTGAGCCAAATCTCATGTCCGAGATTAGGGTACAAACAGGGTGTGAGTATTGTGAGTGGGTTGTACCTGGGCATTCCTTATATCACCTGTCCCTCATAGGGTAGTGGTTAGCATGGTGGATTCAGGATGCAGGAGGCTCATTCAGAACAACTGACATGGTCGTAGGGAACTGGTGACGTGACAAAGCCTCTTTGACGACCACCAGTAAAAAGTGTTTCAGAAGATAGAATCGTCAGAAAATAGAATTTGACATATTTGCCATTTTTGTATAGTATGTAATATATGCCCTTTTTGTATAGTTTATATTCTGAAATGGCCCCAAAAATCATTTGACGACCATTTGCGATGCATACATTTGCCATGGTTGTCAGCACCAATAATTACACTAATGACCATTTTTGACAAAAATCAAATTATGACGACTGACGAGTGCGTTCTGAAAGACCCTCCTGAGGACCCAAGGTCAAATCACTGTCAAGTCATATCTTGGTGACCTTTACAGAAACGTGTTTGTTCCAGGTACAGACCAGCTCCAATATACTGCCAGGTCGTCAACCTGATATAGCACTAGAATAACATTTTATGAATTGCAAGCAATAAGCACTTTTGAAATCGAATTGAAATTGAATTGCTATGTGCTTCAGATTTGTCACGTTCCAAGTCCACGGGGTATTCCACGTGTTAACACACCTGCAAAGGGACAACACCTCTATTTGGCTCCATTTAGTTTTTGTATGGAGCACCTGAGAATATTGTGTATTCTAATATCAATCCTGGAAGGACAGTATGTTGAATTAATACAGGACTTGTCTTCATGATGCACCGCCACAGCGCCTGAACAGTGTTGATGCATCATGCTGACAATTCGTATTATAGTATGATGCATGCATGCAGCACTGGCGAGTTCCCCTCCCCTATGCATGACTGGACTCATACATAAGGACGACTAAATGCATACCTAATTATTAAAAGTGTAAATCATGTGGAACGTAGTACCGAGAAAGTCATTTTGACGCCTTATGCCAACGATGTCATGACGCATACAGTGGCGTGTGCTGTCACGTGCATGTGTGTGTGCAGCTTTGTTCCAAAACAATAATGACTATTTGTAACTAGTCTCTAAACGATCAATAGCTGATGCAATATAACCGCTTGAGGCCAGATGTGGTCAGATTCCGCCCACTCTCAAAGTTCTGTATACAATTTACCAAACCTTGTTAAGGAGGCATAAGATGCCAGCAATTATGGGAACCTCTGGTGTCATGTTTTCCTGAAAGATTATATTAAAATATGCCAAACACAGTCATAAACACAGTCATAATCACATAACGATATGTAACGATATGTTGAGAATGAATCATAATGTTAGGTCTAGTTGAGGGATTAAAATATTCTTTCAACATTGGAAAGTGCTAGAGGCTTCTTCCACGAGTGCCATTTTACGCAGCCATGTCCACTGCAGACACGTGTTTACAAAGACTGGAATGCATGCCTTGTACACATGTGAATATGGCATTTCAACAATTCAGTAACACAGGAGGTCATGCAGAAGTTCACCAAGCGAGCAGTTAATCAAACCTGACATTTGGTTTGGTGTTCGTTTACATATCATGCATTGTATCTATTGGTTCTCGGACGAGTACCCCCGGAGATCTCCCGCCCCCTCACGTGAAATCTACCCCAACCACTTATCCTTTGGACATCTACCCCCTAGAATATCTACCCCTGAACTTTCACCCCCTTAATTAGGACTTCTACCCCCTAGGACATCCAGCCCCTCCATACTCTATCCTTTGCATATTCCTCAAGAAAGAGGAAGTAGTAGCAACTGGTAGAAAATCTATCCCCTATGACTCTTATACCCTTGAAAATCCACGTCCTAGCATATCCAACCCCCTTGGACATCTACCAGCTTGGACCTTTACCCTCTAGGACTTCCATCCCTGGCGACATTCACCCCTCCACATATGTATATGTATAATGGTTCAGTCACATCATTTAGAGGTGGTAGATGTCCCCAGGGGCTTTTTCTTAACCACTTTCTGATAGTGCAATACGGTTTTCAAAGTGTGCGGTCTCTTAACCAGCCATCATTTTTCATAAAGCTATATCTACACCTTGGGGTGAAGGATGCCCATAAATGTGTTTTAGTTCTACCTGTGGAATCTATATTTTTCATCAATAACACGTGTGTCTTTATGAAAATAATTCCAGAGGGTGGATGTCCAAACTCTAAGCTTTTCCCGTAAAAGGGCGTCAACTGGCCCATGTACCATAAGTAGTTTTTTTTTTATCATGAGCTTGTGTTCTGATGTTTCTCCAATCTATCAGTTGTACTATTGAGGCATTAAATTGTTCTACATGAAACTCAGATGGGCTTACCTCCCAACTCATTTTTAACTACATTGCAAAAACCTTCAAAGAAAACTTATGTGCACATGGTCATTGTGAGGGACATTTTATGTTTGCTCAGCATAGTCAATCGATCTCCATACCTGCTCACAAACACCTGCACATGGGGATCAGACAACATACAGGTAGTTTCTGTATAATTATAGACCATCTGAGGACATAACAACTCGCCAGTCCTGCCATAGGTGCCCATCGAGAATCACTGCAATCCTACACCTGTTCTACCTGAACCTACCTTTAACCTTAGTAAGTTTTTTTGTTGATTTCCTTGGGTTTCCTGGAACTAATTACCTCTATATATGGCTCTAAACATCGCAGTTTGTAGTGTTTCGTCTAAGTTGATTAGATGTGGGCTGGATCAAGGCACCCAAAATCAGGGTAAGCCCAAATACAACCTGTAGCAACGGACGTCGTGGTTAATTACCTTATTGTCCACATACTGACGTCTTTATCCACCGATGGATAATGTATGTTAAATAATGCCACTGGATTTAAGTCTGGGTCAAGAATCTGCCTTGGGATTGATGTCTATAGATACTGAATATGGGACTGGCTGGCAAGGCCGACAAAGAGCTTCCCTGATGAGCTCACAGCTGGACAGGATAGCCCATGTCTTTGGTAAATTAGCAGGGCAATAAAATCGGATGGTATTGGTGCCATCTTCTAGGGTTTCCATTATGAGTTGTAAGACTGGTTGTAAATGTGGTCACAGGAGGATGCAAAGTTTATTGATAGTGCCTGTAAATGCCACTTAGGTTAGGTGTTGTCTACATCTTAATTGATATTATCAATGTGGACCATAATGACCGCATAGTTCGGGAAGGGGGGGGGGGTCCCATATTGAGGATAGTTTTGGTGGATTGAAAAAGATTTGTAAGATTTGTAAGATTTTTTATTTCAGACAGGGTCATGGTTTACACTAGGATTTTCCAAAGCTGAAAAATTGAACTCCACAGGTCTGATCACTCCTTGGCTGTGGAATGGCCAATATGGCCCCCACTCAGGACAAATATAGGGCCTACCGTCTCAGCCTGTCCTAAGTTGACTCAGCCTGTTGTGATGTATCCTCTTTGACCATTACAGCCTTTATGCTATATAGGCAGCAAGTCCATCAGCCCAAACATGGACAATAAGTAGTGAGGGCTCAGCTTGTATTGAAGGGATGGTACAGAATATGGTGTAGAATATCAAACCCGCTATGTGTGATGGATGCAGTCACCTGTCATGAGCTGACCAGGTCTGTTGTGTCATGAGTTGACTCGGTGTTTCACAAGTTGGCTTGGTGTCGTGAGTTCACTCGTTCTCTGCTGAGTAGACTCTAATGTACGCCCCACATATTGGGTTTTTGTTGGCAAGCTGGGCTTACCCAGATCTGGGGTTTGGTCTTTATTACACAGGGTTGCCAGTTGGATCCGAGCTGGTTCTGTCTGTCCTGAGATGACTCGGTCTGTCCTGACCCGATTACAACATGGAGAACAGTCCAGTCCCTAGAGATCAGTCCAGACAACACTGTTAGAAGTAAGTAGTGTTCCTGTACACTAAATACTGGGGGCAACTTTGGTTCCAGTAGATTGTGCTGTAGACCTACAGCAAGTGAGCTTTTGTATATTTACAGCACTATGTACCGTATAGGGACAGCAGAATCTTCTGTTACTGTACTGCAAAATTGATTGTAAATCATAGTCTGAAGGTCCTGGGTTCACCTCTCAGTGCTGGTGACATTTTTAACCATCCATGTGAGGGAAAAACAAATTTTAGGTGGATGTAGGTAAAACAAGAGAAGTGGCTCCACCAAGGATTGAACTCACCACCTGTGGTGTTGGAGACAGGCGCTGATCTGTTGCGCCACAGAGCCGGTGTTGCAAACATTCATATTGGGATATATCTCTACTGTACTTCTCAACTGATTAATGATAATTTGTAACGGTCTGGGGTTCACCTCCCGGTGCTGGTGATATTTTAAATCATCCATGTGAGGGAAAAACGAATTTTAGGTGGATGTAGGTGAAACAAGAGAAGTGGCTCCACCAAGGATTGAACTCACCACCTGTGGTGTTGGAGACAGGCGCGTAGAATTTGCTGTATTATTATTTACAGCTAAAGTACTGTACACTTACAGCAAATTTTGCTGTTCACAAACAACAACTTTTTACAGTGAAGGTTTCCACCTGAATTACTGACCATGGAAGTTCTTCACTGAGCCTACTCTCACTTTCTGTGGTTCATCCTCTGTGACCATTGCCTCGGCTCTGTGTCTATACTGCGTCCTGCAAGCCTTTCTAGCCACTGCGTTGATTCGCACTATTTCAGTTAATCATTCAACTGGGCTAGGGTTTGTGCTATCCATGATATTTTCCCTCGATCTTAGACATGAATATTGACCCCTCAGAACCCATTGTGCCAGTTTGGGATATGATTCTGCATTTCAGCACCCGCTCCGTAGGGGCTAGGCGGCAGCTGCTTTCTTACGGCAAGATACACTGATAAGATCTGGTACAAAGCTGTCGACGAATACGCGAGTTGATTCCTGCACACGCACGATAAGCATTTAGGGCTAGTACACAGTATGGTGTAGAAAGACTATACCTGTGTGGTATAGCTAAGCTGGATGCCATGGTGTCAGCTAGGCCTTACTTCGTTTCCTTGTATCATTCTTCATAAGTGTAGCCCATCCACCAAGTTCGATTACCAAGAGAATATGGCTTTCACATATATCTGTCCCCATCTAATAAATATGTATGAGGTACTGGACGTAAGAGGGTGATAGATTGGATCTGCATGCTCTTGTGGTATTCTACACAATTTGGCCTCATCCTTTGTCTCTGTAAATACTGATTAGAGACTAGTGTTTTCTTTACAACGGAGGGGGCTGGATTTAGAGGGGGATGTAATTTGGAGCCAAGAATAATTTGTGACTAGAATAAAAGAGATTTTGATAAAAGAAATTCAATATGAGCTAAGATATTCCCGGTAGATAATTATTTATGCTACATTCATACATCTTGTCAGCCCCCCCCCCCTACATAATGGCATTAAATCTCCACTACAACGCATGCAGCATGGCACTGCTGATCATTTAACATGATACCTACAAAGTTAACTGGAACACATTAGCATCACTACTAGGCCTTAGGCCAAAGAGCAACGCAGAACTTATCTTCTGAGCTAACATGCATGCGTGGGACTGCATACTGGGTTCAAATAAAGGTCCTCTCCTGAGCTGCTGGCAGCAGGGATAAATCATGTGGGAGAAATGAGTGTTGTGTTACACAGCTTTGTTAGAGAGGAGGAATGTATATAATCATGATCTGTTATCATTATCTATAGCAAATTGAATGTCATTTAAAACAACCCATTGGAGCATGACGTAGTGCTTATATGCTCGTGGGCTACGCCATTTGTCATCATGATACATGGATGCAGCCAAGGCAAGTAACCTGACGGTAGTGCATTCATGCATCATGCAGATTGTGCAGGAGTGCATGATGCACCAATGCAGTGCCTATGAGTCACTCCCTGGGACCACATTGGTGTATATGCCATCCTTAAATTGATAACAAACAGACAAACAGAAGGGTGTTTGCTTTTTTCTTTGAACAAATTCGAACTTTTATTAGGTCTAGAATCACTACATTGATATCGTAAATTCCTGAGTCAATTTTACCATACGACCAGACGAAGTTCATGAACAACCCATCTGCAAGCAGTTATTAGAGGCTGCCAATATAATAATATATCATCACACATAAGTAATTGATTATAACAAGTAATGTATGGAAAACTAGCCGCGGCATCGTATCTTAATATTAACTGCGCATGTACAGACCCTATTAATTTATTTCAAGAAATTAAGAAATGCTGAGTCATGGTCCCAAATTACGTAAGGATAACTGGCACAGACTTGCTCAGTTCCTCGGACATTCTAGACATACATCATAGTCAATAACATTTCTGGTTTCAGGTTTAGAAGATTAACCTGTTACTTTACACCACTATTAATACCCCAAATGAAATTCCTTCAGACATACTATTAATTAAAATAGACATCCCATGTATTTGGATGGTCTGGGAAACTAGCCAACTCTTTGAAATTGAAAACTAAGGCTTGAGACTCATTCCCTAATGAAGTACTAATTAGCAAAGACCTCTCAGGATAATTTATAACTAACTCAGCCAAGATTGAACAGCGACATGCTGATGTTGAAGGCAGCAGAATTAACAAATGCCACTCTCCAACGGAGCGCCCTGCTGCTGTTTCTCCATGGCTACAACTCTGCACCAATGATGAAGTCCTTACTGGAAGGAGGTTTGAAAAGGAGGGAATGGGGAATAGGTTCAAGTTTTGACACATTTTATTCGGCATATTCGGCAAAAGATGCTTTACAAATCTTTTAATAATGCTATTGCTAAACTGAAAATAAAAAGTCTGCCAATAACGAAGCTGTGACAGAAAAAGTCAACACATGAATACGAGCATGAGTCGTGGCATAAATGCATATAGAGACAAATGGTCCATACCTTTTACAACAGGGGGATTGCATGAATTAATTTGCCAGTGTTCCATCTACGCATCAGGCAGATGCCAGTTGATATACGCACAAAGAATCAGCATCAATGCAGCAATACAGCGTTGGCTAGTTAACCCCCGGCGCTGTATTGGTACAACTTGAGAATGAAGACCAATGATCATGTAAATACAATGTTTTGATCACCGTATGGAATGGGTAATTTTGCCGTGAGCATGCAGGTAATGTGGGACAGAGATATACAAAGAATAAACCAACGGCAGGAACACGGTGATCTCTGGTACCAAATTGGTACTCCCGGTAATGGAGACTCTTTGAAGAGGCGAGCATTGGAATGTTATTTGTTTGTTTGTTTGTTTGGGCCAAAGCTCGCTTTCCATTCCTGAATTAAGACTACTACACAGCAATAGTTAAGATATGCTTAGATGACTGAATCAAATCAACCCTGTAACATTAAGGACACCATGATGCATCAACGCGTTATTTATATGTATCGCCATGATGCACGAATGCAGCACCATATATGCAAAGTATGCATGCACGCAGCTCCTGAAGGGTTAACATCAATCAAAGGAGGACTTGAATTTATCAAGCCGTTTATACCTCACAGTAGGAATTGTCTATATGCAATGACAGTGGTGGGTAGGGGCCCTGTCCCCATATTCGTCACACAGGGCAGTAATGGGTCCCATCTAGATACAAAGGAAGATAACACAACAGCTTTCATGCCTCATCTGGGGCTCAGACCAGGATCAGTGAACGGCCGATGCCAGTACACACAAAGACAACCGCATGGATCCCTCATAGCTTTGTGATATTTTTCCATCTGACCATTGTCATTATTCAATGCATGATGAGAACCATCTGAAATATTCCTATCGGTATTTTATAGGAGTGCTGAAACGATTTCTTTTATCATTGCATCTACCATATTGGAACCCTTCTAATGGAATACACCAGAATGTAGTAATAATGACAAAAACATAGATATAGACTTTGGGACATTAGTTATTACATGCAAGGATTTCCCCCACGTACATCCGTTAACAGTGTGACATAGCATATTGTTTGATGGTGTGGAACCACTGGGCAGCTGTACACATAGAAACATCCGCAGACATCTGCCCGAATAGACTCTTTCTGAGTTGTGTTTGAGTTTAATTTCCTATGGTGTCCTGATGATGTTCAGTTAGTTGAACATAACGATCTAGAGTCAGGCATGTCACCAAGATTACGTCTTATGTATAGTAAGAACACTGTAATACAACACTCGCCTCACACAAACTCACACAATCTCATACCAATCCTGCTGGGTTGCCTCTGTCAGTTATTATACGGCCCTTGTCAAATAAAAGTTATGGATATTAGGACAAACACTGGAGCAGTACACTTGCCCTCCTCCCTGTCGGCCCCTACTCACTGCCGTTTCTGCAGCCAGACTAATTTCCTGGGGAAATAAGGCACTAAATAACATAACGTCCAGGGAAGACAGGCCTAAACACGTAAAGGAACAGTGGGATGAAACAAGACACAGCGAGAGTGGGAGAGAGAGAGACAGAGAGAGAGACAGAGAGAGAGACAGAGAGACAGAGAGAGACAGAGAGAGATAGGGAGAGAGAGAGAGGCTGAAAATGAGCCATATTTGTGTGGCGTTATTCATGGATGGCCCCTGAAAGGGAGTCGGGCAATGCTGTGCTTTTCGAAGAGGGTAATTAATGGGGTGTCTCCATCAAAGACCGTCCATCCATTCCGTCAATAAAACGGGGCAAAACTGCATCCGTTCGTCCACCAGACGCCTATTTTACACCTCCACTAAGTCCATCCGGCCAGTCCGTCTGTCATAAACTGGAAGGATAAATGGACGGAATTGAAGGACGGATCATTTTTCTCTTCCGTCCATCTATCCGTCCAATCCGTCCATCCATTATGTCCATCACAGAGTGGCCAACATCACACACAGAAAAGTGAGAGTCATTGTCGCTAAAACTACCGGTATCCTCACCTGAGGGTCAGGCACTGCCTGACTCTCAGGTGAGGGTAGTTTTAGCGACAATGACTCTCACTTTTCTGAGGGTGATGGACGCAAGTGTCTGTTTTCTATCCTAGTGTCCGCCCAGTCTGGATGGACGGAATGGACAGACGGACGCTGATGGAGACGAGAATCGTCGGGCCCGCAAGACTGGACGGATCCATGCATACTTTGTCCGGTTTTATAGACGGACGGACCTCACCCTCAGAAAAGGGACTCAGGCAATGCTGTGCTTTTCGAAGAGGGTAATTAATGGGGTGTCTCCATCAAAGACCGTCCATCCATTCCGTCAATAAAACGGGGCAAAACTGCATCCGTTCGTCCACCAGACGCCTATTTTACACCTCCACTAAGTCCATCCGGCCAGTCCGTCTGTCATAAACTGGAAGGGTAAATGGACGGAATTGAAGGACGGATCATTTTTCTCTTCCGTCCATCTATCCGTCCAATCCGTCCATCCATTATGTCCATCACAGAGTGGCCAACATCACACACAGAAAAGTGAGAGTCATTGTCGCTAAAACTACCGGTATCCTCACCTGAGGGTCAGGCACTGCCTGACTCTCAGGTGAGGGTAGTTTTAGCGACAATGACTCTCACTTTTCTGAGGGTGATGGACGCAAGTGTCTGTTTTCTATCCTAGTGTCCGCCCAGTTTGTGATGGACGGAATGGACAGACGGACGCTGATGGAGACGAGAATCGTCGGGCCCGCAAGACTGGACGGATCCATGCATACTTTGTCCGGTTTTATAGACGGACGGACCTCACCCTCAGAAAAGTGAGAGTCATTGTTTTTAAAACTACCCTCACCTGAGAGTCAGGCAGTTTTTCTGTGTGTGCTGGAGCGACATGCCTGGTTCTGGACTTACAGATATTATATTTACATAATTTGATGTTTGATTCAAGCTGGTGACTGTAACTACTAGACTTGCATCACTGCACCAAACACTAGCGCCACCGTTGGCTGAAAGATAAACTTGTATACCATACAACTGTGAGGAAGGTCAGAAATGAAGAGTGGAAATCGGTCCGCGCTAAAACGTCTAGCTTTAAAAGCGAGGCGTCTACTACTCAGACTACTACTCAGTTGGGGCATCAATACAGACCACCCGTGCCCTTTCCCATACACACCCTGCTCCTGCCTCCACCCAAGGGAATGACTTCTCCCAAGGGTGATAGACCTCTTGTGTGTGGCGATACTCTTGCAGCCCAAGTCTGTAAACTGCATCAATGCTATTGGCATATATGTTTTATTGTTGCTTATATCATTGTTTACCTACACTTTTAGAGGGATAGGAGAATTTGGCTATTCAACCAAATACCTGTAGTTTAAACTGTGCTTACTGTTAGTTATGTTAAGGGATTATATTTGATATACTTTCTCAATACATATTATTGTCCATGCAGATGCTCCCCACAAGTCCCCATAGGCCTATGTTGATAAATCTGACTCACTATCGATCCTTTAAAAGGAAAGGGTCCCCTAAGAAGATCCACCATACACCTAACGTGCATGGGGGGAGGGGGACCTTTCTTTATTTGCCAAGTAGCTGATTTGTTACTTTACATACATGACTATTGGTAATAAAGATAAATGTTTACAAAAATAAAAGTATTGCAAAGTTCTATCATATTTTACTGGAGAAATCAATGAAGCACGACAACCTCAGCATAGGTATAGTCCAGATCTCCTAGGAAATAAAATTCTCTCATCACAAATAGGAAATTTGACTCCAAGCAATTGCATGTCATATGAAAGACTACTGTCATACAGGATGTGGAAAACTGCATTTTAAACATGGACTCACGGCCAGATTTGATTTGAACAGCTATTACCAAATCTGATTCAGGCATTACTAATAGGGTGTAGAAGACCTGTAGGAAGCCTCATATAGGATTTCCACACGGTTTTGAGATATTGAGTCTAGCCATGATCAATCCATTAAAATGACTGCACTATTTCAGTTAATCATTCAACTGGGGTAGGGTTTGCGTTATCCATAATATTCTCCCTCGACCTTAGACATCTGAACTCATGGATATTGACCACTCAGAACACATCTTGTGCCAGTTTGGGATATGACTATGCATTTCAGCACCCGCTCCACAGGGGCTAGGCGGGAACTGCAAGATACACTGATCTGGTACAAAGCTGTCCACGAATACGTGGGTTAAAGGTACATAGTATAACCCATGGATATATCACATAGGTCATCGGTGGTTCTAGCTCAACCAGCGGAATTCAAAATGGCGGTCCCAATAGGCCCCTGTCCACATGCATTTATAAGGCTGTTTGACGGCCGTCAAAACGTAAATTTGAACACAAATATAAAATATATATGTTTTGTCTCCCTGTGGACACAGGTGCATGACAAAAATCTGGAATATATAGAAAGTATGTATGCCATCATTCCTTAAAAGCAAATGACAAAAGCCCTTATCTCAAAATCAAACAAGTTTGATTTTTGTGAAGAAATTGAGCGATTTGTTCTTTATTCTTTTATAATACCTCATCCATGTTTGCCCTGGGCAGTCTGGGAAATAATTAATCACGCCTAGTGGACACAGCATACCTGCAGTCAATGTGGAATATATCTAGGAAATATACTTCTAAATATGTACATATTACTGGACGTCAAACAGGTGAAATCGTCCACTTTCCTTGTCGTATAGTGGACACACACCTATTGGGTAATGTGTGTAAGTTCCTAAGGAATAGGTCTTGGTGAGTCTAGCATTCATGTATCATGATGACAAAGGACATCACATGCCATACTTAAAGGACTAGTTTTGGGTGTATCTGAGCGAATCGATGCCATTCTCAGATTTAAACCCATCAAGATACATCCATCCATCTTCATTGTATAAGTAATAGGGTGATGCCTGACCTGTCTCCCCTAAGTGATGAACAAACAGGATATGTTATCTTAATTAAGCTGCTATGTGGTCTATCTTGACTTTGCAGTAACCATATCCCGAGCCTAAATATATAGCCCTAGGCAGTCATTAGCGTAATAGGTGCACTTGGTGCTTATAAAACATGAGACTTTAATGGTGAACAGTGTAATGATTTCCCAAAATAATGAGAATTAGGGTTTTTTCTAGTCTTGAAAATAGTCTCCGAAAACCTAGTTCCAAGAGGGCACAAAAACCTTAAACGTTGTTTACTGATTGATCAACCAGAAGGCCTAGTCAATGTGCACCGTATAGTGCATTATAGCACAGTACAGAACATATCTATCGTTTTATAACAAGCAAGGCCAGGGTATTTGTGAACACACTCGGACGTCAGAGGATTCCCAATATTATACCCAAATTATGTCAAATGATGACCATTAAAGGTACTCAACACAATCTAACTGATTGTAGATCGACCAACAATTTTTCTAAATGACGGTTAATGACTCTTAGTGATGATAGCCTGATGCATATTTAGCTGACTAACACTCAACCATTAAGGATCAGCCTACACGCCTCAAGGTTGAGGCACCAGGCGAGCCTTTGTGTGTGTATGTATATACAATTAATATAATTATATAATAAGACTTTAATATCCGCTTTACCGTACCATGTATGGCTACAATAACTAATACAATTTATAATACTTCAGATGCCAGACATGTTTACATTACCAACAAGTTTTGGAGTACCGGAAAAATGAGATATAAGTAGTGGAGAAAAAAGGTATCTGATACTTATAGGCCTGCATCTCTCATTCACATGCTTCCTGCCATTAACCCTTTCAGAGGAGCATAGTGCATACCTACACTATATGAGACATATACCTACTAAAGGATGTCCAATCGGTGATTCCCAAGTCCAGATTTATAGCAGAGACATCATATTCCTGACCTTGTGTGCTGCATAGATACTATCAGACTGGCCGTAACTTTAATGGTCTCATACATAATGCGCTGATAAGTGGGAATAGTTACTGCTGATTCAGACTATTCATTGGTAATAATAATATATGGTAAGGCCCCGATGAATTCTATCAAAAGTTAGTTAGTAGTGACATCAACCAATGCGCACTTTTTGCTGTCCAGTTGGTACAGTTACTATATATATATATATAACTGCGATCTAAAGAATTTTATTGACATAGCCTTAATGTATTAGTAGACGTTCAACTTAATGATCTTGGTCGAGGCAACTGCCTGCTTTGCTTGTGCTTATACCATTGTATGTTGTCCATAATACATGGGTCACATCCATTTGGATTAGGCACATCTGTCACACATAACAGTCGCCGGATATATCTTTGTTTTTGTAATGGTAGGCACAATACCATAACCACAGCCATCGGTGCACACTGTGATAAGAACTTGTTGTATGTAACATGATACACCCATATCATGAATATTGGAGCTATGTAATAGATTAATGTAAAAGGCAAGTCAATGGCCATAATGGAGTGATCACTTGTATCAATTTACCCCTTAATGGCCACATAATGGTGTGGACAATATGCCCTTTGATGGGATGATGCATGAAGGCAGCCCTGGCAAGTTTACTAAAACATCATGCAAACTCTTTGGAAATATATCTTGAAGCACCGTTGAGCTACGCGCCTGGGATGCATGGAGGACTGCATTCATACTCCTTGATAACAAACGGTATACTGCTGTAGGTTGGAAACATGTTACTCAATTCCTATGGGCCTTAATTTAAAGCTCAAATTCTGCTGTTGCAGCTGACACTATATCAAAGCCTCTGTGTTTAATAACGTCATCGTCAGCAGAACTCTTAATTACACTTAATATGGCCTTTTGACATGTATGTATAGCCAGACCACTTGTTGGTGCTTCAGTAACTTGCCAAGAAAAGATCACTGCATTACAACACCATACTGTCCATAAAGAGCTAACCTCTGCCATGGCATCAAGCTTTAATTGTCTCTGCCTATACGTGTAAGGCTATCACAAATAGGACACTCTGTATGCCTGTGAGCAGGCAGGAACGTTTACTACTGAGCATCTGAATATTTTAAAACAAATCAGATGAGCACTTTCAGCAGAGAACAATACTTTAACCCCGGCAAACAAGATATGTCATTCATTGCAAGGAGGTTTCTTCTTGGAGGAAAAAGGGAAGACAATCAATCCAAAGAACCAGTAGTTGCTGTTCCTGTGTATAAAATAATGTATATGAAAGGTCGCCAAGGTTTGTGTGTGAGCATACAAACTGTAACAATATGTTGTATCAGGTCTATTATTAACTTTAAAAAGGTTAGGGAACGTTCACAAATGACGTCACCTGCTAGGAGGTGGGTGGGTCTTTGGATTTAGTGACAAAAAGTGACATGGGGGTGGGGGGGTGTCAAGGTCTGTGTGACATCACCTTTTCAAGTTCAGACATATTTATGAATAAAAACAGTATAGAGCATATATAACAATTAAATGAAAATGACTAATTAGGCTAAGGGAATTCCACTGATATTGTGCCTATTATAACTGATGTCGATGTGGCAGTATCTCTGCTATCTAGCTGGAATAGCAACTAATTGGCTAATAGTACCAGTCCTCAATGTATATGTCTATGCTACTATAGGATGTATATATCAGTAGGGGGAATTTAGAGGCTATCCAGGTTTTAGGATATCTACATTTATGAAGGATTAGCTTAAATTTCATCTTAGAGCTGGCAATTAATAGTCAGTGTGACACATGGGATCAACCTTGGCCAAGTCAGGGAGCGGCTTATACGCAAGTTTTTGCTATCCTACAGTACTGAATTTGCCCTATCCATACCCCCTATGAGGTTACAATCTTCCCAAAGTCTAGGTGCATCTAATAAGCGAGAGGCTTATACACGAGAACTTATAAATGGTAGATTCATACCGTACCGTCATACTCTAAACATAGAGATATTTAAGCGCTGTACATTTTTTATGATTTAAAAAAATGCCTAAAAATATGTACAAAGCAGAATTAATATTTATATAGTATTGAATTAATGTGCCAAATATTGGAAATCCACGCATTTAAATCCATGAGGAATTTTCTTTTAAGCAAATCTGCAAAAATTTATACCAGGGAAGTTATCTACATTTACAGTATATAAGTGCCCTGGGATTATTGATCTGGAGACATGATTACACCGGGCACTTACACAAGACGAGTGGTTATTCAAAACCTGGTGCTTACATTTCCCAGCCTTATATCTGTCAGGCATGAATGACTTATAGTATCAATTATGATCTGTGTAAGACTGTGCATTTAGAGGGTTCGCTAGCGGGGGGAAGGGGGGGGGGTCTTCAAAATTAGTGACGTCTTTCTTAGGGGGGTTATGGCTGGTAGGTGACAAAAGGTGACAAGGGGGTGGGGGGGTCCTGAAAATGGTCCAAAAAAAGGTGACATCATTTGTGAATGTTCCCTTATATTAGGTCAGTTATCAGCTGAAATAATGAATTGTATATTTTAGGTTAAATTTTAGCTGGAACAATGAGTTATATTACATCTGCAAAATACATGAAATACAACCTTTGAATTATTTTGTACTTAAATTTAATGGTTTGCTGATCCTGCAAAGCGCAGTAGCGTTATGCAGAATTTGGTATGACTTAATTTGTACAAGGGCTCTTTTTACTGCAAAGTGCAGCCCATGCTCATTTACCAATCGCAGTGCTCGTTTTTCTCATTAACTTGGCAATAAGGACTGCAACCAAATACCTCAACGACCTCTGAATTAAATCAAAGCCTTAAGAAAATATGAGAAATACCATGCATTATTCTGTTTCGCCCCCTCCCCTTGGAATAATTAGACCGTTTGTGTTGCCTTTTAGTTGTGAGTGGGCAGTTTGAGAAATTGAAATAATGAAACATGCATCATTTTAAAACCCTTTAAGAACCGCATAGTGCTATGCCTCTATGTTATGTGCTATCACCTTTGATGCCAAAAGGTCCTGCTCTAGTAGCAAGCCTGCACAGGGCCAATTTGGTTTTAGCTCGGATTGGCTGTTTGAAGTCAGGCAAAACTGAGCTGGGTTTCATGTTGGGCAGATGGCTGGGCCGAAGTGTGGCCCCGATCGGGCTGCCCATTTTGGGCTCAGATCAGTTTCAAAGCGGGCTGCCCGATTTGGGCTCAGATCAGTTTCAAAGAGGGCTACCCGCTTTGGGTTCATATTGGCCAGATGACAGGAAACCCGTCCAAAACACGTTCTGAGCCCAATTCGGGTAGCCCACTTGGGGCCACACCAAAACCCAGTGCCCTAAACCAACGGGCGCCCGTCGGTTAGCCCACTCCGGGCTGATGAGGGCGGAGGTTGGTTTTGGACAGGGCAACTGGTCTAATAGTTCTGATGATTGACACCAGATGTCACTACTATACAACATCTAGAGTTTTCCAACAAAGCCAGATGAAATTGACATTATATAATAATACAATAAAATGTTAAAGTGATGTAGAATAGGAAACAATAAAAAGATGTTCTCACAGTTTGGAAATAAGATAGAATATATATTTGAATGATGAAAAGGAGGTTCTCTAAGCAGCTATCCAGTGTAAACACTATTTCTGTGGCATTACAATCTTAATACAAGACTCATGTGCCCCATGTAGGTATGAACTATGGCTTTGAAGGCCAATGTGCACCATAGACACTTGTCTATGCTGCATGTGGCTCAAACCTGATGATGATAGGCCTGCTTGATACTTCCATTATTGGGTGGGAAGAGTATGATTATGCCTTGGGTTTATTAGCAGGACCTAGGATATCTGTTTCAACAAATACAAGAAATCATTGGAGAATGATTGAATAGATTCTAAAAACCCATAATTATCCAATCTTAGCCCGCTTTCAACCCGTCCAAAAACCGATCTAAGCCCGCTTTCAACCCGTCCAAAAACCAATCTGAACCCACTTTCAGTCCATCCAAAAACCAATCTTAGCCCAAAGTGGGAAGCCCGTCCAAAAACTGATCTGAGTCCAAAGTGGGTTTCCCGTCCAAAACCCGATCTGCGCCCAACATGGGAACCCCGCACGGGGCCAGACCAAAGCCCAGTGCCCTAAACCGACGGGAGCCCGTCGGTTAGCCCACTCCGGGCCAGACTTGCAAACACAGTCTGGCCCCGTCCGGGGCCACAGTGTGTCTGCTACCAGGGTGGTGATGACTGAATGTAGCAGGTAATTCACCAGGGTTGCATTCATGCATCATGAGGAGAAAACCTATAATCCCTCAAGGTGCTTTGTAGATCCTAAGGGATAAATCACGGAGGTGAGTGGTGGATGTAGGGAGGTGGTTGATAACTATTGAAACAAAGTCCCTGGTCAAGTAGCTACGTGAATTGAAAATTGTATTCTTCAGATTTTTTTTCATTCAAACATCTTTCCAATGAAGCAAGATCGGAGGAGCAAAATGCTTTTGGAATTTTGTAAATAGGAATAAAACTTGAGACAGAATCGGGAAATAACCACCTCAGTTAGGGTCTGATTATGGGAATTTCATTTAACTAGAAACAATAGATGGGTAGATAAGGGTCATGGCACCTTGCCTAGAGGCTCTCCTGAGGGTCACGGTGCGGAGCACGGCCCACAGGTGTGATATGGGGGGCCCCAGAGTCAACAGGCACGGCCCACACAACACCTGTGGGCCGTGCCCCGCACCCAGGAGGCTTGTGTGCGTACCACGCCTCCTGTGGGCCCTCCTGGCGGCCTGCAGAGGCTGCAGGGGCCGGGGGAGGGGGTCTGGGCATCGTGGTGTGGAAAATCTTGCTACTCCCTTTTTTTATTCTCAGTTTGCCATAACCTTTCACAACCAAAATACCCTTGTATTATACATCACTGTATTCCCAACTCATCAAAGTATAAGAACAGACAATTACTATAGTGATCTGGTCAGCCACTTTTACGTAGTGAGCTTTGAAAAAACAACTTTGATTAATAATAAGCTTATAAGTATAGTACAAATATGATAATTGCACCCACGGAAAGCTCTGTCTATCCTCTCACTGACTGAACTCTAATGTCCAGTATACCCCTGGTTCTATCTAGTGGCAAAAGCCGGAAAGTAACCCATTGCAGTTGCTCAATGTAGCCATGACTAGGCGCACTGAACTCATGGGTTTTCCCGGACAATTTTGTACTGTATGCTTATAAAACTTATGTAAAACATTATAAAAATATAACAGGTCGATGGACAATATCATAAGGATTCCATACATGTATAATGTTAGATGTCTGAGGCATCTGGGGCTTGGGAATGATGATGGGAAGTGAAAATATCGCACACAAGTCCCGTTTTCACGCCCGGCGACCCCCGCAGTTCACGTAGCTAGGTCAAGTGGTCAAAATTTCTTACCTGCCCCAAAATCACCCCCCCCCCCCCCCCGTTGTAAAAAATGAGCACCCAGTAAAGTCAGACTGAGTAGTGACAGAGGAGTGAGAAGTGAGTGAAGAAATATGATAAGATTCACTGTAAGAAAGGTTTCGTCAAAATATAACAGTACTGGGATTAGATATGAGAAGGTAAATCTACGGTGAATCATCGTAATTCAAACCATGTTAGCACATAACAAGTATTTACTATAGAATGGCTGATATTTGCTATGCTTCATTGTATTCTGACTAACCGTGAAACACCATTGAGTTTTACAGGACAAACTCGTAAAAAGTATGTCTATTTTTTAGTGTTTGTAGTTTGGAGCTGTAGCACGTGACTGTGGTGGGGCATTATCTCTGAACTGACACATTTTTGTTGACCATATTATGCCACTGACTTGTCAAACATAGCTGTTTTATCATCTGAAGTTCCAAAAAGGCCCCTATCAACCAATAATGATTTATTTCTAAAGTGAGACATTCTTCTGGAAACTTTTAGCATAAGTGTTCTGGACTCTTAGAGTCCTCAAGCAAAGATTGTGAAAGGTTATTCCTATATGGAATTTAGGCCTTTGAAGGCCCACATGTTATTGAATCTACATAAACAGTTAGAATCGGTACTCAAACATGTTATACCCTTAGTACCCCCTTGAGGAAAGCATGCATAGTGCTTCAATACCCTGTACCATTTATTGTTAACATACATTCATAGTTAACAACTAGGAACACATGAACCTATGGGCTTGATACATTCCCAAAGGATCACTATGCTTGACCAAACCAACGCTGGTACTTTACTCACTGCCACTGTATTGATGCATCATGCAGCCCTTAAAGGGTAAACTATAGCCAGTTCTTACACAGCCTACAGACGGACTAAGTACACCTCTTAAGGGGTGTGCAGTTAAGAATGTTGCTTTGAACGTTGAGTAACCACTTAGTTCAAGCACCCAAAGCCATTTGGATGGCAGACATCTTGAATTGGATGCTGTCAATGTTTAACATCAATCTATATTGAATAATGTGAATTGCACATCCTTGCAAGCGCATAACATAAACATTATTTCATCACAAAGGCTTCCCAACTAGCGGAAATAATATTTTTACTTACTTCTGATAGAAATAATCAGGTTTATACAAACATATTCATCAGTCTAAAAGTGCTTGGTAATGTGTCAATCCTCTTTTTTTCCCTTTTTTTTTCAGGCCTACCCTATTCAAAGTTCTAGACTTAGTCATTATCTGCCATAACTTCCTTGAATATAAGTTATTTAGATGCCTGAGTAGCTTATAACAAGCAAAACCTAATCATTTCCTGTGCAGATCCTAAAAATCAGCACAGTAACCATCAACAACTCTCATGGTGTTACTGTATCCAGTCTACCATTGGTTACCTGGGAGATACACAATTGTGATGTCACTGATGACGTCACTGACAGGGCGGCACCATGATAACGGCGGCCGTTTGAAGTGTTGAACGCTTCATTACAAAGTTGCATCGCGGTGGAGGGAGACTGCTCTGTGTTCAACGTCTTCTAAAGAAATGTGTCAATCCTCGATTTCCTCGTAATAGGTAGACAATACATGGAATATGGGAAGTGCAATCCTCTCCTTGAAAATCGAATTGTTTACTGTATTGTACATAAATTAAAGGTGTCTGGTACCACCACTGATCCCTGGAAACAAATTCCTGTGAATTCCCCCTGAAAAACACAGGTTGAACTCGGGTCAGTCCCGGGAATAACCCGGGTTCTATTCCCGTAATATCACGGGATTCTGTGAGCAAAATTTCCCGTTACATCACAGGATTCTGGTAAACAGGATGGCATGAGTTCGAACCCCATTTCTGAAAGACCTACCTAGTTTTAGCCAATGTGTTCTCAGCAATTCAGTTTAACTACTAAATAAAAGTATCCACACGTTTTTCATTTATGCATTCAGCCTTTTTCCGTCTGCTCATCCTGACTGGGAAGGGAACCAGCCACCTTCAGATTCATAGTGCCATGCTCTAGCTGCTGACCTATTGGGCCATGGGTTGGGAAAAGGACAGAAACTATGACCAGTGGTGACTGTGCCATAATACCAAGAGTTATTGTTGAGAAAGAGGACTTTTCTATACCCACAATTAGAATCGCTGCAAATAGATATTATGCTATAGTTGTATGCATTAATGTCTAAATTATTTATATCAAGATTTGATATGTTTGGTGTCCTCAGGATTCGAACCCATGTCCTTCAGCTGCACTGGGGTAAATCCCGAGATTCTACAAGATTCTACATGTAAAATCATGTCTTTTAATCCCGTGATATCACGGGAAATTTTGCTCACAAAATCCCCAAAACTTCCCGGGAATATCTCGTGACTTGTTACCAGGGATACTACTATCTTCGTGTCTATGTGTCTATCTATTATCCTGCTTAATACTAATAAGCAATGACTTCTCTCCTGCGCTGAATCAGTCTGTCATGTGCTAATTTGGTCTGTCCTGAGTTGACAGGACCTGCCGACTCAGCCTACCATGAGATGACCGGGTCTGCCCTGAGTTGACCTGATATTACATTGTAGTGTTACTAGAGAGTTTAAGATTTGGCTACTTGTAACGTGTAAGGCATTCTTCAGCATTGTTCTAAAAGTACACGTTGCCGCACACGTCGTGATCTTAAACTCCCTAATGCTAGAAAAAGAGAGTCCATAGGGGTTCAGGTTTTTACCTGAATTAATGACCTTGGAAGTTCCACATTTGAGCCTTAGTTGGCATTCTAGATCTGTGGTGTCCATCTTGTTTGGCACTGCCTGCACGTCCCGTCATTACACAGCGTCCTTCACAGTCTATACGAAAACTTTTTCACCATGCAGGACATTCGGTCCCGCAGATCTTTTTATTTGCAGGCCTGGCTTAATTTTTGCAGGCCCGGATATTGGATTACAATCTTGCTATTCAAAAATGAAATATAAAGCAAGTATTTTCCTGATATTAAATAATAGTAAAAAGTGTTCCTCTATATGTTACAGTTATATACTTAAGAACATTACAATGAATATTTAAGCTTTTTGTTTTATACTCTAGAAACCTTAATAATGGTCCGATTTATAAGCCGTGAAAACTGGCATGTAGGCAGGAATCTCCTGAATACGGCCAGCTATTCGGGCTGGCAGTAGGTCTTTTTCTGCCGGCCTGGCAGACCTTTTGCCGGCTATAGCCGGTGTCCGGCAGGTTTTCGTATAGACTGCCTTCACACTCTTTCATCAGTCACTGCACCCTTTCCCGCACATACACAATAGGCACTGAGGACTCCGCCTGCATCAGGGCCCTGGGTGACACAATGTGGTATAGAAACACCCGGACAAAGACTCTGTTAACAGTATACTAAGATGCAATAAATCACCCTCCGATTGCATTGTATTCTTCATGAGTAAAACCCATGGGAAATTTATCTTCAACACATTTCATTACCAACAGATATGGCTTATACACCTATTCTTTTACCATGAGCTAATTCTTCTAGTTATGTAAAGAAGTGAATCTGTTGTAAAACGGATTTATAATACAATGACATCAGCCCGACATCAGCCCTGCGTTCTCGTTTTCAGATGAGCCAGGCACTATAACCCAAAATTCTAGAATCCACATAAAAAAGGCTGTGCTTTCCGTCGCGTTTCCAGAATGATGTTATTTGAACTTAATGTTCATATTTTTCAGCTGTTTTTTGCACACATTTCTTGCGCGCTGTGCCATGTGTGAAACAAAGATCTGTTCAGGCAGCACAGAGAGTAACATCTATGAGGTTGCTACTATTGACCTTGCAGGGGAGACTTACTCAAGTTTAAGTTTTGTGACATCTGTCTGGAGCACGGACTACTACTGAGCTAAACCTCGGGGAGGAGGTCAGGTGTTTCTGTTTACAGAAACAGGTAGTCAACTCAAAGTATCCCTTCTCCTTTGAGCATTGCATTCTGGTGAAAATGCATGCATTTGGATGCATCAAAATGCCATAATCTCATGGATGTGCATAATAAAAAATATTACTGGGATGCAGAACACACAATTTTGCATTAAACTGCAGATATACCCACTTTTAGCAAAGTCCCCCCTCTGCTTTGTGTCAACATTGCTGCGGTCCTTAAAGCACATGGTCTGCATACCCTCAACCATGTAGGGGAGCACAAAGCACAGGGGTATTTTTTATACAGCAAAGGTAGCCAGTGTAGCAGTCAGAGTGGCCCACGCTGTCCTACCTTCACGGCAGGATTAGAACTCTGCTTGGAGACAAAGGTAAGTTAGTGAGCGTGGTCTGGAGTAATACATCCTGACTCACCAAGCTATCATTCCCCGTAAATCATGTTTATCCCTTGTGCTATTTTATGTATTTATGAACTAGTGTTACTGATGTATGCACCCCGTTGAATGATTAATTTGATTGAGTAGTGATTTGTCAATATACTTAGGATTGCAATGATGCATATCTTCTGAGCTAACATACGTGAAACTGCACATCAGGCTATTAAAGGACGTGTCCTGGGCTGTTGGCAGCAGGGATGAATCAAAGAGGAGAGATGAGTGTTCTGTTACTTTGCTATGCAGCCTTGTTAGAAATGAGGAACGTATGGATATAATCATAATCTGTTTTCATTATCTAAAGCAGATAGGATGTCATTGAATACATAGCCCTTTAAGGATACCATAGTGCTTTGATGCACCTTATCCTTTGCAGGCATGATGCATATAATATGCAGCCTTGGCAAGTAACTCAGCAGTGCTGCATTCATCCATCATGCTGACCCGACAGCAAGATGCATCATGGTAGTGCCGGCGAGTTACGCTCCTGCACTACGTTAGTGTATCATGGTGACTATATTTACTTCAAGGCAACATGATAACAATGCACATAGACATACGGACAACCAGCTGTGAACTATTTAGTGCATGTCCTAGTAGATTAACTTGTTGCTCTAAAGCACTATCTATTTTTTCCGAAATTCATAAGAAATTTCCTCAGATATACCAATAATTAAAATAGACATCATTTAGTTGGAAGCTCGGAGAAACTAGTCAACTCATTGAAATTGGAAACTGTAACTTGAGACTCATCCCCTAATGAAGTACTAATTAGCAATGTCCTCTAGGGGTAATTTATAACTAACTCAGCCTAGACTGAAGCTGGAGCCGAGGGGAGAAAGGGAGGGAATAGAGAAGAGAGTAAGACAGTTTTCATTATTCCCCTAGTGATAAACAATATCAGTAGAAAATCAAGGCATTCAAAACAGGTATGTTATGGAATAGATTAGATATATATATATATCCCAGAAATACTGACTCCTATTCCTCCTTCAAGTGTACACTCACAAAAGAGTTGAAGGACAATGTCCCAGTTGTACCTTAAGCCATACCACCCATTAAAATAAAGGAATAAACAATCAGTATACACCCTTTAAGGGTTAAACACGTCTATGTTGGCAGTGAACAGGTTGGATGTGGCGGAAAAAACATGTATGTGATCGACTTGAAGCAGGAACGTGTTGATAACTGGTACCAGATTTGTAGAGGGGAAAACGACTCTTTGAGCAATGACTGGAGTTTGTTGTTGTTTATCTATCAGTCCGGCTTGCCCTTTAGTCCTAAATCCAAGCTTCAACACTGCCTATACTACTCATAGCTTCATGTGTATTTGCTGTCCTGATGCAACAATGCATCCCCAGTGAGTTACTTGTCAGTGCTGCATTGGTGCATCATGTTGAACCTGCTGTAGTGTATCAGCCCAATATGGTCAGAATGATGTAACACTGTAATACAGAAATAGCTTCACGCAACCTGACACAAATCCTACTTGGTTGTTTCTGTCTGTTATTATACAGCCCTCATCAAATAAAAGTTATGGATATTAGGACAAACACTGGAGCAGTACACTCACCCTTCCACGTGTTGGCCTCCCCTCACTGCCGTCTCCGCAGCCAGACTAATTTCCTGGGGAAATAAGGCACTAAATAACATAACGTCCAGGGAAGATGGGTCCAAATGTGTAACGGAATACTCAGACGAAAGAAGACTGTGAAATAGCCAAGGACAAGGAGTATCTCTTCTTTGGACCTCATACATTGGGAGGAAGGGTTCTTTGGACTTTGCAGCAGGAATTTAAATTTTTTTAAACAGTCTAAGTGGACGCCTCAATATTTTAGATGACTTTCTACATCTTATAAACAATGACATCAATTTGAAATATTGAAAGAAGGCTGTATTTATTCAATGCTCGGGCTCACCGATGGTACCTATTTCTATTGCGAGATACATATTCGAATATAGGTCCAGATTGTGATGATATTCCCAGAAAGCAAATACTTCCTATTGCATGCTTATTTCATCTTCCAATAGGTATATTCATGATGTCCATCATGGACATGATATGGGCACTGCTTTGTACCATTTTTATAAGGATTGGCATAAAATGGCACATTTTCAATGGAAAAGTGCAATAGGTGCAGCAACTAATTCCCTCAAAAAGTCATGCATCGTTTCTGCTGTTAGGTATGAGTCACATATCAAGTACGTGTTAATGCAAGCGGTAGATGATGCTTCTAATTATATATTTATTATTAACACATTGGATATATATATATATTTAGTACACACTCATTAACACTCAACTGTAAACCTTTTAAGACTAGAATGATGCAGGAAGGTTAATGCACTATGCTGAACCTTTATGGAACTTACCTTTGTGTACTAACATTGCGTGGCCAGCATGATGCATGAATGAACCCCTCATTACTTATAGTTATACTCCACAGGGCTGCATTCATGAATCCTGATAACAAAATTGGAGGGTGCGTTAAATCAGTGTGATGCTGATAAAACAGTTAGGTGCAATCTCTGCAGTAAGAGCTGATCTCAAGGATCAACCGAGCCACATTGTTCGGAACTATTGTACATAGTAGATTTTTCATGGTTTGGCTGTATATGTACTTTTGACCCGGTCCCCGCAATGATACTCATAGGAGATGTTACCTGCGTTCTATAAAACGAGAAATAAAGGTTATTTCTCACATAGTTTCACTGTCAGTGAATTCCAGAATAAGGGGTATTCTTTCTCAGGCAAACTTAGTTGATATTTAGATAAGGGTGTTTTTAAAAGGAAGTGTCAATTCCTATATTAATGATGCCCAATTTAACAAGTGATTCTTTAACCCTCCCCCTTCGTATCTTTAATTAACTGATAAATGGATGCCTTTATAATACTAGAAATGTCTCAGTTTTCTCTGTAATAAGGGGTCTTTTTATTCCTCAGAAAATTCACGAGTAAATCCACCCCAAAATTAGTAGATTATGTTGTTTCGTTGAAAAATGTAACGCAGGTCACGTCCCGTTTTGATACTGAGTGCGAGGACATGAATTGTTTTTGTTACCAAGAGTTCTTGGGTAACCCTTCATATCGACAATAAATGTAAGCCGAAAAATATCTCGGTGTAATAGGGGTCAAATGCTTGACGTTGTAGGTCTCTATGGATCTGCCATTTATATGGTTCTTGCCATTAACCCTTTAAAGGCAGCATAGTACTTTATTACATGATACTATGCGCTTTTGTCGGTATGATGCATGTATCATGTGCCTGGGGGTATTTTTGCCTTTTCTGTATTCACGTATCATGCGGATTCCACTGGGTCAATACTCCCCCACAAGTTTGGCAGGATTCATACGTATACATGAAACACCTCCACTAAATAAAATGCCTCCACCAGACCACCTCCAATGGGTGATTCCCCATGCCCATATGTATAGCATCATATTTCTGCCACTGCAAAGATACCATCAGATGGCCGTAACTTTAATGATACTGCACTCATACATTATTCATTGATAAGTTGGAATAGAGATACTGCTCATTCAGACTATTTACTGATATAGTAAGGCTCCAATGAATTCTTTGAAAAGTTCCTTGGCAATGGGACTAACAAGTATGCTTTCTGTTGCTTACTTTGTAAAGCTTTTTGCATTTGTAAAATAATCACAGTTGTTCTTTCGGTAAACCTTTTACATATCAATAATATAATTTAACTGCTATACCATCAGCATTTATATTGACATGCCGTTAAAGTGGAGTTAAACCGTATGATCTTGGTTGGGACAACTTGAATCCTACTTTGTCCGAATTTGCTTCGATACCCTTGGACGTTGTCCAAAATGGGCTGACCACATCGATGCAGATTATTCCGAGCTGTCACATATAATATTCACCAGGCATATTTTTGTTTGTACCGGCAATGGTTGGCACACAAGCCATAACCGGAGCCATTGGTGCACAATATGATGCGGATGATGTGGGCTTATTATAGCATGATAGGCTCCTGTCACGAAAAGAGGAGGTATGAATAGTTTGATGCAAAAGGCGAGTCAATGGCCACAATAAAACGAATGTAACAATCTTATCTTTAGGAAAATATGATGATATAAGTTACTATGCCCTTTGTAAATATGAGTGGTTGGTGGAATGTACAAATAAACATCAACCTGGTAGGTTAAGCATGGTACTTGGATATAGGATTGGTGACCAGCCAGGCCTAATCTCATGCATTATGACAACAAATGGCATCGTGCTGATATGAAGCAGTGGTGTATTTCTGCCCCCCCCCCCAAAAAAAAAGAAAAAAAGAAAAAAGGTCTTCCAAGACCCTATTATATAAAACACACAATTCCCAAAACTTACCTCTACCACATACGGAAACATGGGGGTAGAGGGACTAGGGCCCCAATCCGAACTAAAGGGGGCTGAAAACTACGTTTTAATGAAATTCCAGTACAAATGTGTATACATGATATCCGGTGCTTAACATTTTGAGTTTATACGTTTCTTTATTCCACAGAGTGATTTTACAAAGAAAACGATATAATCAAATGGGACAGTGCCCTATATCTAATCTAGATGCTTAATGCCATGCAAGGTATGCGGTATACATTCAACCGGGTACATACAGGTAATCGGGAGATATCGCAATATCACATAGGATCAGGCAGTATATTCTGTTATTATCATATCTGCTGGCCAAAGATATGTCTATTGAGGATCACAGTTTCACTGATAAATGGCATCTAACTCTGTGACGTGCAGTTGTTTAACCAGTAAATGTTATATAATGATAGTACTGAAATAGTTCGGAGGTAGCAACAAACTGGTAGACTCGTATTGGTGTTATTATACAACTATCATGTAGAATTGCTATAATTAATTGTGACATGGCAGCACTCTTATCTGACATGCACATTACTGCATAAGTGTGTAGTAAAATTACTTATTTGTATAGCTTCCAAGAGACATACAGCGGTGCAAGTTAAGGAGGTTAACATTGGTTGGAGTGAGCCCCCATAGGCCCCCATGGGCCCCCCAATGGAGAATTGCTTCCTACGCCTACGAGTTGGGAAACATTTAGATATGGGGGACTCAGTACTCAGCACCAAATCCTTTTTATTCTGCCGGCATATAGTCTGTTGCAGCCGACTCTTTATCAAAGCCTCTGGGTTTATGTAAAGGTGTGCAGAATAGTGCTTATTAAACTCTCTAATGAAGGGATAACAGGGAGCGTTATTGTGCTATATATGCCCTTATATATATGCATGCACTGTTACATTATTTGCTGAGTAACATTCATGTAATATGCCGACAAAAGGACATTGCATTTCAGCACTATGTTCATGAAGAGTTAACCCATGCCATAGGTTTTAGCTGCCTCTGTCTCTACCTATATGTGTGTAACGTTACCACATCAAGAACACTGTATGTGTCCATGAATGCACTTGGAAGTTTACCTTACTGGACCTGAACATTTTAAAACGAAGCAGCTGGGCAATTCTAGTAGAAACAGCAAGAATCATTCATTTACAACAGAACAGACACAAGTTCATTGATTGCAGAGAGAAAAAAGAAGCGAAGATAATCAGTCCACAGAAGTTGTTGTAGCTACTGTAAGTATGTATGTAAAAGGTCACCAAGATAGGCAGCTGAACATACAAACGACAGCTAAAAATAAATGTTCTTATTCAAAGAAAATCTTTCCGTTAAAACTCTTTGTTTGCTGAGTGAGTATGTTCATCTTATTTTCTTGAAATGAGAAAGTATTTTGGCACATGACCTTTCATTTATAGAATGACAGAAGGTGTATGCTTCCCCTGTTTGGTTGTCATGAAATAGCTGAACAGTCCATTCCCTAGGAACATATAATTATATGGTATAGTTTACATACTATGTAAAATGTTATCAATATTATGTAATGGTGCACATGTAATGCAATCCATTCACAGGTACTGAGTTGGGTCCTAGGAGTAGCTCGCCAGGGATGCATTCATGCATCATGCAAGTCCTACCAGAATGATACATTCCCAAAGGGTCATGATGCGTGAATGCACTGCCTTCATGCACTATGTTGATAAAGGGGATGTCACCATGCGGCCCTTAAGGGGATTAATGTTTACGACCTGTCCTCTTTATGGTTTTAGGACGTCGACCGCCTTAGCTTAACTTCTGTCTTCAATATATATATATATATTTGACATACTGTATTCGACGTAATAAGCGCCCTCCCCCTAATAAGCGCCTCCCCCTTTTTGAGACGATTTTAGACTAGAACAAAGGGTCGAATTTCGCGATTTCGGGGACATTTAAACTCTCAAGTACTAAAAACGTCATAAAAATAATTCTATAAGCCCCTGGGCGCTTATTACGTCGAATACGGTATTCAGTATTTATATACTACCGTTGACCCCCATATATGACATATAGAATTGATATTGAGTGGCCATTGGAAGTAACCAGGCTGAGGCATCAAAGGTTATTGTTACAGACATTACACGAGTGGCATATATTAAAAGGAGGGCTGGGATGAAAAATTGAGAACAGAAATTCCCGCAAAAACTCATGAATCTGATAGCTAAAACATATACCTTTTAAACAATGTTGATTTGGGAGGCTTCTAATGGGTTTCCTGGCCCTGGGAGACAAATGAAAAGAAAAAAATGAGCCTGGAACCCAGTTTTTTGGGTATTTTTTTTACTTTGGAGTGCCATAAAGCCTAAAATGTTGGTCCGAGACAAAAACATTGTATAAATTCTGAAAGCCTAGAGTGTTCCCTCTCACCTAAAACCAACAAGACCTAGTATGGTGCAGAGCTCATTATTCTATAGCTCATGGAAGGTGAAAAACACGACTTGGTACATAAATGTGGGGTCTGACTTATTATGGTCGCATATATATGATACTTTTCGGAAATATCAGAAATGATAGATTAGTGTAGTTGCAAATTGTTAGTGAGCAGTATCTGCATTGTCCTGTTTTCATGATAATTACAAAAATGAGGTAATTTAAGATTTACATATGGAAAGGAATCAACATTTATATTCAAACGAATTATAATATCACATTTTAACTTATAAATGTATATTGAAAATTGTTAGTGATATAATATGAACTATTAATAGTGGCTCATTCCCAATAGCAGTAATTATTCTGCTAATACAATGATATTAAATACATATTAAATTATAGGTGGCTTAATTCAACTGGTGTTTCTTGCCAATGAGCAGCATTTTTATACGAGTTCATTAAGGAACAGGATATTGTGTAAAATGTAAATGTACATTGGATTACTGGATCATACAAATGGAAATACACAATTGTATCGCGACTTGGACTTTACATGAATAAATACTATTGAAATTGAAATTGATATTGTGTAGCAAGGGGGTACTTTCTCGAGGGGGCGGGGCCGGGTACAGAAGACCTACACCTCCCACAGTCCTACATCCTATGACAACTTTCCCACCCAAGTTGCTGCGGTATAAGGCTCCAGTATATTCCATGACAACTTCCCCACCTAGGTTGGTGTGGTATAAAGCTCTAGTATATTCTATGAAAACTTCCCCATCTTAATTAGAAGTAGCTGTGGTATAAAGCTCAGTATATTACATGTACATGACAACTTCCCCATCTAAGTTGCTGTGGTATAAAGCTCAGTATATTCCATGACAACTTGAAGTCCTAAGTTGTCACGGGATATACTGAGGTTTGATGGGGTTGTCATGAGAAATAAGTAGCAAATATATCTCTTAAACCTCTATTTTCGTGCAGTGCCCAGTGCCTGTACGTACATGTACGAATAAACCCAACGTACACACCTCATTGCCTATTATTGATGCCACTTAGCTGTTGTAGACATATCTAGCAAATCATTCTGATAATGATGGCTCGATATGACATGTGCACTACCCTATTGGCTTCAGCTGATATTTGTAGGATCTGTTAACGGTACACTGATCCAGCAACACAGTTAATCTCTGTACATAACCCTCATGCCAATTACCCTAGAACCCAAGTCTCTAGGCTAATTACTCAATCACACTATGAATGATTGAGGTGGATTAGTTGAATGTGACAGGCGTCTTCTCCTTGTATACCATGCCTTTGGGTATACCAGAGTGTACTGTGTCTCATGGGCAGGCATAATGAGTCGACTTACGGTGAGCATGTGCTACCTGTTTACCCACTATTACCCTGATTAATATGAGTAGCCACTGCTGTAGCCCTGCAAAGAAAATGTCAAGCGGAACTTGTGTCATTCTTGTATCATGACTCAAGATTTTCAGAATGCTTCAGGAAAGTTCTGTGAACAATTCTTGATATTTTTTTGAATGAAACTCGAGAAATACACATCATGATTCTACTTGTGGAATTTCTTGTTATTTGCATGAGTGAAACGTGGGAAAATACACATCACCATTGAACATGTCACTAGGAATGGTCACTATTCTTGAGAATCCCCTGTGTCTATAAATTATCTTGTATTACACAGGTTTTCCCGAGAAATACACATATTTCTAACTTGCGTCATTCTTGATTCTAGTTTGGAGGGAAAATAAAGATGAGTTAGAGTGGGTGCAAGCCTATTTACAGAGATGGAGATGTACACAGTCACAGACAGAAATAGTGGAAATGTCCAAACGAGTAGCTCAATATAATTTGCCACCATTCCCTAGGCCAAATAATAAAAGGTTGGTTTCCGGTAACATGGTCTGAAAAAGCAGGCCCGGCCGGTTGGATTAAAATTGATTGTTGTTGATTGTTGTGGATTTATTTATTTCTAGGCCTGGATTTAGTTTTTTTTGCCCTAATATCCTTAATGTCCGATTTACAAACAGTAAGAACCGGAAAGTAACAAAAAACGAAGAAAAGGAAAAACAGAGAGGGACCCAGCCCTGTTTTGCTAAACCCGGGCGGGTTACCGGAAACAAACATTTTAAAGAATTTGGCTCTACCTGGCCGAATCTGATGCTGCGCCATTTGATTTAGACGGTTAATGCCCCCTCCCAAAATACCCTTTCAAGCAGTAGAACAGTGATTTACCTCTACAGTGCTCCACAGCTCTCTGCATTACACCCGTCTGTTGTCATGTATAATAACCCTGGTGAGTCTACACGCAAAGGCTGCATTTACACTTGCTGACCATATGGGGTTGATACACATGGGATCAGCATGAATTGAGCCTTGGATAGTAGGCAGGCTAGGGCTGTATTCCTGTGTCATGACGACCAACGGCATGATACATGAAAGCATTATGTGGTGCTTAAAGGGTTAGACGTGTGGGTAAGCTGTACAGAGAAGGCCCAGACATCATTATGATGCCCGTCTCCCCGCCATGAGAGATACCTTATGGGGCAGCTGTGGCATTTAGCACCAGGTACTGAGGCTTCGGGATTAAATGTCACATAATCCACCCTACAGATGCCCGGAGGTACACAACTACTGCCCCCACCACTATGTCCTTATATGGTACTGATGGACGGTTCATAGTGTTATATCGACTTCAAGCACACATGTAAACAATGGAGTTACTCTTGGTTAATAACGTTAAATTGTTCTTAAAAAATTGTTCTTAAAAGTGTACTACTAGGGAATGCTACCTTTCGGCTCATTGTTTCATAGAATTATAAACATTTCCACCACGCTAACTTTCACGATACGGCCATTTGAGCAAAAGAGCACCTTAACCATAGGAACAAATGGTATACAGTTTTTTCACATTATCGGTTATGCATAAGCCCATTCTATTGATTAACCAATTGCAAACACACGTTGGGAATTGGTAATGGACTTATATACGAACATGTTAGAAACAAAAGACTAGGGCCGAGCCACCGATAAAATGGAAAAGTTATGAATTTTCTAAATAATTTATTTTGCTTTAAATATGGATCTTAGGTACATTCGTTTCCTGGCGGTTGATAAATGTAATGATCATAGGTAGAATATCAAGATAGCAAATGAGAATGGTTGATTTAGGAAAGGTACTCTATGTAGGAATAGCGAGTTAGCTGAAAGGAGACTTTTCATGAGATTCGGTTTTGCCACCAGCTGACCTCTGTGTAAGAACTAGAATTTCCCTTTAGAAGCTTTAGAGAAACATTTGTTGTCATGATGCCTCAGCACAGCATTGATATATTAAGTCGACACATCGGGAGTGAATTAACAGTATTAAACACATAATAGTAAATATTCATCTAACGGCATGTTGACAAAAAGCAATATTTGTCAACACTATGCAGTAATGTATACAATGAGGGTGTATTTGTGTATAATGATATCAAAGGGCATAGTGTCTGTATTAAGGCACTATGCCATCCAACCATGGTAAAAATATCTATAGCAGATGACCCAATGTATATAATTAATCAACAACTACAATGGATGTCAATAACAATGGTGCGCCTACTACTGGTCTAGTATCTTGCTACTATCACATCGATCCATTCCCGAGGCTACGAGACAGCAGCTAATTATTCTACCCTACCCCCCAAGCCTCCCCTACCCTGTCTGAGATGTTGACCATTGTCTTATCAAACCACACAAGTTATTTATAACCTCACCTAGAACAATAGGGACCCTGGATGAGACCTCGAGCCCCGGGGGTGGAGGGACTGGGTAACACACTCACCAATGTATCAGATATGTAAGCTCGACAATGGGGAAATGAAGTACTGGCGTATTCATGCATCATGACAATGAGGGTGTATAGCACATCAGAACACTATGAGAAGGGTGGACGTGGTGTGGTGCCCCCGCTACTACACGCAGCTCTCATTAAAACACTATGCTACGCTTAAAGGGTTATAATTATAGTCCCAATCTCTGCCTCAGACATAGTAATTTGTATCGATATCGAATTTAGATGAAGAATTAAGCTCCTTCTATACACCCCCCCTCCCGTGATGGTTCGGTTTTGGATATAGTCAAGATATTGTTTCAATAGTGGGAACTGTTTATTATGACGGTGACATTATGGGAACGTTCACAAATGACGTCACCTGCTAGGGGGTGGGTGGGGGTCGTTGGGTTTAGTGACAAAAGGTGACATGGGGTTGGGGGTGTCAGGGTCTATGTGACATCACCTTTTTAAATCCAGACATAATTATGAAAAAACAACAATACAGACCATGGATGAATATGAAAAGAAAAAAAGACTAATTAGGATAAGGGAATTACTCTGATATTGTGCATATTGTGCCCTGGCGTTTTTAATTTGCCAGGTTCGGTCCGTATGGGCCCTGTGGACCTGCTCACCAGCCTTCGGCTGTGTTGGTTTTGAAACTATATCTTTTAATTTGAAGGCATGATTCCCCCTGCATATACAAGACAGGCGCTTATTTGAGATATCAATCCTTTAATCAAGGAGGAGGGGGGGGGGCAAAATTATTAATGCAAGCTGTGGCAGCAAGCAGTTTTCGCAGAAATTTTCCCCAGGGGTGAGGCTTTGTTAATTCCAATAGAGTTTTAGTCAATACTCAGCTATACCATCAACTGTAACTGATGCTTGCCTAGCCATGGTATCCACTATATGTGAGCAGGCAAGCAGAAAGGGGTATCCCCGCGGGAATAGTACCAATTTTAGCCACCAGGGGGCTCCACCACGGCCGGAAATGGTAGAAACAGGCTAATATTTGCTTTTTGGTACTTTTTTTTGGCGAATTCAATAATTCTATACAAAACATTCCATTTTTGATGAAAAGCATCCTTATTTGGAATGTGAAAAGAACGTTTTAGAGCCTAAATGGGTGTCTTTGTTGATATGTGTTGCTTCAGGTCTTTATTTCCAGGCCCTTTTGTTGAGCTAGTTTCAGTCTAGACCAGAAAGTGAAGACCTGTGAAGTTGCCTCTTCAGTTAGATCTCCCAGTGGGCACAGAATTCAGTTCAACGTTGAATCAATATTAAATCAATGTTGAATCACCATTGACAACCAGTTCTGAATGTTGACACAATGTCCTGTGCCCAATGGGTCTATGTCTTTGTTGTGATGCTGTACTTTAACTAAAGGGTGATCTCCGCGTTATCTATTAGCACTCGTACTGGGTGTTGAACATTTTCGGGGTCCTTTACAGCCCATACATCAGCTGGCTAGCAGCTGCTTCGAAATCCGAGGGCTAGGTAGTCTAGACCGCTTTCCTTTTGTCGTCAATAGAGAAATATAGATTGAACGTGTACGGCTAAGGGCACAGCAAAAGATAGAAGTACAGGTAGCAGTACAGGTACAGGGTTTGTGGTTAAGGAAATATACCCCAATATGAACCCATCACCACCGAAGTGTGTAGTTTCAGGTGAGTAGAGCAAAGGGTCTCAATGAGAGGTATAATTATGCAGTGATGTAATTATGTTACAACCCTGCAAACAAGATCTCAGGCAGAACTCGTGTGGTTCTTAAGTCTTAACCTGGCTCGAAAATATGTGAACAGCTTTTGACTGTGCCATATTCTGTGGAATTCCACGTTATTTATCAAACAGAACTTGGGAATTGAGAGTTTGCAACTGGATAGAATCCGGGTAGGTAACCATAACACAAGAAAGGCTTGAGATATTCTCAAGAATTGTGAACATATCCTTATTACAATCAGAACTTGGGAATTGAACGTTCGCAACTGGTTAGAATCCGGGTAGGTCGCGAACGTTCAATTCTATCAAGTTTAATTAGATATTGAAATACATGCATATGATTTCGATCAAAGTGGCAATATGAGGGACAGACCATAGACACCTCTCCTCTGGTGATCCTATTTGCATAAAGCTCTGACCATATATTCTTCATGTGCACATAATTGATGATTGGCTTGAATAACACACAACTTCATCAGACCTGCACTACCATTGTAGGAGTCTTGATGAATTATTTGTCTGCCCACTACAGCAGAGAGTGTACTAACAGATTTCTGCCATGGTGTCCTATGCCTACTTCTATTCAATATAATGAGTATTACAAATATAACAAACTATCTATTCTTTCTTTTTTTAAGTGAAGCAATATGGCCCAAAACGTTTTTGTGCCATGGTGCATAATACTGTGTAAATATGTTTGAATATGTTTGAATGTTTGAATATGTGGCACTTCTTGTCCTATGGTGTTTGGTTTCATATTGTGCCAATCAGTTACATGGAACAACAGTCACACAATGTGCACCTTCCATACACTAAGTCAAACTAATCTGCTAGGTAGCACCCACCCTCCGCACACACGATAATTGCCCCACTCATTTGTTAAAGGCGTTGGATATCCGGTGCAGCTGTGACCTGATTTATGAACCTCTCTGACAGTCCTCCTACAAGTCTCATAACCATTCATAATTAACCAATGACGGTGCTACCATGCCTACACCACGCCAAAGCGGTATCACTTCGTTGGGAATATGAATGAATATGTTCTCCGTGAGCTCTACATGATCACCTCCTTCCTTCACAACATGTGTAGGGCAACTACATTACCCGTTTACCAGTCCTAATGATCAAAGAAGCAAAAAAAGATCTGACAGGTAAGACCGTAAATGATACCACCTTTTTGAATATTTGGCTTCAGAGAGAGCAATGCACTAATGCATGCTATTGCCTGAAACTCCGGGAAATAACAAATTGGTTTGAGTTTTTATAGGTTTAGACAGCCGTGGTGGAACAGGTATCCACAGAGGGCGGATGACATCACTTTCATTCCTTCCCACCCACATAAGATGGTGTTAAGTTATAAGCAACATTAAGCAGTGTTGATTATTAGGAACATTGGTTATAAGAAGCAAATTTGCCTGGTCAAAAGGCTCTTCTAATAAGGAGATGTTACTGTGCCTTGGCATGTATAGCACCATCTATCGTGTAAAGTCTGCATTATAGACGTCACTCCACCTGGAGCAGGGACAGAGTGAGAACAGGACAACATTTTGCATGGAGAGTGCAGCCGGAGGTAACAAAGCGACATGATAAAGCACTTCCCGTATAAAGGGAGACTTTTTTTTAGCGGTTGGTACACTGTGCTCTGATCTCCTCATTTCTGTAGTACCATACTACTAGTTTAACCCTTTAAAGTGGCATTCTCACCAAGCGAATCCCACTCACAATTCTAGTACTGTTCTAGTCTGCTATGTGGTTAAGTGCGAGTGGTGAGAATGCCCCTTTAAGGGCCCCATGGTGCTTTAATGTATTGTGCCATTCACCGTCATTATTTATGGATAAATTCAGCCCTGACCAAGTAGCTCGCCAGACAGCGTTCAATCACCAAGTCAACGCCCAGCGAGAATTACAGGTTTCCGAGGTCGGCATGATAACAATAGAGGATATACCACATTCAAGCACTATGCTGCCCTTAAAGGGTTTAACGTGGGTTAACGGTTTCTTGATGCCTACATGTGCCACCTTCACACATAAATCACATGTATTTATCTGTCTCTGTGACGGCTCTATTCTATATGGAACACAGCTCTATACATGTATCCTAGGCACTGCCAGAGGTACAGCGGACACGTGTATCAGTGTCACGCAACTATATCTTGTACATAATTAGCATTGCTGCAATATTATGTCATCTTGAGTCATACTGCGTTACCCTTGATGAGGAGCTCCCCAATGTATATACGGTATACCACTCTCCAGGGGCCATAAAAGGATGCAGGGAATTTACCATGTTCTTACAACCCTGCGCACGGGTCTATAGCTCATTGGTAGAACAGCCGCTTGCGAGGAGAAGGTCCCATGTTCGGTTCCGATACTTCCAAAAACGCTTTTCAAAGAACCATGGCCTTTAGGCCTACATTGGTGGTACAGTATGACTATTGATACAATGTTGGTCATGTTGGTAAAAGAGTTCCGGCTTGCTAGGAATAGGGGGCCTTGGAAACAGAGCCAACCCCTGCCTGTGGCCCTAGGAGTGGGACAAAAATGATACTGGGTGTGAACGAGTCCTATACTGTAGTTAGACGCCTTTCAACCTGACGGACCAGCCGGGTCCTGAGGGGTAGAGCAGGGAAGTTTTCAGGGTTATATCCTGCATGCAGCTCCCCAGTTTTTCAGGTGTCATAGTCGTACAGTAAAACGACTGCTATGACTTCTAATGGTGGCATTGGCAGTTTTATTGCATCACCATTACAAAAGTTCTTGTGAATGTTAGGTCTGTTGGTAGATATGAATCATACCAATCTCATATGGTTTTATAAAAATGGTCCTGCCACCCTACTAACAGTGGATTGGCTGAGTTGGTACGCAGTGGTGCAGTAATATATCTGGATGTAATCCTTGATTCTAACTTAAAGTTCATAGAACATAGGAAAAATGTATTAGCAAATAGTCGACATAAGTTAAGGCAGTTGGGAAAAATAAGATACCACACAGACTGTGATACTGCTTTAACGATATATACCTCAATGGTCTTATCCACCCTTGATTACGCTGATTTCATTTGGGATAGAGAGAATAAAGGTGAATCAGAGGAACTCCAGGGTTTATAGAATAAGGGTAAGGGCTTACGTACGGTATATAAAGTTAAATTAGAGAAAAAAAATTATGAACACTGTATAACTACATGAAGAGAGCACATGTGACTGGCTCATCCATAGAAGAGATAAACATCTACTATATTATGCATATACCCTGGCGCAATGTGATAGGTATCTGGACATGAGGGTTATTCCCACAAGGGTTCACCAAGGAATAAGATTACGTGTACATAGATCACTTAAACCCATTCTCATTAGGAGCTGTATGTATAGAGCCATCACCAGGTGGAATAACCTGCAACCTAAGTCTACTACGATAGAGATGCTTTGGAAATTTAAGGCAGCCATTGAGAAGGACTATCCTAATTGTTTTATAAATGCTGTATAAATCATTATATAACATAATACCGGCACTCTTCACATCTCATCTCATCTATCTTCAGTTTAATCACCGAGTACTTGTTCAGTTTCTTTTATAATACACAAAGACGGACCAGATGTATAATGAACCATATTGCAGTCACAGCATGTATACATCAGACCGCTAAAGACATCGTAATAGTTAGGGGTGCTAGCGGCAGAAGGGCAATGCGCCAGAGCTAGTTTTGGGCTTACAAACCAATTAGATCCAATAAATATACTTTGAAAAAAAATAGAAGCTTGGCGACCTACGTCAGTGCTAACCTCCAGTATCGTAAGGTATGGTTGGATGTCAGGCATCTCAATACTTCCAAAAAGGCTTTTGGAGAAGCATGACCTTTACAGAAGTATTGGAAATGCTTGTACATGCCCTATATCTTACCCCTCGTCCTTCAAATGTCAACTTTGTAGGCAGCAAGCAACTTTTCAAATGAAAAGGTCACATTGAAGTCATCACTATCTCGACGTGCACGACTAGATTTAACATCGATATTAAAATACAACCTCGATTTATCATACCTAGGACAAAGCATACAGATTCCCGAAGGCGTATATTTGTGACATAAAGTCTGCTGTACGCTACTCTCAGGCTTGGGTTTGAGAGTGGCGTACAGGCTACTAGACAGCCCTGGAGTAAGGGATAGTCCCTAAAGCTACAGCTGTGGGAACCCATTTTCAGGAGCTATTTTGGATATTTTAAAATAATTATCCTTAATAGATTTAAAAAGCAGTTTGACCACTGATGGATAACCATGTTGTGTGAGCGATTGCACTAATATAAATGATAGACAGCAATATGCGAATCTTATAAAAGTAATTATTTTGAAATTGATAAAAGCTCTGCTCATATTACAATATTTAATGGTTGCATCGCTTTAGACCTGTAGGCGAATAACATACTGCAAGTTAATCATTAAATGGCCTTGGCTTTTATTGAGGACAGTCTGAAGAGGGTCCATTACTCGTACTGCGTAGTACAGTAGTCGGCTGTGTGACTTACACTTACAGAGTTGTAGATTAGTCTGGTCTGGAAACCAGTCAAAGGGCCAGATAACATGGTGGCTTCTCACTGCTTAAGCCTTCAAGGGCCACATATTACTTTAATACCATAATGCCTTTATCATCATGATGCATGGATGAGGCCATGATGAGTCGACCCACAATGCCTGCATCCCTGCAACAATGTTCAATAGGGGATGGGGATTATTGCCACTGAAATCACAATGCCATGGTTGACTTTGGATTTTTCACCCCATCATGTGGTACAGTGTTGGAAAACACAACCCAATATTTGCATACAATTCCTCCGCATTATTCTCACTAAAAGCGCCGTGAGTTTATCCCCTGGGTTCTTCCCCTTGAACACTGTGCATACAAACCGGAACATAAGAGGCAGAGCTGACAATGGTTATTATGGGCTAGCATGCATGGCCCTCGTAGCTTGGTAACCAGACACTTGAAGTTCTCCTGTAGTGAAGGGGCAAATTCTGGTAGCAATTTCCGGTTTGGGCGGCCATAGTGGAGGCTGGTGGTGGAAGGCATGTTTGTGTGTAGGAACAGGAGGAGGAATGTGATGACGGCACAGGAACCAGTTCCTTTATGAGCAGGGCTGGGTGTAGTAGACACACTAGCCTTTTCTAAATTTGTATACATGGTCTGGGAGACTGAAGACTGATGGTTTAATGCGCCATGGATTAAGTAAATCTAAATGCCTTACATGGCTGACCAGTCTGAGTGCTGCCTTAGCCATGAATTAATGCGTTTATACTCATGGTTCTCGCTCTGGATATTCTCTAGGTAAATGTTTTTCAACAAGAAACCTACTGAATTACTCTGGCCTGAAAAGAAGAAAAAAACTGACTCTTTAGCTTTAATGCCCAAATATTTTTTCAAAATTGGATATGAATGGGGCAGCCCTCTTTTGCTCGTAAGAGTAAAAACTTGACTTGCAAACTTCAGGGCTGACTCGCCGAGAACAGCATTGACTCGCAGACTATCAAATCGACTCTGAGATCCCAAAAATCACTTGAAATCTTTTTCAAAATTGGAGAAAGATTTCTAGGGTCGGCCCTGTTTTGCTAGGTAGGGTCGGGCAACCTGAACACACTTTTTTTTTTACCTTATGAGGGCACACTGCCAAAATCTCATCAGTACTATGGCCGGCCAAATTTTGCTGATTTTTATACAAATTACCTCTGAGATACTTGCCAGCACTGCGTTGGCGTATCATCATGATAAATAATGGAACTAGGCTACACTGTACATCTGAATGCAGAAAGATATGGCTGACCAGTTTGAGTGCTGCCTTAGCCATGAATTAATGCGTTTATATAATAATCATGGTTCTCGCTCTGGATATTCTCTAGGTAAATGTTTTTCAACAAGAAACCTACTGAATTACTCTGGCCTGAAAAGAAGAAAAAAACTGACTCTTTAGCTTTAGTGCCCAAATATTTTTTCAAAATTGGATATGAATGGGGCAGCCCTCTTTTGCTCGTAAGAGTAAAAACTTGACTTGCAAACTTCAGGGCCGACTCGCCGAGAACAGCATTGACTCGCAGACTATCAAATCGACTCTGAGATCCCAAAAATCACTTGAAATCTTTTTCAAAATTGGAGAAAGATTTCTAGGGTCGGCCCTGTTTTGCTAGGTAGGGTCGGGCAACCTGAACACACTTTTTTTTTTACCTTATGAGGGCACACTGCCAAAATCTCATCAGTACTATGGCCGGCCAAATTTTGTTGATTTTTATACAAATTACCTCTGAGATACTTGCCAGCACTGCGTTGGCGTATCATCATGATAAATAATGGAACTAGGCTACACTGTACATCTGAATGCAGAAAGATCAAATCCTTTGGGACTCTCATTGACAGAATTGTCAACTTGTTGTAAATAGAGAACACTACCGCAGTAGCGACTCTAGACGCTTCCTTCAAGCAGAATATAAAACTGTTTGATGGACTGTTTGCTCAGAGACAATGACTTCCAGAACAAAGAATCCAAGCCAAATGATAAGAGCAAACTGATCCAAATTGTCAAGTTTCCCTCCTCTAGACAGGGAGAGATGCACTGTGAATGACACTTTTGGTCCATACAAAAATTGCCCTGTAGGCATTGCCAAATGGGTCTCATCTCAGTCCTAGGTAGGTTGCCATGTGGGACCAACCATGCTGTTGTTCAAGTGGCCCCACATAGGCTTGCCAAATCTAAGCAAGCGCAGCCTGCCCAAATACAATGCCTATGAGGGGCCCAGTAAGCAATACTGTTGGTGCTGCTATGATAAAAGCTCTTCACATAAGCATACAAAGGGATTCATGTCTTCATTCATATAAAATGCCATATGCGATGCCAAGGAGAGAATTCCCTCGTCATTTTCATACCAGTAAAAAAAAAAGGGCAATGCATAATTAATACCATAAAGACAGGGTCCGCAAAGGGCGTCAGACTGGGTTATCACTGTCATTTGTTGTGGTTAAGAAATGGATGTAGTTGGGCTAACATATCGCTCTTGTCACCTTGTCAGGGTTAAGGACGGAAGTGTACCTTGTCACAGTTAAGGACTGAGATGTGTCCCTTGTGTGCGTGGCCAACCCTGTCTCGCTCGTCCCTTGTGGTATGCCGAAGTTATGGGTCTGCTGCTATATATGGGGGAGGTATCCAGCACTAGAAAGGAAACAGGCTAATGTTTCATAAGACAAAGGAACAGCTATGTTTTATGTTCAAGTTGGAAAACATGTCCGGTTAGTTGCTTTTTTTTGTTTTGTGTTCATTTAGGAGGATGCAAAATATAATACAATTTATTTTTCTGAGCCCTCCCCCCTTCTGGAGGGGTCTATATTTTTTAGGAGAATGGCTAGGTTTGCAATTGCAAGTATTTACCGTTGCCATTCTTTATTACTCATTGTAATCATAGCCTAGTCTGAAGTCTTAAGGAGTGCCTCCACCAACGACCGTCCATCCGTCCGTCCATAAATTCTGTCCAAAAACGCAGGTATCTGGACGGATTTGATGGACGGATAGTCAAAACCCACTTCCACCAAGGACCGTCCGTCCATTCCGTCCAGCAATCCGTCCAGTTTGTGGTCAAAAACTGGACGGATTGATAGACGGATTGATGGACGGAATGGACATACGGGAATATCAAACTTTTTTAATGTTTCCGTCGGTCCATTTTTCTACAGAATCCGTCCATTTTCTGATTATGTTGGCCCATCTGTGATGGACGGAATGGACGGATTGATGGACAGATCAATAGACGGAATCCGTCCGTCTATTCCGTCCATCAATCCGTCCAGTTTTTGGATTGATGGACGGAATGTACGGACGGATCTTGGTGGAAGCTGATTTTGTCAGTCCGTCCATCAAAAACGTCCATTTCCCTGCTTTTTTGGACGGATTTTATGGACGGACAGATGGACGGTCGTTGGTGGAGGCACCCCTTTAGGTAATAAGACTGTAAACGACTCTGGGGTACACCATTGTAGAATAATCAGTCTGTCCTGGTAAATTAACCAGGGCATCTGATTGCAACATCCATCTTCAGCTCCTTTAGTTTCATATTCTATCCCCACTACATTCTCAGCCTTTCAGTCTCTGATGTTGTCTAACATCTGCCATTTTAAAATGTTCCTACATTAGATATGCTTCACTCGCATGTCTGTCGATTCATTCCTCTATTTTGGCAGGTGTTTCATGTTTCTCTTTATTTTTATTAAATGGTTTGTTCCACTACACTACACAATTCACATAGAAATGTTAGCTTTATCTGCTAGATTAATATCTGGCCCTACTGCATACTGATTCAGGATAGTTAGAGGAAGGCGACACATTTAGAATGTAATGAATTGTAACTCTTATTTCAAGGCAGTAACATTAGCCATGTCACATTTAAGGGTGTCGGAAATGTGTCTACAGCTAAGATATAGCTATTTGACTCCACATAAGTAAAGCATAGAAAATACACATTTTTATGGATAATGTGCATAGATAGCTGGATGCAAAATATGGAATATTGAACGGTTCTTCATGTTGCTTTATTACCATCAGGATTGTAGTTAGGCCAAAACAAATGCTTGAGCTGGCAGAACAAAGGATGGCCACAATGCCTACAACTTTTCTCAAAACCACAAGTTACATAATTGACCTAACGTAAAAACCAGCATCACGGCCAGTGGTTTGTGCCTTTATCATTAGCTCTGTTGAAGCCAAAGCTATCACTTATGGGACACATTTTACGGTTGTGACTTCATATCAATCTTAGGACATTCACATGGTAATCCCAAGGGATTACCTCGTAGTAAAAAGCAATGAAAAATGTCGCTTCTTGCTGCTGTATAATAATATCTACTACAGGCTTGTTGATCTGTAACCGATTTGATCAGATGAGTGCATATAGTAGTAATTTTAAAACGTATATAATCTTTGTCTGACAGGATGACCCATTCCAAGTCACATGGGCAGACTGTCTACTGTCTGTATACAGAATATGCATAAAACATGGCAGTGGCATCAAATATGTGACCAATACTCGGGTATGTAGAGTATTGGTATATATTCGACTATTCATAGTACCACTGTTACTCACCAGGTGGCGGGTGGGTCACTACCGCCTCACCTGGGTAAACCGTTCATTGTCGTCGTCCTGCTCAACATGTAAGCAGCTTTTTTCTCAAGATGCCTAAGAAGTGTGCAGAGTGTGATACAATCTTTACAGGCAGAAGGAAATATTGTCCAGAATGTGTACAAGCTAAGCAGGCACAGGAGGACTTTGATACAGACGAGGTCTTATTCGATTTGAACAAGAGTTTGAAGGAGATTCACGACGACGACATGGCGGCCAAGGAGGTAGCCTCTCAGAAGGTGGCCCAGGAGCAGGCAGCATTGGATTAGGCTGCACAGGAGAAGGCTGCAATTGACCAGGCCAAGTTGGACTTGGTGAACACCGCCGCCAATCAAGAAAGGGAGAAATTACTTACCCAAATGGAGAAGGTGAAGCGCGAGAAGTTCAAGGCGGCCAAGATGGCGGCCGTCAAGCTCAAGGAGTCCAAAGCAATGGCGGCCAAGGCGACGGCAGAGGCCAACAAGGCCCGGGAGGAGGCCGAGGCTGCCACTAGGGAGTTAGCCAAGTTACGGGGTGCAGTGCCAGATCCTCCAAGTAAGTTGGATCAGTTGATGGATAAGCTCACGTTGACAGCGGATAAGATGGATAAGTTTGTGACGGCGGCGTCAAGATTCCAAGATGGCGCCGCAACGGAGGAGGCGCCGGTGAGGAGTACCAACAGGAAGTTTGACTTCACGGGTCAGACCCCTCCAGGTCTGACTGGGCATCAGGATGACAATGATCATGGTACCCCTGGTTACCATGGTGACGGCAGTCAGACATACGGGGGTGGCCGCCATGGTGGTCAGCAGTGGCGGGGAGGTCCCCCAGGCAGGGGGGGTCCGTACAGGCCGACTATGTACGCCTCGTACCAGCCCTACCAACTGCCCAGACGTCAGTATCCCCCGATGGGGTATCAACATCAGCATATGGATCAGCAGCAACGTCACGATCAACATCAGGATCAACATCAACACCAAACAGGAGCCCCGGGGTGTTGCAGGTCTACAGAGGTGGAGATGAGTATGTTTGACTATCGACGTTTCCTACCTGTTAGTGAGAGGAAAAAGCAGTTACACATCAAGTCACCAGAGGAACTTTGGCATTTTCATAATTGTTTGCTTAGAGATTTGATGTGGGCAGGAGAGGACATATCAGGGTTTGTGGAACATATGAATTACATGTCTGAGATGGCGAACACTAATGTGTTTGACATCAGGGCGTTGGTGGCTTATGATGAGGAATTCTTGGAGTTGGCCCGTCAATGGGGGCCGTGTGTATTCGGCGGGGCGGACACCAAATTAACCAATAGCAAATTGGGTGTTGCCGGCACAAAGGTTGCTATGGCGGCAAGGGATAGAGAAAGGGATGGTCACAGGCCGGGGGGTCAAGGCAGTAATCGGGGCCGGGGTGGTCATCGAGGCAACCGTGGTTACACTAGTGGCTATGGGGGTCAAGGCGGGGGTAATCAGGTCAAACCCCTTACGGGTTGGCGTAAGACCGCCGCAGATAAAAACATATGTTTCAAGTATTGTCAGCAGTTCCACTGCGAAGGTTGTCAGTATAAACATCAGTGTGTGTATTGTGACAGTCAGAATCACTCGATGGGTGACTGTCCCAAGCAGGGGGGCGATAATAGGGCCTGACTTCGGGCAAAGCCGTCTGAGGCGGGTGAAATAGGTCTTGAGTGCGCCGAGCCGGGGGACATTGTTGATAAATTGTCAATTCACATACCGATGGTAATTAATCCTGCGGCGGAGGGCGTAAATAGCCAAAGTGGCACTTGTGTTAGCGGCCGAGGTGACGATGTTGTTCTTGTCACGCCTGATGACCACGCTCCGGTACAAGCGGTGGCGCGCGATTGTGATATTGTTGTGGAATTTCCTGAATTGTCGATGGATCCGATGGATTTAGAAGATAATGTAGATTTGGTTGGTCTGGTGTGTGATGACGACATTTATGTGGGTACAGATGGACACGCTGACAGGTCCAGTCTGGCGGCTAGAAATATTTTATTCAATAAAATATTTTTAAGCGAAGAAAAAATGTTGTTCGCGCACACCACCCTGATCCAACATGGTGGCGTTCAGGTCAGAATACACCCCGAACACGATGATTACTGGGAGAATTTGTCGGAATTCGTGAGTATTGATATGGATAACAATGTCTACTGTCTGTATACAGAATATGCATAAAACATGGCAGTGGCATCAAATATAAAAGTGTATCTTGTCTCTAAAATAATCGGCCCTATCTCATTGGACACATCATTAAGTGTTTTATCTTTTGTTTGGGGGGAGGGGGCAGAATAAGATAAGATAGTTGCATTTAGGCCCTAGGCGGAATAAGAGGCTACAAATAAATAAACATTAGTTGCACTGATAGTTGACTATTTCATCAACAATCTGTGAAAATAAATCTAAGACATCACAAATGTAAACACAACCCCATGATATGTAGGCAGTGTGAGATTAGCTGCTTTTCCGTAGCCTGTGGTTATGCTGCACATGTTCTCTGGTCAGGTAGCCTTGGAACTACTCAGCGAAGAATGACGCTGTGAAAGGTCACGCTTTGGGCAGGTGGACCCTTTGTTCACCCAAAAAGCCTCACAAAACATAAGGTGTTATTATGAATTGTGTATAATGGTAATACGTAATCAGACATCTTTGAGTTCCTAGGCCTCACCAAAAAGTATTTGCTGATCCTAAAGTAACCCACCAAGAATGACTTGTTTTGAACAAGGTCAGTGAACCTATGTTTATGTATGATAACAAATACGTTCTCTGTAGCAGAGATCCTCCTAGCTCGTCTTTGATACAGGAACCTCATGGTTGCAAGTAGCAGTAAGTGGAGATGGATATTCCCTTTCCTCACACTACATCCATTCTCCCGTCCAGCTAGACGCTGCAGGGTGGGTGTTCCTCATAAATCTAGCACCAGAAAACATACAGCCAACTGTAAAACCACGGCTTTAAGCCGAATTTTATTTGGTAACGCTCGATTATTATTCCATGCCATGGGACAGATTGATTGTAATTAGGAAGTTAACGCAACTGACCAAGTTGAAACCTAGGTTGCCAACAGTTCTTGGTTATGAAACATAAACGTCTAAGGAAATGAATCACAGATGGTTTTGTACAAATAGAAGTAGCAGATTCATAGTGAGGGTTTTGCCCGAAGTTGACAGGGTAACCAGTCAAAATATGAGTTGTTTTTTTATCGACTTTGATTGAGTTGGTTCAAATCTTGGTTTGTACTTTTGTTTGACCAAGTCAATTGTTAATCAGGGAGCACAGGGCCTACTTTAAGCTGACCGGAATTCACAGCATTTTGATGATACAACCTACCTCTAATAAAAAGTGGTCCTCCTTCAAATACCGCAAAACAAAATCTGCTCCCTCCTCAATCATCCCTTAGTTGATTTTAATCACATTAAGTCAAGGGAAATGACATGTTTGAATTAAAGTGTGCAACTAACACTGCCCATCCTTTATGTGAAGAGATATATTAGCACAGATAGAAGTACTGGAATTAACTGATGAAGTAGAACCTATTCGCCTTGAATATCCCACTAAGCAATGAAGAATGGTCTGCTGTGAACAAGTTCAGTGAACCTCTCTCTCCGCATCATGAGAAATTGAACAGAGATCCTCGTAGCTCTTCTTTGACATGGGAGCCTCATAACATTTTCAGAAGGCATATCGCGAGCAGTATTCCATGGGAGACACTGCCCATTCGTCACACCACACCCGTTCTCTGTTCCCACCAGACATTGCTGGATAGGTGTTCCTCATCATAATTATTGATCTTTTAAGGTTGGGTATTCCATACCAATTTATATCTTCTTTTTTAACAATTTAATTATTCATATAAAGCCAGTCATTCGCATGCTGATTGAGAGACTGGTATGGGTCTTCTGACAACAGCTGTTTTGTCTGCTGATGGACATCTGGTATTAGCATAATAGGCTCTAACTGTATGGGAGAGCAGTATTTACAGAAATGATAACATATCCAATCAATTAGAGACAATAGGTTTGTAACATGATGTTTAATCAGTGTTAATGTAGGTTAGATAAGTAATAGCAGTTGTAAGTTTTAATCAAATCTTAACAGACATTTAGGAAATAAAAAAATACTATTTCTTAATTGCCTCGTAGAAACCTCCACTAGGATGACCAAAAAAAAAGAATGTTGTAAATACATATGTCCTGCAGCCAAAAGATATCAGCTCAGTAAGAGTAGCAGGGACAAGGGGATACATTTAATTATTCATATAAAGCCAGTCATTCGCATGCTGATTGAGAGACTGGTATGGGTCTTCTGACAACAGCCGTTTTGTCTGCTGATGGACATCTGGCATTAGCATAATAGGCTCTAACTGAATGGGAGGAGAGCAGTAGTTACAGAAATGATAACATATCCAATCAATTAGAGACAATAGGTTTGTAACATAATGTTTAATCAGTGTTAATGTAGGTTAGATAAGTAATAGCAGTTGTAAGTTTTAATCAAATCTTAACAGACATTTAGGAAATAAAAAAATACTATTTCTTAATTGCCTCGTAGAAACCTCCACTAGGATGACCAAAAAAAAAGAATGTTGTAAATACATATGTCCTGCAGCCAAAAGATATCAGCTCAGTAAGAGTAGCAGGGACAAGGGGATACATTTAATTATTCACATAAAGCCAGTCATTCGCATGCTGATTGAGAGACTGGTATGGGTCTTCTGACAACAGCCGTTTTGTCGGCTGATGGACATCTGGCATTAGCATAATAGGCTCTAACTGAATGGGAGGAGAGCAGTAGTTACAGAGATGATAACATATCCAATCAATTAGAGACAATAGGTTTGTAACATAATGTTTAATCAGTGTTAATGTAGGTTAGATAAGTAATAGCAATTGTAAGTTTTAATCAAATCTTAACAGACATTTAGGAAATAAAAAAATACTATTTCTTAATTGCCTCGCAGAAACCTCCACTAGGATGACCAAAAAAAAAGAATGTTGTAAATACATATGTCCTGCAACCAAAAGATATCAGCTCAGTAAGAGTAGCAGGGACAAGGGGATACATCCTTTTTATGATTGTCAGACCCTAAATCACTCGTGACCTTTTTACCCAGCAGATACGGCAGTTGTTCTGAAAGAGACCCCTGGCCTTATGCTGTGATGACAAACTGAGTGGGGTCAACATGACATGTGAAAGGGCCGTGGCCATTCATCCCATCATGGTGAGAAAGGGCATAATGAAACAAAGTATTTTACTCTCCTCAAGGGGTTACAAGTTTATCATCTAGTTGAATTCAAAGTTCTTCAATGGGCTGCTTATTGACGCACACTGACACTGACAACACTTGATCCTGATGCAATGGAAGCACACACCAATCAGAATTGCCAATTCTGGACAGGAATACCGTGGGTGTGAATGACACCAATTATTTGCACAAAACATTTGGCAGACATTTCCCCTTCACAAAGGCGTGGGATGGAGATTATCTTTTTCAATTCCAAATTTAGAAAAGCAAGGCACGCGTTTACACTGAGTGTGAGTCATTATTGTCATGTCATTGTGTTTATGAATATACACTTCATCTATGCTTATTATACGATTTCGTCTTTCATCGTGCTTTTTCTTGGATATGCCCGTGCTGATATTCCTGCATATCCCAGGTGGAAATCGTGCTGATATTCTGGATATCAGAACGATTCTGGCGGAACTCTCGACAGCCATAAAATCAGAGGTTTTATGGTGATTCGAATATGGGACCCCAAGACTTGTAGTCCGACGCTCTACACACTACTCCGTGGAGGTGCTGGTAGAGGGAGGTGGCGAAACAAGGAGTCTATAGGCAGATTTTCAGCCCTGTAGGACCATTATTTACCGAGTTACAGAAGAAAAGACATTTTTGGTATAATTTCTTTGAAATTCAAAAAAATTTTATGATTTTTTTTTTTACTATAAAGGTAGAAGTTGGACTTTACTTACCTGTTCGTTAAAATAATTCTAGTTTTTTTTTGCACATACATATAGGCATTTTAAAAATGTGTAGGGGCTAGGGTTATACGGGTATGTTATATGACGAGTGCTGTTGGATGTTGTGTTGCGAGCTCAGTCCGAACCCTTCAGTCCGACGGTAGGTGGCAGCACCTACCCCGGGCTTGGGGTATGGACAGAGGTCGCTATAGGCTTCCGGTCTGCGTGTGCGCGCGCAGGCTGGTTGCCTATATATACCCAGCATCTGGCGGTACTCGTCGGTTACTCTGAGCCACGCTGGTAAGGAGACCCCGTGATCATTACGGCTGATTCGCCTACTGACCCGTTCCGAACTCTATAGGGAGTTCGCACACATAGATACTGCTTGTCTAGGTTTTCTGAATAAACCCGATTTGCAACCTGTAACACTTGATCCGAACTGTGTCGACTTTGTTCTTTAATTGATACTCTACTAATATCATAAAGAGACAAAGTATCGTTTATTACACTGGTGCCGTGACCAGTTCTGAGTGAAACGCAGGTTAGCCTGTGCAGTAGCGCAGACCTCCTGCTCTGGACGGAGCAGCGAGGTCTCCCGATGAGGCGCCAGCCTTATCACCGGAGGGGTTAGATGCCCGCAGGAGTGCGAAGGTTCCATCCAGAACAAGTGCATTTTTGGGATACAAAGGTCCCGAAATAATGAATCGCTCATTAGATGAAATGAGCCTGTCAATGTTCAACGTTGGTGGCTCAAGATCAGCCGCTCCGAATCCACGGAGGGCTACCATCTTGGAGGAACGTCGTTTCGACGACATGAGAGAGGCCAGAATACAGGAGCGTGTGCAAATGGCCCAAATGGAGTTGTTGACCATTCAGAAACAGTCGAATGAATGGAAAAGCAGTCTGATTGCATTGGAAGGTGCAGTCACACATAGAGCTTCCAAAATCAAGGAGAAAGACGCAAGGCTTTCAACTTTGTTGGAGGAGAACGAAAAGCTGGTGCAATCCCTTAGCAGGGTTCGAGTGGAGTTCGATCAGAAACAGGCTGATCTACAGGGACTCCGTTCCGACTTTGTCCAGGCAAACACTGAGCTGAATCAGATTTGTGCGGCCCGAGATGCCGTCATCCATGAAGCAGAAGGGACCCGGGCAGAACTTGTTCGGGACACTGAAGACTTACGGGAGGTTCGCCGAAGTCTAGTGTCGGAATGTGATATTCTGAAGGCAAAAAGAACTTCTCTGGAGCAGTTTTTGTCAGAGACCAGGGAGAGTATACAGGATAGCAGTACCTCGTACGCTTCCGCTGATAATGACAGTCCGAAAGGTCCTCATTACAGGAGTTTTACAGACACCCCAAATCTTCCTATGGGACGTGGGATGACTGTAGAAGGTGCTTTGTCTACTTCAACGCCAGGACGACCACTAAAGGTTGGCCGGGCAAGGGGTAGAGGTAGGGCGAGTGATTACTCACCTAGGGTGGGTATCAGTGGTATCCGTCCAATTCCGAAGCAGGTCTTTTCGGCTCCGACATGTGTAAACACGGCGGGCAGGGGAAGGTCATTATCGGAGTTGGTGCGGAGTCCACGTTCTCAGTTGAAACTGGATGAGCAGCAACTGGATTCGGAACGCTTGAAGAAAGCATCCGAACAAGATAAGGCGGCCAAGACCGACTTAACTCCCTCGAGTTTGTCGCAATGGCGAGAATGCCAAGCAAACATACTGTTCAATGAACAGAAAAACTTGGAATCGGAGAGGCGAGATGTGTATCGCAAACAGCAGGCTGCTCTTGAGCATCAACAAGAACGCATGAAGGAAAATGCAGCCCTCGCTGAGGAATTAGCAGAGCAGGAGGCGGCGGTTTTGAGAGCTCGACAAGAAGGGCTCCGAGCGGCCGGTGAAGCTGCGAAAGCTAAATTGGCGGAGGCACAGCAAGAGGAGGAGGCTGAGAGACAGGCCAAGGAACTGGAAAAAGAGAAAGCGGCGCATCAGCGATTGCTTGCTCTGGCCCAGCAGTGTCAGTATATGACTGACCAGGAGAAAAATTGGTGGTTCAGTCAAGGTGTGGACCCCACTAAGGATTTGGTGTCGTATGGTACCTACCAGACCTATCTGGAGAGACAGAATAACTTGCCTACCAGAGGCGCTACTCCGGGGACGACTCCGGGCGCAAAGAGTCCGAGGAGGGCTCCAAGGAGAACAATTCTGAGTACAGAATTGCAAGAGTTGTACGATACAAACCCAGCAATAGCTGGGATCGGATTGCACAACGTGGGTACAGAAAAGGACGCCTCGGCTTCCATTTCTAAATGCCTGGCGATAACCTCTAAAATTAGAGGTACGTCCCGTACGTCTATAAGGGATTGCGCTTGGGGGATGGCCTGATGGCCGTGGAGCAGTGGAAAGATGAATGCGGACCCCGCGGCACTTTCAAACAACTGGTAGAGATCGGAACTATCCTATACGGAGACTCCGCTCGGATTGACCCGATGGTCGCGTTTAAGAAGCGGGTGCAAGGCAAGAACGAGGCCCCGAGGGTTTTCGGACTTGCACTGATGAGACTCCTGAAGAAGGTACATCCAGCTTCAGGAATCCATGATGCCTTATTCTCTAAGGAATTGTTCTCTCAGTTTGTTGCTGGACTGAGGGACCCAGAAATACAACATGTGGTGTATGATACCTGGAGAGCAGATACGTCATTAGATGACCTTTTTAAGGCCATCGACATACATGCTCTCAAGAAGTCACTGTTAGGGGACCGGGTGCCCACCCGGGCCTCGGCCATTATAGAGTGTTCTCCGGAGCAGTCTGATGGTTCGGGCAGTGAGGAAGAGGGAGCGATAGCTTCTGCAGCTCAGTTTAAGAGGGATGGAAATTCCTCTAAAACGCCGTGGAAAAATAGGAAGCCGGAAGGGGGTGGAAACCCTCCTCCGAAGAAGGAATCATCGGACCCAAAAGCTCCGATAATGGACGCAGCGTTTTTCACATCGCTGTTTGAGAAGATGACGACTTCCATTCAGGGGGCTACACAGCCCAACCGGAGGAAGATCAATCGGCGGACCGCCAAGTGCTATAGGTGCCTGGAGATCGGTCACTTTGCTGCGGAGTGTACGGCTCCGACTCCGAAAGTTCCCGGAAAGGAGGGAAACTAGAGGGGGTGGTCCGAGAAGGCGAGCGGACGACCCCTGTATATGATGTACGCCAACATACCAGAGAGGTAGAGCCTAGTGAAATTCCGAAGGCAGGAAGGGAATCAGGGGTGGCTTCGAGCTTGAGGGGCTCGGATGCCGGCCTGGTTAACATTCCAGTCCAACAGTTGCCCGGCAATGAGGCAGGGAGGCCCATTACGGATAGGAACGAGGAAGTTGCGGCTGTCACAGACACCGTGTGGGTAGGGAGTACCCAGCTTTCCCCGGATCATCCATGTTTCGACCATTTGAAGAAACATGGCCTTGATTTGGCTACTCCGAAGGATTTTAAACGCTTTACTGTAAACCCGTCTCCGCTGGGGGGGAGACGGTGGTATGTGTCTGTTACTGTGGCCGGTAGAGCGGGCGAATTTTTAGTAGATACGGGAGCTAGCCACTCCTTTATCTCCTCTAACTTCTATGCTCTTATGCCGGATAGTCGTGATAACTTCAAAACGAGGGTAAACGCCTGTTCGGCCGATGGGTCAAGTATGCAGACGTATGGGCGCGCGTTCATACCGCTCCGAATTGGAGGGAAGGAGTATGTGGCTTCTCCCACCATTGCGGATATTGCAGACGACGGTATACGGCTCTGTCTCACCAGTTTGGTGCAGTTGCGTTTCTGCTCGTCACGTTTCTGCTCGGTTTCTGCTCGGCATGAATAATGGGTATAATGACCCAATTCTTTTTCATGCATGTTCTATAGGTACATAGTAACACTACTCACTATTTGGCTTGGTTAAGAAAGTCTGTCCACCCCCCCTACAAGACCCTAAAGTTTTCACCAAAACCATTGTTTCACGTTTCTGCTCGGCTACAGTAATTTGTCTCTGTAGTAGAGAGTTTTAATTTTTTTCTATTTTTTGTTAGGGAAATTGGAGTTATATCTCCCCGCTTTGGTACTGGGAAATTACCATGTTTTCCATTTATTGGCTCTTTTTTCCTCCCAGAAAAAAGTTCAACTTTGTACTTATATTGTGGCCAACCCCTGTATGGGGTATGTTTCACTCCACTTCCTACTTCTTCTATCATCACTTCTCTACCAGAATTTTATGTATTTGGTGCTACTTTCATCATAGAATTCAAACTAGAGCCAAAATAGGACTTGATGTAGCCGAGCAGAAACGTGAAACAGCTGAGCAGAAACGTGTTAGTACAATACAGGGATTGTACACCATCTCCAGTATGTCAGAGATTGGATAGAAGTCAATAGTTTTTCATCATTTCTTTCCAAGGGGCACCTGAAAAAGGATCTACACTCCCCTTTTTTAACTTGATTCCAACTGAAGCACACCAATTTTACCCAAAAAGGGCAGCATTTCTGCCGAGCAGAAACGTGAAACACACCTGTATGAAGGGTACAAATCTCAGTCTGACCTCTCTTATCTTGTAAATTACCTCTTCTTAACTACCAAAAGTGCTGAGTCAGCAGCCCACACACGTTTCCTACCTTTCTGAGTTGATCCAATATCCATATGTCAAACATTCCTCCTGTCCAGCCTCATATGTCCCTCCATTTCAGCCGAGCAGAAACGTAAATTTACGTTTCTGCTCGGCAAATACACATGCAAATTGAGCTGTATCATGAGGTCTGCCAGAGAAATAGTGCCAAAAAACAGTAAAATTGAGTAGGTAAGAGATGGTACAAAAGGTAGGAAGTCAGATTGCATATACTGCATGCAGAGGGATCCACAAATTAGCTCCAAACTTTGGAGGGAAATTAATCTTGAAAACATGAACACATGAGAAGTTAAGGCTTGGACAAAGACAGGAAATATTTTGTATGTTAGTAAAACAAACGCTGTAGGTGACAGTAAACATGTGTATGCTTCTGTTCCAAAAAAAAAAGTGGGAAAAAGTTGAAAACTCTACCTTTCACAAAGGGTTTATTCTTGCCGAGCAGAAACGTGAATGGACAATTTTGTGTAATACTTTAGGCTCTCTTAGGGGGTGGAGGAAATGGAAATGTTTATCTAAGATAAATACCAGGTAGTATTACTTTATAGGTATAAAAGCTAGATGAGATCAGAGAGGTTATGAGATCAAAGAGGCTCAATACAGATTATTGCCATTAAATTGGTGTGTAGCATGTTAAGTGCTAGGCCTTTTGCTACATTACAGAATGGCCAATATTTAACATGTTTTCACCATTATGTGCTATGGTGCACTTTACAGAGGGTCTATGCTACCTTATTCTAACTTTATTTCAATTAGTTTACAGCCCCATCACCCCATCTTTGCCCAAGATCTGCCGAGCAGAAACCGAGCAGAAACGTGAATCAGCTGAGCAGAAACGTAAATTTACGTTTCTGCTCGGCAAACATGACATGGAAATTTATCTCTGTGATAAAATCTATCGGAGAAGTATTGCCAAAAACTTAAGAAATGGATAGGTAAGAGGCGGTACAAGAGGCAGGAGGTGAAATTACCTATACCCCATGTAGGGGCAGTCCACAAATTAACTGCAAAGTATGGGGGAAAATATTCTTGAAAAAGAAGGCAAAATATGGAAAACAACAGAAGTTTAGGCTTAGACAAAGGCAGAAAATATTCAGATGTTAGTAAAATCAACACTGTAGGTGAGAGTAAACATGTGTATACTTCTGTTCAAAAAGAAAAAAGTGAAAAAAAGTGAAAACTCTACCTTTCACAAAGGGTTTATTCTTGCCGAGCAGAAACGTGAAAGGATGATTTTGAGAAAAACTTTGGGGCCCTATAGGGGGGCAGATCAACATTTCTTAAGCAAGGCAAATAGCAGGCAGTGTTAGTGTATGCTTATAGAATCCCCCTGAAAAAGAATTTGGTCAAAATTCACATTTTTATGGCCGAGCAGAAACCGAGCAGAAACGTGACGAGCAGAAACGCAACTGCACCAAACTGGTGAGACAGAGCCATACTCGGATTAGATTTTTCGGCGTTGTATGACGCGGTCCTGAATCCGGGTACAGGGGTACTCCTGATAGAGCACCCGTACCGTGCGGTAGAGCAATGTGTGCTCCGACAAGTGTCGACAGTGGCAACGGTGGTCCAAACTGTAAAGATTCCTCCCGGACAGACGTGTGACGTGCTGGTCCGAAGCAAGGGGCTTAGGAGAGAGGAAGAGGCAGTTGTGGAGCCGGATGTGGCCATGTTGGGTAGTATCGGTTTGACGGGCATGGACACCCTAGTGGGTGATGGTGCTTGGACCGTAGTGCCGGTTTCTAACCCCGGGTTGGAACCGAAGTATCTAAGGAAAGATACAATACTGGGGAAGGTGTTCACCAGTGAGGCAGTGATGCCTGCTGGACAGGTGAGCATGAAGGGTGACCCTTCTCCGACCGCTCTGAGTGAGGGACTTGAGAAAATGATCTCCGAAACGGATGTGACGGATCGGAGGGATCTCGACTCCCTAAGGAGGCTGGTAGTGAAGTATCAGGATGCATGGCAGGTGGAGGGGGAGCCTTTGGGCCGAACCGACAAAGTGTTGCATTCTATCAATACGGGTGATGCACAGCCTTTCAAGATGCCTTACCGACGCTTGCCTTTGGGTAAGAAAGCGGTGGTAGAGGAACAAGTGAAGACCATGTTGGAACAGAAGGTGATCGTGCCTAGCACTAGCCCCTGGTCCAGCCCGGTCCAGATGGTTACTAAGAAGGACGGGTCTATCCGATTTTGTATCGACTATAGGCGCCTGAATGGGGTAACCAAGAAAAATGCATATCCTCTCCCCCGGATTGATGAGACTCTGGACTCTTTGGGTGGGAACCAATGGTTCTGCACCCTTGATTTGCAGTCCGGATATTGGCAGATCGGGATGAAGGAGGAGGATAAAGAGAAAACAGCTTTTACAAGTCACATTGGACTGTATCAGTTTGAGCTGATGCCCTTCGGGTTGTGCAACGCCCTGGCCACTTTTGAGGCTATGATGGAAACTCTTCTGAGTGATCTGTTGTGGCGCAAATGTTTGGTATACTTGGATGATGTCATTGTCTTTGGCAAGACTTTTGAAGAGTGTGCGTTGAACCTCGGAGAGGTTTTGGAACGAATTCGGTCCAATGGCTTGACATTAAAGCCGAAGAAATGTGAACTTTTTCGGAAGTCCATGGTCTATTTGGGCCGGATCATCTCCACCGAGGGTGTGCAGGCTGATCCGGCTAAATTGGAGACTGTGGAGACTTGGGAAGTTCCAAAAGGACCAAAGGATATCAGATCCTTTTTAGGGTTCTGTTCCTATTACAGGGACTTCATCCCCGGATTCTCTAGGGTGTCTCAGCCATTACAACGGTTGAGCCATTGGACTCCGGGGAGAAAAAAAGAGCCCTTCCCATGGGGGATGGAACAGAATGAAGCCTTCAAAGAGATTAAGGCGTTGTTCCGAACCACCCCGGTGCTGAGATACCCTACGGAGAAGGGGCATTTCATCCTTGACACTGATGCGAGCAATGAGAGCATCGGGGCCGCATTGTCCCAAATCCAGGACGGAGTAGAGGTCCCGCTGGCGTTCGCTAGTAACAGTATGAACAAGGCACAGAGAAATTATTGTACTACCAAGCGAGAGCTGCTCGCAGTAGTGGTGTACACGAAGAAGTTTCGGCACTTCTTATATGGAGGAAATTTCACACTCCGTACCGATCATTCGGCCTTGAGGTGGCTCCTTAATTTTAAGGACGCCGAGGGAATGATTGGTCGGTGGTTGAATCACCTCAGCGAGTTCGGACTGGAAAACTCTCATATCCAGCACCGAGCAGGCACGAAGCATATTAATGCTGACTGCCTGAGTAGACGTCCGGTACGCCGTTGTGTGCGTCCGGAGTGTGGGGATTGTGGTGCTCACAATGCTGTGGTAGCGAGTGTGCGTTTGCCTTATGATGGGTTGTTGCAAAACCTGTTGGATTGGTCCACCGACACTATAAGGACGTACCAGATGGCCGATCCTACCATAGCACGACTGAGGGAGCTTGTCCCTACTGGGGTCTGTCCAGTGAGACCCGAAATATCACTGGAAAACCGTGAGATGCGACGTTTCTTGGCTCAGTTCCACGAACTGGAGGTCCGAGACTCGTTGTTGTGCAGGTGGAAGACTTGTCCCGGAAAGCGGAGGGTGTTACAAATGGTAATCCCTGCTGCTATGAGGAAAGACATCCTGTACTACTGCCACGGCCATTCCACTAGTGGGCATTTCGGAAAGAAACGCTAGTTGGAAAGGCTGAGTCGGAGATACTACTGGCCCGGCATGTCAGGCGACCTTTTAAGGTGGATCGAGACCTGTCCGGCCTGTTGTTTAGGCAAACCTGGTCCTGGATTAGGAAAATTGCCACTGCAACAAGAGCTATTCGGAGTGAGATTTGCTCGAATAGCTGTGGACATTATCAGTGGAGTTAAACCCACTCCAAAAGGTAATACGTGTATGATGGTGGTCTCGGACTACTATACGAAATACACCCGAGTGTACCCACTCGAGGATCATACCGCTGCTACTTGTGCGGAAGCATTGGTGAAGGGGTGGATCCTCCATCTGGGGGCTCCTTTGATGTTACATAGCGATCAAGGGAGAGAATTTGAGTCCAAACTATGGACAGCTATGTGCCATCAGTTGGCTATATGCAAAACTCGGACCAATCCGTACCGGCCACAGTCCGACGGGCAGGTGGAGCGGTTCAATCGGACCTTGATCCAGGTTTTGAAGCCATTAGTGAACTCCCATATGGATGATTGGGATGATCAATGCGAATTTGTGGTGCATGCGTATAACAATACGGTCCACACTTCGACAAATTGCACACCGAACCTCTTGGTGTTCGGAGAGGACTTGATCATGCCGGCGGATTTAGTATTCGGGGTGGTAGGGATCAGTCCGGAAGCACCATGTACGGTGCTGTTTGTGGAGAGAGGTTCAAATTTGCCTACGAAACAGTTACCCAGTGGGCACAAAATCCTGTTCAATGTTGAATCAACGTGGAATCAACATTGAATCAACATTAACAACTATATATCAATGTTGATTCAATGTTCTGTGCCCACTGGGTAGGGCTCATTTGCTCAAAGCTGCGAATTGGCAGAAGGTGGGTTACGACACCGGATTGAAGTTGCGACGATTCGTAGTGGGGGATAGAGTGATCCGCCTACATGAACCGCTCTGCAACGTCAAGCTGGCGAATAACTGGGATGGACCGCACACTGTGGTTAAATGTATCAGTCAAACGACTGTGTTGATTCAGTCCGAAGCAGGACGCATCCGGACGAGCCATGTGGCTCGGTTGCGTGTTTGGGCTGGAAGGGAGCTCACCCCGGAAACGGAGGTGGAGGAGGGAACTTCGGAGGCTAAATTTGTACCTTTGGAAGGGGTGTCAGTGGATACCCCTAAGAGAGTGGTACGAAAGAAGCTCCGGAAGACCGTGAAAAAGAAAGTCTCGGCAGGCGAAGGAAGAAGGGCACGGAAAACTAAAATCAAGGCTGGAGTTTTAGTTAAGAACGAGTGTCCTTCGGCCAGGTTACGAGAGGTGGACGGGAAACCCGTTCGGCGAAGCCCAAGGCTGGTGGCTAGAGGGGCTGTAACCTAGCTTGTTTACACAACGAGTGTGGTGTCCTGTGTTGTCCTATATGTTATATGTATGTTACCAACAGGGGCGCTCAGAGTCAAGAGGAAAAGAATGTAAGAGTGCTCCCCGAGGGTGGTGGACGGATAATCCGGTGGGGTAATCTTCGATTTCCCATAAATATCCACTAATACTCCTGATGAGCTCTTTATTCGAAGTATATTTTGACTTTTGTGAGCCGCCTACGTAGCAGTGTGATCCCCCGAGCCCGAGCTGCGGGCGGGAAAGGTCGTGACCTGATTAAACAGTAATTGGGTCACACCGGGTAACGGGATCGCGTCCAATCACGCGAGACGCTGCGCATGCGCTTTGTTTTAAAAACAAAAGCGAGGGAACGCCATATTGATTTTGGGCTCGCCCCGGTCAATAGCGGTGTTGGTCGGCAGCGTGGAAGTTGGTGTTTTGGACGGCTAGAAGAGGAGAAAAGTCAGTAAAAGAGTTGTAAGCAGTGAGTACTCTTTCCTGGTGCGTCTGAGACAAAGAGGGAGACGGGGAACTAGTGTTTTCCCCGTCAAAACTCCCGTCGAAAGACACTTTGCCGTAGTGAGGATGGCCGAGCAACAGCTCCGTCAATCCGAACTCACCGGACACTCCGAGGTGGCATCCGCCACCGAGGAGGCAATGGATGCTCAGAGCCCTAGTGGTGATGAGTTGAGCCAGACACTAGCGGATCTCCGTGTAGATCCGGCCGTGTCCCCGATCCGAAAGTCCCCGTCGCCGGACGGCAGCGAGGACTCCGGAGTGCTGCAAGGACTCGCCTACACCCAGGTAGCGGCGGATCCTTCCGAGACGACTGCACGTCCCTCCCGGATATGCAGTCTCAGCATATCACCAAACCTCCAGAAGACAGTTGCTCGCAAACTGTCTATGGGGAGTGGGAGTGATTCCGACACTTCACGTCCGAGGACGCGCGGTGGGAAGGGTGCTACCCGAGATCGGTCCAAGTCGGCCGATACTAAGGCTAGTACTAAGGCTATCAAACACACTGGTGTGGGGAAGAAGCCTCCGGGAAAGGACGAGCCTAAAAAGCCCGCTCCGAAGAAGGAAAGTACTGCGAGTACGAAGAAGCCGGGTTCTAAGGCTGCCACTGCAGCGGCCTCCAAGGATCCGAAGACGGTTGACCCCAAGGCTCCTACTACGAAGGTGCCTAAGGGTCAAAAGAAAGCTGATCCGAAGCCTGGTGCTAAGGACCAGCCGGGGAAGGGGCCGACGTCCGACAGCACTAAAACTGTCAAGACTCCGGTTCCCAGTAAGTCCAACCTACCGATCCCTGCCAAGGGGAAAGGTAGTGGGAAGGCAGTTGTAACCACAGCTGCTCCGACCCCAGCCGTTGACGTGTTGTCCTTCTCGCGAGGGCTGGACAACAGCTCAGCAGTAGCTGCTACAGCCGCTGCGATGGCTGGTACTAAGGGACATGGGGGAGCCCGTCCGAAAACGGTAGTTCCTCCCGAGGCACCTCGGACCGAGGAAGCTATGGATACATCATCCGCAGCCCATACGGTCCAGGTAGTGCAGGATGTGCTGTCTAGCATCACCTTCAACCTCCCGACTCCCCTGGAGCCAAGAAAGGAGGTACCCGTTCGGGTGGAGTTACCTCCTCCAAAAGAGGTACCCGTCCGAGTGGATACTCCTCCACAGTCTACCGAGCCTGCTCTGGAACCATCCAATACCATGGATATTTCGGAAGAAGCCGGGAAACTGGACCAGGCTGCAGGTGGTGGTCCAACTGGATCGGGGGTGCAAATTCTCGCTCCACATCAGCATGACGCATGGGAGAAGGAGGACGCCGACGTCCCATCCCTGCTCCGAGGTGCTATCATCGATCAGATGAGCCCCACAGAGGTCAGATCCTTCGATCTGATCCAAATGCGAACCTTCCGGGGGCTGGACGAGTTGTCTGCCAGGTTCCCGGCTTGGTTCCCAGATCGCCTAACGGCGGCCATGAACGATCTCAGCAAAAAGTCAGAGACAGCTCGCTTAGTTGCTGAGACCGAGGGACGTCCCGAACTTATCGCGGCCTTGGAGTACGACCTGCAAACTGCAGCGGAATTCCAGACCGTGCATAACCGGCGGGAGAAGAGGAGACATCTGACGCCAGCAATGAAGCTGGCTCGGAGTATGGAACAGAAGACCAAAGAGTCCATTCTGGATGCCACTCTGGAGGATGAAATGATCCAACAGAACACGGCCGCGGCTAGGTCTGCAGACACTAGTCGCATGGAAAAGGCCAATCGGAGGGACCAATACCTACGAGAGACCATCAAGGTAACCTCTCGGAAGGGGGGTCGATCCGACGAGGAGGTAGAAGCGGTTCTGAAGGGATTGGATGAAAATACAGTCCCGGACGACGAACTTCAGGTTCTGGTCCGGAATGCACTCCGAGCCAATGCTGCAAGTGGGTTTAAGTATTTTAAACCCATGTGTGTGAACGACTGCGTCAAGGACAAGCGGGCCTCACACATTCCGGAGGAGGTGAGTCCTGACGGTCTCTCTGATGACGAGGAGTGGATTAAGACGGATCCACTCGATAAGTCGGTACAGTTGTACCACTTTGAGCTCCTGGACAAGGTCCGAAATGGTAGTACCAAATACCATTCGCCTTTCCAGAAAGCTAAGTTAGCATGGGCTATGGCTAGATGGCATCCATTTAGCAAGTGCCCCTTTGAGCCTTGTCTGAACATCGACGAGACACTGGAAACGCCCCGAACTTGGCCTAGCAAGGTTCGGTACGCAAGGCATATTACCCGCTATCATTTGCGTCACTACATGCGGTATGACTGCTTGAGTGTGGGTACAAAGCAGAGCAAGGGTTGTCCGAATGGTGGCTGGTTCTACACTAGAGCCGATATCATCAGGCATCTTGCTAAGCAGCACGGCTTGGCTCTGGAGGTCGCGGCGGAATGCATCCAGACAGCCCATCAGGAAGTCTACTCCCATTTCCCTCCCGTAGTGGGCCGAAATGAGAATCTCGAGGTGGATTTTGGCACCAACGAGAGAGGAAAGGTCCGGGTCTTTTATAAGGTAAACCCGGACGGCAACTACAACCGGGTTCCGGAAGGTGAGCTCTTCGATGAATTCGAGGAGTACCAGAAGCGTACCAGCACGCGAAAGGTGCGGCGCGCTCAGAAGAGACCTAGTGGGTCTTCGGAGCAGGCCGACTCTAAAAAGGCCAAAACGGATGAAAGGAAATCCGTTATGGAGAAGGCGGATCCGGGCTATAAAGGGCCGGCATTCACCTCTCATACAACCGACTGGAAGAAGGGTCCCCAGGGCAGGCCACCTCGGTCTGTTCCGGAGGATCCGAACTCCAGCACGATGGGGTCCTTCGCAGAGGAGTTCCCCGAAAATGAGATGGTTCCGGGTGATGAGTCGCAGACTTTAACCCAGACCGGTAAGACGAAGGCTCCAGCAAAGAAAACGCCGAAGCCAGTTCAGACCCCGAATCTCCCACCCGAGACCGCAGAGGAGGGGCGTCTAGTCTTGCGACTGAAGAGCCCTCCTTCGTTCCCTCCCGCCGACTTCACTTCCTATGAAGCCGGACAGGAGGCCTTCGGTCAATGGCAAGACAACTTTCATCGGTTGCTTGCTGGCCTGAGTCAGGAGGTGGCGATGTTGTCCTTAAACACGGTGCATCATCTCCATCAGAGGGAGGTCGCTACCCAGAAGGCAGCGGCTACGGAGTCCGTACAGGAAGAGCGTGAAAACGCTCGGACTGAACGATGTGCTGCTAAAACCGAAAGGAAGAAGCAAAAGTTGGCAGTTAAGAACGCCGAGGAAAAGCTGGACCACGAACGTCGTCGGTTCCGAGACTGCTTCGCGCATGAAATGCACGAGTGGGATGGAACTCGGGCTCAAATCGAGCTCTGGCTCCAGGAGCTGACTCTGGCGGAAGCTGCGTCGGACTCTGAGGAGGAAGAGGAGCCGGCTAAACCCGGTTCCGAAGACGAGTCGGACTCCGGATAGGATTATCCTATTCTAGGAGCCGATTAGGAGAAAGGGGGGGTATTCTAAGTATACCAACCCTACAAGCAAAACCCTTAGAAAGGGTTTAGGAGTGTCCGGACAGAGGAACGCGGCAGGCTGGCTACGCAAGGATCCAGTCTGCCAGGTGGTACTGACGGAGGAGGACAAGGAGATCCGGAGGGGACGCTGAACTCGGGACTGGAGCACTTTACCAACATGGATCCGATACACGATGTTTTTTATATAAACTCTGGATATCAGGACCGAGTGCTCCTAATTATAAGTCCGAAGATCGCCTGGAGGCAGGACTATTTTTTTTTCTCTATTTATCATCTAAAAAGCTCCCGAGCATGAGCTATGAACTTTCTCGTTCCGGTGTAGGTTCTGAAAGCCGGGCGGAATGCAACACCATCAACAGAGGATCCGGATCTTCGCTACAAAACCACGTATGATGTCTTTTTGTAATAATACTTTAATATGTCTTTAAAACTTTAAAAGAAGTGATATTGTTTATCACTTATAAGTATTATTCGTTACGAGTTTAATTATCTCGGGGTCCTGAAGGGACGAAATTTTTTTACTGTGATATTGTACTTTTTCAAGTGTTTGTATACTATATGTATAGATTAACTCCATCTATCCTAGGGAATGGGGCGTAATTGTCATTACGTTCTATATATGTAGAAATGTGTGTAATTAATACCTTTTTGTGTTCAACAGTATACGTCATATTGTTTGTAAGGTATAACTTTAATAAACCCCTAAGGTGGTATTTATAAGATAATGCCAGTCCGAAGTGTTTTCGGACTTTAACCTTAATTAATTTTTTTACCTCCCGGTTATTATCTGGTAGGGGGTAGTGTAGGGGCTAGGGTTATACGGGTATGTTATATGACGAGTGCTGTTGGATGTTGTGTTGCGAGCTCAGTCCGAACCCTTCAGTCCGACGGTAGGTGGCAGCACCTACCCCGGGCTTGGGGTATGGACAGAGGTCGCTATAGGCTTCCGGTCTGCGTGTGCGCGCGCAGGCTGGTTGCCTATATATACCCAGCATCTGGCGGTACTCGTCGGTTACTCTGAGCCACGCTGGTAAGGAGACCCCGTGATCATTACGGCTGATTCGCCTACTGACCCGTTCCGAACTCTATAGGGAGTTCGCACACATAGATACTGCTTGTCTAGGTTTTCTGAATAAACCCGATTTGCAACCTGTAACACTTGATCCGAACTGTGTCGACTTTGTTCTTTAATTGATACTCTACCAATATCATAAAGAGACAAAGTATCGTTTATTACAAATGGTACGTTTCCACCCAGATTTGATCCGGGGACCTCTGGTGTGTGAGGCGAACACGCTAGCGCCCATTCATTTCTGGCCATGGCACAGTGGTAGGGAAACGCTGGTTATAACTTAGGCTAGCAGCGATGCACCGCGCCCCAAGCTGGCCCCCTTACAAATTCTATGTTGGACTCAGTGTTGGAGATTGAAAACATGACGTGGGCAGGCTCCACCAATGAGGGACCAGGGTTGGTGGGATGTCAAAATCAACATGGCGCTGCCTGTGTGCGATATAGTCTTTGTAAATATCCTTCAAAATGGCCAAATTAGGACAATTTTAAAGTAAATTTTTACATTTGAATCGAATAATCGTATAATAAACCTAATATTGAATGGATATGGGGTCCCTTGGGCTGTGTATTGATCAATAACGCCCTCGTCGCTACGCGACTCGGGCGTTATTGATCAATACACAACCCTCGGGCCCCCATATCCATTCATTATTGGTTAATTGACAGTCATACACAAACAAAAATTCACAATGTTGTATCCAAAAGTTCAACCATATTCCATGTATCATACTGAAAGTTAAATCTACTTAAACCTTGTTCTAATGCGTCACTTATTGCACCTCACGCTTTAATAACAATATCACAGATTGTGTATACTGATGCCTGGATGAAAGACATGTATATCAAAATGACATCAGGCTTATGATTCTGCTAGCACTAAAGCAGGCACAGTGCTAATGTTGCTCCTAAAAGTGAGTCACACAATATCACCTGAGCGTGGGGGTATTTATCTAATTATCATCTGATGCCCTTATTTCTTGAGTGTTGGCTCTGCAGTGCAGTGTATTCAAATTAGAATTTTGTTTAAACTGAGCATGCATTGCACCAATGCTCATTTTGCTGTCCCTAACCTACGAATCTAAATGGAATTTGAACAAAGCCTAATAAACATGCTAAGACAGGAGCCTGGAACCCCTGCAACAATCGCCAGACCGCAATGATACCACATGATATATCACAGGTGGAACACCTTTATTGAAGTGGACCTAGGCAGTCTGATAGAAGTAGTGCTTTAACCTTTTAATTAAAATTATATACTATGTATTGTCTTATTTGTACTATAAACTCATGATATAAAACTACAGACAGCAGAAGAAGACTTGGCTTTTTCATCCCAAGAAATTCATGAAACACTTAGCAATAGATTGACCCAATAGTAAAAAGATTGCACCAATTGTTCTTACAGGCCATGCCTTCCTTATCAGTCATCCTCAACAACAACTCAGGACTCCTACATCGTAATTAACTGTGTACATGCAATAAACATTAGTCTCATTTTCCTTACTGGTCAGATGGTAGTCTCTGACACAGGAGTCCCTCAAGAAATATTGTTAGTAGCATTCCATGGAAGACGCTCCCCTTTCTCCAACCTACTTAGATCTGCTCTCCTTTCCAAATGGACACTACTGCATGGTGGTGAGCTGCCTCAAGAGATCAACATGCTCATTGATCTTGTGGTTGGCTACTTAACCCTTTAAAGTTGAGATAGTGTCTGGATGCACTTTGCCCTTTTCTAATAAAAATCCATGGAACTGCATTCATACATCACACTAACCATAAGGGGTCAGTATAATCCTGAAGATTACCTGCCCTGTGGAACTCTCAGCAAGGAACCTGAGTGGATGGGAACAGAAGTATGTGACTTTTTAAATGCACCAATGTTGATGTTTTGTTTAAGCAAAGAACCAGCCCAATTAAGTTCTGGTAAATGACATGTGGATGGCATTGTGGCATTGGCATACCACTAACATGACATTGAACGCGCTTTAAATCGTGGAAAGGGTCACTTTTAATCAGATTTCTCTTGATTATCAGATTAAATAACTGAGCAATACAGTTGATCCCTATCGTAATTTTTAGATTGTATGTTTAGTGTAGTCAAAAGTTTAAATTAAATAGAAATTGAAATATCCATGTGTATGTAGTATTTCATCACTCCACAGGAGCCTAAAGTTGGGGGCAGAGATGTATTTATAGCATGAGAATGCGATGGAGGTATGCAGAGAAGCTGTTTACTGTGTCTGATATAGATGATACCAGGACATGGGAGCTGTCAGCCCTACTGGTAGTACCTCTGTGTGTGAGGTAGGTGTGAGTGTGGATGGGGTATATAGCAAGGGAAAAGGGAGAGAAAAAAGTGAGAGGCTGCTGTGTGCTAGAAATAGGTGGATGGAATAAAGAAATTGCTTTCTCCAACAAGGTTTTACTGTCGATAACAAAAGCTTACCCTTCCATCACATTTTTTTACGGTTCATATTCTTATGCTAGAAACTCGTTCTTGACTAGTCTGTTGAATAAATGCCTCAGCATTCACACCAGATACCTTTACAGGCTACAGGCTTTCTGTTATCAAATTGATATTCTGTCTGTGAAGAGGCAAAAAATCATTCACTAAACATCATTTCTGGAACATTATTGTATTTGGTCACAATAATTGGTTTGTTGAATTGGTAGAACTTTCTATACCAACTCAACAATGGATAGGCCTGACAATATTATGTCATTCCATATGTTTCGTGGAGATTCTCAAGTCATTTTTAAAACTGCTCTCCAGTCTTCCCTATAGAAAAATGTATATGTATTAGATTGTAATGTTCTATATGCTACCCATCTATAGCCATACTATAGCTCCACTTATTTTTGTTTATATCAAAAGAACTCATTTGCTTATCACAATTTATTCAAAACTCAAAACACACTTGAAAAGGAAATACAGGACATCCACTAGTATTCCTGTGGGACCTTTCAATTTAACAGGCATAATCACTGACTGCTGTCTATGACAGGTAACTGTCTTGACCAGCCAATAGTCAAGTCAGACAGTCAAATTAAGGCCCATATCTGACTGAACCTTGCGTCGAGGTAGCTAGAGCAGAGATTTTTTGACTGTTGGCCAGTAGTCAGGTAGTCAAGGTAGTCAGGGCTGTTATGCACTGGCCAGGGCCATTTCAAGACAGAAGTGACCAAAGCACCAACTTTTTTTTATGGATAGAAAAATATGAAATTGATGATTTTAGAAGGGGTGCCAACATGAATAATGGCCAGGGGGGCCGGGGGCCCCTTGTGAACTCAGATTTTTCATTAAAAAAGTGAAAACTCTGGAAGTGGTATGACTTACCTTATCACTATAAATATTTAGTGTCTAGGTCTTTAAACCTGCATAGCTACTGATAACTACACATATATGAAGTTACTAATTCACAGGTATGTTCATTACTCAAGGTCAAGTTGATTTCTCAAGGTCATACTTACCAAAAATGCCTTTTTTTAAACAATGTCTTCAAACCTGTTAGTCCTGTGTCAAACAAATGACACATAGATCTTTGAATTAGAGATGATAGCCCTGAGTGTCAGCTTCGCAACAGTATGCTTATGGTATAAAAAGGTTTAGAAGTGACATACTTGTTGTCACTTTTGTGAACTCTGTTCAAAATGCAAACTGCCCACAAAAGATAGGTTAAATTCTCTATCCTTCTCACCACAATTTTGGTTTTATGCATAGTGAGTGTTTCTAATTCAGTTTTTCCCAGAGAATCAGAATCTGCCTTGGGCCATTCTGGCATTTGCATTTTAAGGCCCCTAATTAGCATATTCAACTAAATCACCCTATTAAGCATTGCAAAGATGGCAGAAAACACCCATATATATATTCAAAAAGGGTCAGCTCTTAATGGAAAAGCTCCTGTGAATGAAATTATACAAGAGTTTGAATTTTCACTTTGATGTAATTAGCCAAATTTATGCAAAATAATAATTAACTAGTTATTACACTTGTATTCTTGTATTAAAATAAAGATTAGATCAATTAAACTCAGTAGCTTAATAAGATGGAAAAGGACTACATACTTGGGGCCAATCCATTCTAAACCCTCATCAAATATGGCTGCCATATTCCAAGATGGCTGCCAGCAAAAACTTGAAATAACTGTATCTTTGCTTTAATTAACTTAGAAACACAAATAGGAATATAAAGAGTACTAGTTAGAGGTCAGTGAATTCAATCAAACCATTTTGGAGACCCTATGTGGTAGCCATCTTGGATTTTGAGATACTTTTCCACCCTAACCTTCAGAGAAGTTAGATTCCTGTGTGGGTGGTGGGGCCGGGCTTAACAGTCTGGAGAATTAACCAATGGGAGAGCAGCATTCAGGTGCCCTTGGCAGATAGACACCCTGCCTCATACAACCTCAGACACAGGCCTCCTTCAACAATAATAGCAAAACATGGACAGTATGGCAATGATGAGCAGTTACAATAGTTTTGCATCTCTCGTGTATTTCCCATTGAATGTACACCAGTTTAGAACTGGTGAACCACGCAGGCAGTGGTTGCCGGAGATGCAGAAATCTTTAATAGATACCATATGTAAACAGTTCCATGAAGATGGCACGGTGTGCCTGGCTCCTAGGAGAAAAGGCCTGTCAACTGTAGGTGCTATTGACAATGAGGACCAAAATCCCTCATCTTCACAGCAGAGTTTCTTTCATAGAACAGGGATGAGCATGTTGCAGTGGCATACTGCAAACAGTGGCAATGGCAGATCAAATTAATTATTCCCCAGTCAGTTATACCTACTGCAGGGCTAGTATGTACAGCCTTGTGCTTATTGTAGAGCATCACAATAACGGGCAACATTGAAACATACACTATTGCGTCGGTTGGGCCTCCGCAGGCTCCATAGCCTTGATGCAGGCTACCATGTGCTGTGCATTGTGGGACATCCAGATGTTGTGAGTAAAGGGAGACTCTAAATAGAACATGGATGTCACACCCAAGTGGTCTGTCAGTCACCCCTAGTGGTAGTGTCTTTAGTCATAAATATTATGTCCATAGCTAAACCTATTGCCCTGATTAAGTGAGGTTTATTCATAATTCCATACCTGAGGGATATGTTTTGCAAGCAACTATTTTCATAGACTACTGGACTTATAGATTAAAGGCATGATCTGAGCCTTTCTGGAAAGCTTTAACTATTTGGAATGTCTTTCTTATCACCAATAATAAAAACACATACTTAAAGACCTCAAATCTGCCCTGAAGCTATGCATATGCTACCTCTAAGTACAAAAGCACATACCTGAGTACTTTCCTTTTTCTTTAACCAATATACCCCACTTCTGTGTGCTATATCATAACTTAAAATCAATCAATTGTTCACATTAGAAGTAAGAAAATGCTAAAGATAGCTTTTGTGCTATTCAATCTATTAAAGTAGGTCAAGGTCAGATCACCAGATAATCTCAAACAAATCATGTTATGTAAGATATATGTTGCTTCTATGCATGTTTTGCAGCAATTACCAAGCCCATTTGAGTATAACTAATTTCTAAGGATTTTATATTTTTTTCACATATACCAATAATTCCCCATGTTTATGTTGAAATGATTGTTACCAATATACAAGCACCTTGGATAAGAAGTTTACCTTGCAAGTAAAAGAACCTAAAAGAATTCATTCACTTTTTACTTTGAATAAACCGTATATATGAGAAATGGTTGAACTATTCCCTGAAAACAAAATGTATCATGCATCAAGTGACCTTGATCTTGACCTTGGGATCTCAATAGCACTCAAATCTGCTAGGTGCAGTCCTTTGTATGTTAAGCAAAAACATTGATATAGATCTTATATTTGCAACAACAAAGAGAAATTTAACTAATTTTATAGACCAGGACCCCAGAAAGGGGTCATATGCCCCTCAAAGCCACCCCTCACTTTGGCACCCCTTATGATATCAAAAGATATGTCATTTGTGACAACTGGGCAAAATTTGGGCCCTTGGTCATTGATGTCTTGAAATTATTCATAACACCCCTGACTAATAGCAGAGCTGATAATTGTCCTGGTAGCATATATTATTGCAGAAGTGGTACACGTTTGTGACTCTCTATTTTCAATACTCCCCCTTGTCGCTGCTATTTTTTCGTTCAGCAGCAAAAAAACTATCTATTCTGTTATTGAAAGTTAGAACTGTCAGTAGCCATGGCCCCAAGAAATCGCATGCTGGATATAGCTCCTAGGAGCATTTAGGCAGTATGCAGCCCTTAAAGGGTTGAAGGAAACAGTTAAATGCTTTCCTGATAAAGTATGAGGTGAAGAATTAGGAAATCATAATAAAACTATTAGCAGGTATTAGTCACCTTTTGTATTATAAGATGAATATGCCATGCAGGACTAATCATTCGTTTAAGTCAATACGAAATTTGAATTTGCTTACCTCTCACTGTTAATTGAATATACACATTTAAGCAAAACATGCATTGTACAAATTATTTTACACAGGATATACCAACGGGGAGTAGATTAGAAAAACATCATGTGTAAATTAGCCTACCTAGTACTGTCAACTGTATGTACACATTTCAGCTATATTTGTAATGAATTGTGTAAATTGACTTTCTGAAGCCATAAGTCAACCTCTGCATATATGTATATCCCGACGTTGAGTTATAGTATAATGCCTCACTCTATATGTCTTCCTCAGGCAATATCTCAATGCTAAACATACAGTAACCTGATAAATATAAAACAGGTTTTGCAGGTCCATTAAGTGGAATTTTTCTTGTAGTCAATGATCATAAAAGTATAGAGGAGCACTCTCTTGGTTTACAACTGGGCAATACGGTGTGAGCTTTACAAACGCCAATATTGATCCACATGTGGAATCGCCCTGCATTGTATACATACTATTGCACAGTGAATAGGGCCCTGCTATGCAATTGGATAAACTCATTGAACCATAATGTTTTACATCCTTACATTGGCCCCTTTAAACCTAACTAAGTTGAACACTTGTCTTATTAACTGATTGTAAGATGTAAAATATAAGTCATTGGTTTCAGCGATTCTCAACTGGGCTGGAAGCTATTCCCTGAAATCAAAATGTATCATGCATCAAGTGACCTTGATCTTGACCTTGGGATCTCAATAGCACTCAAATCTGCTAGGTGCAGTCCTTTGTATGTTAAGCAAAAACATTGATATAGATCTTATTTTTGCAACGGCAAAGAGAAATTTAACTAATTTTATGGACCAGGACCCCTAAAAGGGGTCATATGCCCCTCAAAGCCACCCCTCACTTTGGCACCCCTTATGATATCAAAAGATATGTCATTTGTGACAACTGGGCAAAATTTGGGCCCTTGGTCATTGATGTCTTGAAATTTTCCATAACACCCCTGACTAAGGGGGTATACCTTGCATCAAGGTAGGGCAGATATTTTTGACTGAATTTGGTCAATTAGGGCATGACGATTCAGAATCTGCCTGTTGCCGGCTTGGCAACATTGAGCATTTTTCGTTACTCCAAATTGCTTATCAACCACCCAGAATCAACAAAACTGCATAACAACAGGTATATAAATTCTACTTGATTTTTTTGCATAGCAACAGGTATTTTATAGCACCATTTCTTTTGTTTGATTTAGAATTTTAGCAGGTTTTTTTCTTTGGATCATTCCTGATAATTTAAGGGTTGTCAACTCTGTATGCAAGGTATACCTTCTTGACTACCTGACTACTGGCCAACAGTAGTGTGTTGCTGCTGCTTATTCTACGACCCACCAGGACTCACCAGGTGATTAGTCTTTGAACAGATCATGATTAGAGGAAATAATTAGAAGAATTTTCTGCTGCTCAGACATGCTCAATTCATATCTATTGCCATGATGCTCTGCTGCTGCTGTGTCACTGCCACGCACCAGTGTGAGCTCACTGCTTGGCTTGCCCACTTTATGCCATCTTGATAATGGCCACAATGGTTCATAAATTCTATGCTATATAATGTATGCCTCTCATTTGATTTTCAGGTTATAGAACAGTTATTGTCCAGAGACTGTGCTCCCGTTATATGATTCAATCCAGGGGGGTCACCAAATTCAGCTTGCAGGGATATAGATATAATGCACCATAAGGATTATTATAAAACACCATGGCCTCATTCACACAGCCATCTGCCATTGTCACTTGTTTTGCTGCATTATTCCCACTATCAGTCTTTACAGATCTATACATAATACTCATCTCAAAGGGTACAGGCATGGAAGGACCAAGCATAATGTCCATCTATATTTACCCATATCTATTACATCAACATAATAGACCATCAAACTAGGACCATAGAAAATTGTGATAGTACCGAGATGCAACTAATAAAGAACGAAAAAATAAATTAATGGTTCTTTACCTTTTGTCTATTTAGGAATAGGGATATGATTAGGTACTAAGTCCTATCTTCTCCCCCCCCCCTGTCAGGAAGCGTTCTTCTCCTCTTAGGTGTTTTCATCTCTATTGTAACACAAACTGGGACATGGAGAGTATGTTGCGCCTTTGATATAATTTTAATTGACAGCCTATCAATAGGGTCACATGAGATGAACTTCTATATAGGTAGTTCTGAGGCCTTATTATTTCCCCAATTACACCTGCCTTATTATCCTTGCCTGATATCAATATTCCCATTATCCCTGCATTGACGTTTATAGTGGTCACCCAACAGAACGCTTTATGAATTTTCACTGGGCCCATTCTACACATTGCCCCAGAATTGAGTTAATGCATTTTCCAGCAAGTGCAAGCTGCTTCCAGCCCGGTTGAGAATCAGTTAGGTTATATTCAATGAAATTGGATATCGCTGAAACCAATGACTTATATTTTACATCTTACAATCAGTTAATGAGACAAGTGTTCAACTTAGTCAGGTTTAAAGGGGCCAATGTACAAATGTTAAACATTATGGTTCAATGAGCTTATCCAATTGCATAGCATGGCCCTATTCACTGTGCAATAGTATACAATGCAGGGCGATTCCACATGTGGATCAATATTGGCGTTTGTAAAGCTCACACCGTATTGCCCAGTTGTAAACCAAGAGAGTGCTCCTCTATACTTTTATGATCATTAACTACAAGAAAAATTCCACTTAATGGACCTGCAAAACCTGTTTTATATTTATCAGGTTACTGTATGTTTAGCATTGAGATATTGCCTGAGGAAGACAGATAGACTGAGGCATTATACTATAACTCAACGTCGGGATATACATATATGCAGAGGTTGATTTATGGCTACAGAAAGTCAATTTACACAGTTCATTACAAATATAGCTGAAATGTGTACATACAGTTGACAGTACTAGGTAGGCTAATTTACACATGATGTTTTTCTAATCTACTCCCCGTTGGTATATCCTGTGTAAAATAATTTGTACAATGCATGTTTTGCTTAAATGTGTATATTCAATTAACATAGCAGGGCCCTATTCACTGTGCAATAGTATACAATGCAGGGCGATTCCACATGTGGATCAATATTGACGTTTGTAAAGCTCACACCGTATTGCCCAGTTGTAAACCAAGAGAGTGCTCCTCTATACTTTTATGATCATTAACTACAAGAAAAATTCCACTTAATGGACCTGCAAAACCTGTTTTATATTTATCAGGTTACTGTATGTTTAGCATTGAGATATTGCCTGAGGAAGACAGATAGACTGAGGCATTATACTATAACTCAACGTCGGGATATACATATATGCAGAGGTTGACTTATGGCTACAGAAAGTCAATTTACACAGTTCATTACAAATATAGCTGAAATGTGTACATACAGTTGACAGTACTAGGTAGGCTAATTTACACATGATGTTTTTCTAATCTACTCCCCGTTGGTATATCCTGTGTAAAATAATTTGTACAATGCATGTTTTGCTTAAATGTGTACATATTCAATTAACAGTGAGAGGTAAGCAAATTCAAATTTCGTATTGACTTAAACGAATGATTAGTCCTGCATGGCATATTCATCTTATGATACAAAAGGTGACTAATACCTGCTAACAGTTTTATTATGATTTCCTAATTCTACACCTCATACCTTATCAGGAAAGCATTTAACTGTTTCCTTTAACCCTTTAAGGGCTGCATACTACCTAAATGCTCCTAGGAGCTTTATCCAGCATGCGATTTCTTGGGGCCATGGCTACTGACAGTTTTAACTTTCAATAACAGAATAGATAGTTTTTTTGCTGCTGAACGAAAAAATAGCAGCGACAAGGGGGAGTATTGTAAATAGAGAGTCACAAACGTGTACTACTTGTGCTATAATATATGCTACCAGGACAATTATCAGCTCTGCTATTAGTATAGGTGTATGAAGGATGTGTTGCTGTGTTCTACATCTATGGTGGCCATGCCTGGAGGAAGGTGCATACTCTGCTTGATCATAGTTTTTGTTTGTGATACTCAGCGCTAGCTCTTCCATCTCATCTTTTTATTCTGTATCCATATGCTGGGTAGAGGCTCAGCTATCTTCTTCTCAATAAGGGCCTCTCCAACCTCAGTAGGTGTTTATAAACCACTTTCGTTCTATGCATGCTATAGTGCTTTTTTTCATTGAGCTGATATACTGTCTCTAAGATTAATTCTGAAGTGTCTGTTGAGATTTCAGATTACAGCACATGCAGTACCCTGGTACCAGGCTTATGCCTAAAAACAGGTTTGAGAGACATGTGTGTATTAGCTTTACATTTACAAGAATGTAAAGAGGATTTTGTCTCGAGGAAGAACAAAATACAACTTCTGTGCATTATGCGGAAGACGGCACATGTTACTGATGCTTTAGACACTGTGTTCAACCCTATTACCTAAATTTGAATAACAGTAATTTGCAAAGGCCACTTAGGAGATTGACAACGAATAATTCAGTTTGCAATTAATATTGTGATCCATTGGTAGGTATTACCATCATCCTGGGATATATGTAATTTCTACCTGATTATCTACTTTTAAAATGCCATGTACACTTTCCACCTTAGTAGAACTTGTTTCTATGATTAAAATCATGTCTTCTCCACCTCTTGGTGTGAACCATTCGCTATCAGTGAGCGAAATTCCAATTGCATTGCTGTGTATCACTGTAGTTCTAGCCCTCACTTAAGTATCACTGTATTTATATAATATCAAAAAAAGGGCGGAAGTTCATCCCCCCCGTTGTTAAAACATAATCACCACTTATAAATCTGCTAGAAGCCGGTGGGTTTGTAAATGGAAACACTCAACTTTAACTCAGCCTGTTATATCAAAATAACATCGGGCTTCTCATTCTGCTAACAATAAATAAAAGCAGGTACAGTGCTAATGTTGCTCCCAACAATGAGTCACAATATATCACCTCAGTGTGGAGGCACTTATCTAAGGGAGTGGTCATTCCTTAACAACAGGGGGGGTCGGTGGATTTTCGTGCGAGCGGGTCAAAATTATTTTGGTCACCCCCACAGGAGAGGACAATATTTTTTTGGTCCCCCCTCAGGGGAGTTGAATTTGGGGGCGGACGACCCCTTTGAGCTATAGTAACACGCGCGCCTTTTCGCTAAACCCCCCTGTTGTTAAAAAATGACCACTCCCTAATTATCATCTGATGCCCTTTTTTTCTGCTAAGTGCTGGCTCTGCAGTGCATTGTATTCAAATTGCAATAATGGTTTACACTGAGGGTGCATTCCACCAATGCTCATTTTGCTGTCACTTAGCGATAGATGTAAAGAGATTGACACAATTGTTCTTACAGGCCATGCTTTCCTTATTAGTCATCCTCAACAACAACCCAGGACTCATACCTCGTAACCATCTGTGTACATGCAATAAAACATTGGTCCCATTTTCCTTACTGGTTAGATACAGGAGCCTCTTAAGGAAACTTGCAAGATGCTCCCCTTTCTCCAACTTACTTAGAACTGCTCTCCTTGGACACTACTTCATGATGGTGAGTTGCCTCAAGTGATCAACTTGCTGATTGACCTTGTAGTTGTGTAGTTGTGTAGGGAAGTATGTGTGTGTGGTGGGTGGGCAAGAGTGTGAAGGGGGTATATAGCAGCGGGTAAGGGAACAAAATAGTGAGAGGCTGCTGTGTGTTGGAAACAGGTGGGTGTAGTAGAGGAATAGCTTCCTTGATCAAGGTTTTATTGTCGATAACAAAGGCTGCCTCTTCCATTACATCTTCTGGGGGTTTATATTCTTATGCTAGTAGCTCGTGCTTCACTAGTCTGTTGAACTAATGCCTCAGCATTCACACCAAATAGTTAAGCTACAGTCTTTATGTTATTAAATTGATATTCTCTCTGTAACTTCGGGAACCTGCTTTACCACCTAGTAGAGCACACTAGATATGCAAGTGGTTGGTAATGTATTTTATGTCCTGCAAATTGCAACACATATTTTATTTGGTCCCAGTAATAGGTTTGTTGACTCGGTAGAACGTTCACTCTATACCATTTTTTCATTTCAATAATGATATGTTTCATAGGGATCATTAAGTCGTCTAGCTATTTCTATCCTATTTTTTCACGTCTTCCCCATATTACCCACGCATAGCTGACCTATGGCACTTCGGATTGTCAATAGTGGAAAATATACCTGTTATTGACAGTTCCTCCTGCAAACTGTCAAAAAGTGGAAGATTTCTGTCTAATTGACAGTTCTAACTTGATCTTGGAGTCAAAACCTTGATTTCTACTATCCCCTTTTACCCTTTCTGGATGCCATAATGCTTCAATGTATCATGCACCTGGCCCTCATCATGCATAACTGCAGCTTTAGACAGTAACGTAAATCTTTTAACTCGGTATTGGTTGTGCACAGCTCCGGCTTCATAATATTCAGCTGACCTTAATCTCAGCTAATTGGCTAAATTCATGTGTATGTTTTGACTTTATGGTGATTCACACTTTGCAGTTTAATTGCAGTTACAATAATGTGTTGTTACTTCCAAAGTATGATATATTATTGTAATAGCCTTTACGTTGTCTGGTGTAACCTTCACCTGACCTTGATTCTCATTTGCTCTATTTTCTCCTGCCCCACCTTGTTTCAATATGCAGATAAATAATTAAATGTAGGTATGGATTGCATCTTACGTACACATAGATGCAAACATACAGTTTTATCAGTGCATTAGTATTTATTCACTCATTGTTGCAGTGAAATCACAAAATGTATGTGGCCGTGGCTGTGGCCAATGATTCTTATCAATGCATGAGTTGAAGCTGATGTCAATTGGTGAATTATAATAGTGAATATGTCGACTGGAAGCAAAATTATGGCCATTTAACATTGACATGGAGTACAAAGGTTGCTATGTTGGATTTCAGGCACTTCCCCAAGGAGGATTCTTGAAAGGCCTTTTTTTAAAAACGTACTAGTATCAACGAGTTGAAATGCAGGGCAATTGCACATGACGTGTGGATCAATATTGATATTTGTAAAGCTCACACAGTATTGCCCGCATAGCATTAACGCACACTCACTGTGAACAATCAACAAGTATCAACAAGTGAAAAAAAACCAGTTGTAAACCAAGAGAGTGCTCCTCTGTACTTATATTATCATTGACTACAAAAAAATGCCACTTAATGAATGGACCTTGAAACCTTATTTTATAGTTATAACTTCACTATATGTTCAACATTGAGATCTTGCCTGAGGAAGACAGATGGAGTGAGTCATTATACTATATATATAACGTCGGCATATACATATGCAGAGGTTGAGTTATGGCCACAGAAAGTCAATTTACACATTACAAATGTAGCTGAAATGTGTATATCCAGTTTACGGTTAAGTAGGTCAATTCACACATGATGTTCACATCATCTACTTCCCATTAGTATGTCCTGTGAAAAACAATTTATGCACTGTATATTTACTTTAAATTTACTTAATGGAAAGATTAGTCCAGCGTGACATATTCATCTTAAAAGACATTTCCACACAAAAGGTGACTAATGCCTGCTAATAGTTTCATCATGATTTCCTAACAGTATACCCCTAACATTATCAGGAAAGCATAATATGCTTATACTAGGAAATCATACTGAAACTGTGACTTATACCTGCTGACAGTTTCATTATGACTTCACACACACTCACTAATTACCAATTATCACAAATTTAGTTTGAAAGTTTTTATTCTTTTATTTTACAAGATCATACCAAGTAATTTGAATGTCTGAGAACATAGTATCATATTTTTGAACAAAAGTGGATCATTAACCTCTTTTATTCCGAATTCCTGTCACTCTCACTAGACACAGGTCTGGGTCTGAAGGCCCGCCAACCTTATGTCCTTATAAAATGCCTCGTTTTAAACTTTTGAGCATTCGTTTGCTTTCTGTTATGCTGTCTCTCTGATGCCCCTCCTTCCTGTATGACACTGTCTCTCTGTTCATATCCGTATTGTATGTCTACCTCCCAGACATCCGGCTGCCTCCTTAACATAGGTAGGTCTTGCATGGTGCAAGGACTACGAAGAGCACCAGCCTCTGGGGGTAGGTATGATGTTTTCATGTTGAAGGTTAATTTTGGCCTCTTGAGGGGTGAGTAGGGCCAATGTAGATATGCTAAGCCTGGATACGTACAATAACTGTTTAGCCAACAGGATCTTTAGACGGTTTTAATTTGTATATTAGGAGAATCTCCACAAAAGAAAGGGCAACTGGGATGTGTTAACAATCATATGCAACTATTCATATCAGTGTATGGATTATGATAAATTTAATATGATTGATTGTCCACAACATACACCCAAACAGAGGGGTATCATACACAGCACACCATGTACACCACAGGCTTTCACTGAGCGTGTTCCGGTGGAGATGGTCTGCAGTGGACTGGTAGTAATAGTATAAAGGCCTGACACTGTGGTGGTCCGGTCATCTAGGTGACCACGTAACCAAACACTACATACAGCTAGTATACACAGCAGAGGGCTCAAGTATAGGCCTGGTGATACTTGTGGGAACTACCTATATGTAGCAACCACAGCACTCCCTAGGTGGCGCCTCGAGTGTTTCTAGTATATGCCTCAGAAATGAACTGATGAAATGATAGGCATATGGCGGCCCTATTTAGGGCTAATAATTATCATAATTAAATAGTTTTGACCAATTGGAGGGTTAGGGGACATAACCTACTTGGCGCACAACACAAAAAGAAGGGTAAATTCATATAATTTCGACACTAGATATGGATTTTCGATATTGTCTTTCAATTTTCCCATTGAAAAAAAAGTGATGCACAATCCTAAATTTGGTTAATGTATAGCCAAATATGTCCTCAATACACCTACAGTGTGCTTTAAGTCCATATCAGACGCCCCTTTAGTCTTTGAGCCTCAACATGCAGGTACTTCAAGGCAATTTCTATTTCTGTATGTCTTGTATACAGCATAAAGTATAATAATAACCAATTTCCTTATGACCAAATATTTTTTTGACACTTAATTATCAGTAAACTTTACAAAAAATCAATATAGATTCAGTTTGGAAAATAAAATAAAGTTGAAAAAATTAATTGATTTGAATTAATGAAATAATTCCAATTTTACTGTTTTCCGAGGTGAATAAAATCATAAAAATGCACTCCACTGTGTATTTTTTCTTGCATGATGCTAGAGAAATATGTATTGAATGAGAATAACAGAAGTCAGACCACCTTGGGTTAAACATAACTATATGAGGGCTGGCTAGCAGTTTTTTGCACATTTCAATAAATTGATTTAATTACTTTTTTTTTTGAAAAAATAGGAAAAAAATATTGTTTATTTTCGTATATGTCCAAATCATACACCACTAAATTGGAAATTTCATGACCTGTCTAGTGGTGTATACCTTGAAATTCTGGGATAAAAATGTTCATTTGGCTTGATGTAGCTACTATATGTAGTGTTTGGTCACGTGGTCACCTAGATGACCGGACCACCACAGTGTCAGGCCTTTATACTAATACTACCAACCCACTGCAGACCATCGCCACTGGAACACGCTCAGTGAAAGCCTGTGATGTACACTATGCACTATATAGCACATCATTTTGCTAGGTATTCGGAGAGCAAAACACACTTCAGGACAATGACACCATTACTAGGGACGCCCAACACGCGGCTCTCAGTGGACCCACTACTCACACACCTCAGAGGGCACTCACTGGCCCCAACAGCGGTGGTATATATGTACTGGGGGATCTGTCTATGAAGTAATTTCCTTGAAAATCATGGGTCTTCCCATCAATATTAAGAGCATAGGAACAAGTAAAATTGCAGTCATTTTGCAACTAGGCCCCTTAGAATTAGACAAACAGGAGAGATTTTATGCAAGAAAGATGCAAGAGAGATTTATGTCCTCTTATTATACAGGGAAGAAGTAAGTATTATTAAGGCGCATATGGTTTTCATAAATTGCAATGTGCAAGGTACAATAATATTAGATTCATGATATAAGACATATACACATAACTTTTTATAGGAAATCAAAATGACTACTTTTTTCATCAGAAAGGTGCATAGTGTATCATAACAACAATTATATTAAGGTAGGTCGATACTGTAGTTGGTCTCTTACTACGGTTGTAACACATGAGATCAAAAACCAGACAAGGTAAATTAGACTTTAATATACGGCGACTTTATTACGAAGGAAACTCTGGTGTATTATAGTACAGGTATAACCATCGGCTATACAAGATCAGAACAGATATATAATACAGTGAGGCAACCCTATAGCATAGAGTTAGGCCCAGAGCACAGGGTGGTCATGTCACGACAGTCCCAAACCTGACTGACTTCCAATGGGGAAGCAGTCACCTTATATACACCGCTGCGTAGGCCACGTGACCGTACTAGCAGCGCCACATGTTAGGTTTAGTTATGTAAAACGATTATATAATTACTACCAAAGGTAACCGAGGGTAGTACCGGTACACTACCGTATATAACCGAACTAGAAGAGTCGGTATATGTAACGAACCGACGATACTAGTTGGATGAATAAAACAGTTTAGTATACAATAGAAACCGCGTTGTTTTACATCATAACAACATATAATAGATATACAACAATAACAGTTAGACTAATAGACAACCCGTTACACTACCCCCCTCAAGAATGTAGGCAGGGTTGGTTTTATAATAATAATAATACCTCTTGGATACATTATATACCACGTATATCTATTTATCAACAAGTAACATTTCTACTCATAGTAAAAACAGGCATACATACATGAACACACAAGTTAACATGCACATAACAGTTTATATCAACAGTATAGTCTCTGGTGTCAAACCATAGTCCCGTAGGCACATGATATAAAAACTGTCCAACTGATAGTCCTAGACTAGTATCAGTTAATAACACAAGGCACCAATAACCACCTTGGAAACTCAACACATCACCTACTACGTTCAGCAATGGTGCGAATCCGTGTGGAGTTAGTGTCCTTATATATAAATAATAGAACCATAGTAGTTCTCACTTCCTTTGGCGATGAAGAGTTTATATATAAAATCCATAAATGCGTATCCTAAATAAGGTGGGATAAATCGTCATCCTTATTAGGGTCGGTACTCCAGTACCTAGCAGTTCATGGTGGTAGAGATGGATAGAGTCCAGCACCTGTATAGTGCTTCCATCTCTTGTGAAATATAAATATAAAAAGGTAGGTCCGTGCCTCCATATATAATTATCACAGGAGGGAGATCCATGGAATAGTTCATAGGTCACACTAATATAGAGTGACCACAGGATCAGTAGCCCTGGCCAGCAGTAGAATCGTAGAGAACCGACGGTTGTGGCTCAGGTATAAACCACAGTTGAAGACATCAGGCTGCTTCCGTTTTGGCAGCAGTAGAGACTCGGTAAGTCACGACAGCACCGTCGGTCTGCTTCGGTTGGTCCAGGGGCGTGTTGCAGTGTCAGTTTAGTTTTACCTCCGAGGGGCGGAACAGTGCACCCCAGAGGGCCTGATAGGGGACCATCTTTAGGTGTCCATAGGGACACCGCCAGATGGCTTTTCTTCCCCATCAGGACTTCCTTCAGGAGGGGCCTGTGTGGTGCAAACCACACTAGCCTCCACCTGAAGGGGAAGGGGTCCACCTGTCGCTGCCGAAGATGTACTTGGCGCAACAGTAGGCTCCCCTCCACTGACCACCTGGGTAGAGTGTGCCCTGAATGAGAAGGGCATCTCATACCTGGGTGGGTGTACTGACAGTACTGGGGTCACTGGCTGGGCAAGCCTGGTGGCAAGCCCTAACCTAGACCTGAGATCCGGAAAACCAGATCTCTCCCAATCGGTCAGTTTTAGCCCGAATTGACGGAAGAACTTGTCGTCGCAAGTATTCAACCGTGACTCGAGCTGCTCGATCGTAGCCCTCCAAAGGTTATGATCTTCTTCCAGACTTGCCTCACGCGCGGCGAGGACTCTGGTTCTGTCAGCTAGCAAAGCTTCTCCTTCTCGGATAGCCTGTACTTTGAGCAGTTTGTATTGCTCATAGTATGACTTCTCTAAGAAAGAGACCTGAAACTGGAGCAGCTTACTTGCATATTCAGCCATCTTTTCCCTGTACTTCTCAAATCCTGGGATTAGAGTGTCAGAGAATCCAGTGTCGAAGGCAGGTCTGTCTCCAGGCAACGCAGGTAACCCTGCTAGCCCTTCGTCAACAGCCCTGTGCGGGTTTGGAGGGTGCTCCTTGCTGTGGTGGAGCAGTCGGCTGGGCTGACGACCCATCTGGCTGTTGTACCTCTACCTGGTCATCGTCAATGACAGGTGAGGCACTCTCCTGTGTCGCCAAAGCTTTCTTTTGCTGTTGGCTCCACTTGTACTGCTTGACATAGTCAGCAGCAACTTGACCCGCCTGCTCGTCACCCAATGAGTTCTGAACAATAGCCAAGGCATCACCCAGTTTCTGTCTCTCCTGCCAAGGCAGTTGATCAGCAACAGGGGGCAGTGCCACCGAAGCTACCGAAACGGTACCGGTTTGACTATTGTCGACCTCGGATGTAACCGTGGCTGAGGCAGGCCGCTTCTTCGCAGGTTCACTGCGAGAGCGGTCACGCCCACCTTTGGTCTCATCCTTGGATGACTGACTGCCCCTTTTCAGAGATTTCTTAGGGGGGGTACCCTTTCGAACGGTGGGCATCAGAAGCTCCGTGTCTGGACCGAGATCAGTTTGTTCGCACTGAGCGCCCTTACATAATCTCTGCCAGTCGGGTTCCGTGAGGTAGTCCCACTGTTTCAGTCGGTTTGTGCGCCACTTAAAGTGTAGATTAACTACAGGTTTGTGGGCACCCCAGACCTTCAGTGCTGCCTCAGCTGCATGACTAATAGTGCGTTTGTGAACGCCCTTATTGTCACACAGATGCCGGACCAGATCTGCTCTCCGTTGGCAACGGAACAGATCCCCGTCAGTGTACTCGGGGCAGGAGGTCGACGAACTCCCACGCACACAGTACATGTAGGGTCGCACATTCATGTGCTTTTCTACAAGATGACGGGCAAACTTTAGCAAGTCTGGCCACCGTTTGGCTGCCGTAGCTGTCCCCTTGAGGCGCTGGCAGCGAACATACGGACAGGGATCACCCGGAACGTAGTTCTTCCAAGCATATTTCAGCTTGCCTCGACATGACTTCTTGATGTTTGGTTTATGCCCATCAACCACTGCCCTGATGTACACAATGTTCCAGTCAATGGGATGGGAGTCACCAGACAACCAGTCTTCGTCATCTGATCCTTCTGCGGTGTGTGGAGGCGGAAGAGTCATTTTGCCATTTTCCTGAACTAAGTCAGAAAGGCTCATGTTTATCCGCTCATCATCACCGAGACTGAGGTTCAGACGAACGTGCGCTGCCTTCGCACGCAGACGCCGATTAGCTCTGCTTTCTGCCAGAGACCAGCCCTCGGCTTCCGCCGCGGCCACTCTCTGTGCAGTTCGCTTGAGCCTATCAGCCTCTGACAGCACAACCTCTATGTTAGGGGGAGCTTCAGGGGAAGATGTAATCCTCCTCTTATGCCTCCTCTTACGCTTGGTTTTGGCTTTACCCATCAGATGACTCGTCATCAGGGCCCGTCAGTTCTTTAGCCTTGGCACAGTCGGGTTTCGGCGAAGATCCCCCAGCAGGGTTCTCCTCCAGGATAGCACCGTCGGTGCCAACCAGACCAGGTTCCGTCTTCGGAACAACATTGCCAGACCCCTCAGGGTTAGGCTCAGTTGGTACCGAAGCTGAGTCTGAACCGACGGGAGGAGCACCGGTGGTGTCCATCTCGCTATCAGACTCGAGGACCTGGTCCTCCCCGTCGGAGACTACAGCCTCCCTCCGGGTAGAGTAATTCCCATCTACTCTAGCTGCCATACTGATAGCTCAGGTGTAGGTGAACCTCACGGTTCACTCACCCAAGCCTCTAGTACGACAGCAGGAAACAATCAGTGTAGGCAAACATGCTGATCTGAAGAAGCCTGGCCGCCTGTGGGGCTTATATACCCCACCCGTCACCCGTGACCCCGCCCCTTGACCGGCTTCTCAGCCAATCAGGGACCGCGTCCCAAAGACGCGCCGAGGTGACTCAATTTCCCACGGCTCATTTGGCGCGAGAAATCGATCAGGTGACGCCGGACAGCGCCCTTCCCACGCCGGCGTATCCGACGGTGGGAACGTTCACCGTTGTTTACCATTTTGTGGCCGAACCACAGGGAAACCCGAGTATGGTATACCGGCGTTAAAGGACATAACATAGCAGCGTGTTACTAAGCGATATGTGGTCAAAATTATCCCATACTTAGAACTAATCGGCGAAGCCAGCCACCCGCCCTGAACACGTGCTTTTCTACCTTCAACGGATAACCACACCGGATAACCCTTCTCTTCTCGTTGTGTTTTGGTGATCGAGTACCGGGCCAATGACCACCGGCCTAGTACGGAACTGTCCATGGAAATTTAATCAAGCCAGCAGCTAAATGTCGTCAACAAGGTAAGAAAAAAATATTTACACAATTTTATCTCGTGCACTCCTCCGTAGACTTTCTACCGGTATGTCCAGCAATGTTGACACCGGCGGTGTCAAATTACTGTGTTTACCGGCGTCTATGGTTAGTCCTTTACGCACAGCTGACCTATTTTTACGAGGCCTACCGCGCTTGGGCTTGATAACACATGACTGTGGTTCAATCGGTAACTTCCTAGGACGACCCCTTCTCTGTGTTACCGTCGGCACCGACGGAATGACCATTGGTCCTGCCTTCGGTGCCTTCGGTACCTTCGGTAGCTTAGGGTAGGTTGGTGCTGTTACTGGTCCAGTGCCAGCACCGAGGGAATCTTCACCGTCATCTGTATATGGCACCCCATACCAAGGTCTGAGTCTAGCCACATGTGATTTAGTTAGAGTCCCTTTTTGCAAACGTATTACTACAGTAGTTTCACTCACCACCATAGTAACCGTATGCGGACCATCCCAGGAGTACAGAGTCTTTACTTTGGAATTAGGTGTGCTAAACCTTGCGACCTTATCCCCCACCTTAAATTGGCGGAGTTTAAGGCCTGTGTCATAGCCCACCCTCTGCAAAGTAGCAGACTTTTCCAAGTTGTCCCTTACTACTCCATAGGACTCGCGTAATGATTGCCGCAATGACTCTACAAACATTACTGTGCAGGGTTGCTCGAGCTGGTGCCCCTGCACGCCATAGACCATATCACTCGGCATGACTATGTCTTCACCCATTACGAGCATATTAGGCGTACAGCCCGTCGACGCATGTTCGGTAGCATTGTAAGCATGGGAGATATAGCGAGCGTGCTCATCCCAATCATCCCGGTGCTCATTAACCATTGTCGTGAGGCATTGGATCAACGTCCGATTGAAACGTTCCACCATACCGTCCGATTGTGGTCGATAGGGGTTCTTATGCGTCTTGCAGATGTGTATTTTACTACACAGTTCTGCCCACAGTCGAGATTCAAACTCACGACCCTGGTCGGAGTGAAGCATTAAAGGACCTCCCCACGTGAGGATCCAATTCTCGAAAAGTGCTTCAGCGCAGGTAACAGCTGTATGATTTACCAACGGATATACTTGGACGTACTTGGTATAGTAGTCCTGTACCACCATCATACAGGTATTCCCACGGGGGGTCGTGTTGAAACCACTAATGATATCAACAGCGATCCGGGCAAACCGAACACCGAACAGCTCTTGACTTAGAGGTAGTTTACCCATGCCAGGTCCAGGCTTTGATAAACAGCATTGGGGACATTGCTTCATCCAACACCGTATGTCCAAAGTCATACCAGGCCAGTAATATCTACTCTTTATCTTTGCCTCAGTTCGTTGTCTGCAAAAGTGTGCTGAAGTTCAGTGGCCATGACAGTAATTGAGCAACTGTAGTCTGAGTGACAAAGGCACTACAGACTGAGCTGCTCTCTTCCTGCCAGGTTGCACCCTCCAGCGGCGCAATACGCTGTTCCGTATAAAAAGATTATCCCACTGCGCTAACAGCTGTCTAACTTCTTTACATTCCAGTGAAAGTGCGGGGTGAACAGGCTTGGACAGGCCCAGCAACTTCAAGGTGTACACCCTCGAAATCGCCGGATCTGCAAGCTGCTCATCCTTCAAGTGATTTAACATCCAGTTAGGAACTTTCGCACCCACAGACGCAATCACTGCATTGTGAGACCCACAGTCTCGGCAGTCTACACGATGACAGTTCCGGATAGGATAGCGGGACAGGCTGTCCGCATTCACATGATCTACTCCACTCCTGTGTATGATATGCTCATTCGTCATGCCAAACTCAGAGAGGTGGTTCAACCATCTACCCATCATCCCCTCAGCGTCTTTGAAGTTCAGGAGCCACTAAAGATATGAATGATCTGTCCGTACGAGATAATTCCCACCATATAGGAAATGTCTGTCCTTTTTTGTGTAAACCACCACTGCCAAGAGTTCACGCTTGGTTGTGCAGTAGTTACGTTGTGTTTTGCTTAAACTGTTGGACGAAAATGCCAGCGGCACTTCTCGCCCATCCTGGAGATGCGACAAGGCAGCACCAATACTTGTATTAGAAGCATCAGTGTCCAAGATGAACTTACCAACAGGTGCAGGGTAGTGCAAAACAGGTGTTTCTAAAAAGAGTCTCTTTAACTCACTGAAAGACTGTTCTGCGGCTGGAGACCAGACTATTTTAGCCTTAGCCTTCTTTTCTCCAATCATCAGCTCTTGTAAGTGAGCTGCGACTCTCGAGAATCCAGGTATAAAATCTCTATAGTAAGAACAAAACCCAATGAAAGAGCGTATCTCCTTCGTGTCCATCGGATGAGGCCAGTTCTGTACCACTTCGATCTGATGAGGATCAGCCATGATGCCATGTTCAGAAACAATTCTACCTAGGTATTCCACTGATTTCCTAAAAAGCTTGCACTTTGAAGGTTTCAATTTCAGACCGTATGATAAAATTCGTTTCAGCACAGCTTGGAGGTTCTGTAGAGTTTCCTCCACAGAACCCCCGAAGACAATGATGTCGTCCAAATATACTAGGCACTTTTTCCAAAGTAAACCCCGTAACATGGTCTCCATCATTGCCTCAAAGGTTGCCGGGGCATTGCATAGCCCAAATGGCATGACGTTGAACTCAAATAGTCCCATATGGGTAGAAAATGCATTTTTTTCTCGGTCCCGGTGGTCCATGCCGATCTGCCAATAACGATATTGTAAATCTAATGTACAGAACCATTTCGCCCCACCCAGAGATTCCACACATTCATCTATCCGAGGTAGAGGATATGCATTCTTCCTAGTGAGTCCGTTCAACTTCCTATAGTCGATGCAAAATCGACAGGAACCATCCTTTTTGGTGACCATCACCACAGGACTTGACCATGGACTTTCACTAGGTTGAATCACATCCTCATCCAACATCTTTTCTACCTCAGCCTCCATAGCACTTTTCTTAGCCATGGGTAACCGACGGTAGGGGATTCTACTAGGAACCGCGTCCCCAGTATCAACCCGGTGTTGTACCGTGTTGGTACGCCCCAGAGGGTCTCCTGGTTGCGCAAAAGCGTCAGATAACTCTGACAGCTCATGTGCCACCATTTCGCTCTCCAGGGATGTTAGGTGGGACTCACACAACAGGGACCTTAGATGTTTCGGTAGGTTGGATTTAGCTAGAGCCTCCTCGTGGGAAGAATCTCCTGCCACCATCCCTACGTCCACAAAGTCCGTAGTCAGTGAGTCTACACCGTATGCTCGCGTAATGTTACCAATATGCGTTCCTTTTCGTAGAGTGATTTCTCTACTACTCGAGTTACAAATTGGTATCACCCCCCAAGGTGTCACGGTACAAATAGCCGACAAAATTTCTGGTTCTGACCCTATTTTTCTCCTTCAGACGGGCAAAAGGTTGGGTTCTTTTGAGTGTGCAGTAATGAATGACCCCTTAAATTAAAGCTTAACACATATCTTATTTTTTTATTTGCATCCCTCATAAAAAAGTGTGTTCCGATTTTGCGCTAGTTGCCATGGAAACTGACTTACCCAAACTGGAGAAATTTTACAGGTGCCCAGCGACTTTTGACCTTGACCTTTGACCCCTCCAATCACCACCCAGGGTTACCATGGCAACAACCAACTTTTTATATTTTTTTTGCCAAGGCCTTTGGGAACAATTTGGGCCGCAGATTATGTTTCTGTGACAAATTTAAGGCCTCCTACCACTGATTATATGCACAGTAGTACCGTTTTTCATTGGCACTATTTACGACTACAACATTCTGGGGACGAATTTGTACTGTGACACCTTAAAGGCCCAGGTTAATTTTTTCTGACAAAGTTTCTTTTGCTACAGAATAAAGATATTTCCTCCACTAACATGGATTTGAAGTCATTTTTTGAAAATTTCAAGACATTGTGACCAAAAAGCCATTTAAAGTATGCCTACCGGGTGCCTCGGGAGCTATTTTTTTGCAGATTTTGCCAGAAATAGAGGTACCTCTATTCCGCGACCTCTAGTGAAAAATCGGAACACACTATCCTATGTCGGGCCACCCTTATAAGATGCCCTAACACACTGGGAATAATATCCTATAACTGGTTAAGGCCTACACTCAAAACAGAAATCACCAAGGCAGTCAATAAGGGCCCAATGTCCCGGGATTTAGGCCCAAATTTGCAGTTTTAGGGCCAAAATTAGGGTTTTTTGGGACATAGGGTCTATATTTACCATGGCAACGCTTAACGACACAATCAAAAATTCTGAGATGGGACTTTGATCTTGTTTTCAAAGGAATGTTCCATATGTTTGCCATGAAATAAGTATAATTTATGGTATTTTTCACAATTTTTAGGCCCTTTGAACTTGAATATGAAAAAAATTCTTGGGAGCAGTTTCTGTGGCAATTAGCCTCAACCTCCCTCTGGGCTCAAATTTCCGGGCTTAGAGGCAAATTTTCCATTAAAGACAAAAGACCCAAGGTAAAATTGGCTTCTGCTGCACCCATTCTATCTATATTGGTGCGAAAGATCCATGAAAAAGCCATAAAATCCCTACCAGAGACCAAAATATAGACTTAACCACCCTCTCTTTTAAGGTGTCACGGTACAAATAGCCGACAAAATTTCTGGTTCTGACCCTATTTTTCTCCTTCAGACGGGCAAAAGGTTGGGTTCTTTTGAGTGTGCAGTAATGAATGACCCCTTAAATTAAAGCTTAACACATATCTTATTTTTTTATTTGCATCCCTCATAAAAAAGTGTGTTCCGATTTTGCGCTAGTTGCCATGGAAACTGACTTACCCAAACTGGAGAAATTTTACAGGTGCCCAGCGACTTTTGACCTTGACCTTTGACCCCTCCAATCACCACCCAGGGTTACCATGGCAACAACCAACTTTTTATATTTTTTTTGCCAAGGCCTTTGGGAACAATTTGGGCCGCAGATTATGTTTCTGTGACAAATTTAAGGCCTCCTACCACTGATTATATGCACAGTAGTACCGTTTTTCATTGGCACTATTTACGACTACAACATTCTGGGGACGAATTTGTACTGTGACACCCCAACGAGCGTTGGCCAGGTAAGTATGATAGCCAGCAAGACCCAGCTCGGATAGCTTATGATCTACTGGTTCAAACATTCCCGGCCGTTTGGCCTGCACTCCCACGCAGCTGACTAGGACATCTGAAACATGTCCCGGTGCCAACTTTGTGTCCTGTGCCACTGACGCCACAGAAGAACCATTCCTTAAAACGCACTGTACAGATTGTTTATAAGGATGCTTAATCTGAAGTCGGCCTGTTGCGGTGTTCATTGTCACTCCGTAAAGAGCAGCAAAGTCCATCCCCAGGATGCCATCATCAGTGATGTCGGTGATGGTTGGACATATCCAGTATGTCTTGCCATCTACCAACATAGGTTTTACAGTTCGGCCATAAGTCTGCATACTATCTCCCGTAGCAGTCCGAGCCTTTACTCCTAGTAGCGGAGCATCGGGCTGGTTGCAAAGACGGGCCATGAATCTACGATCGACCAGGGTGTGAGATGCACCCGTGTCGACCAAAAATTCACCACGCGTCCCGGAAATAACCAGACTCAGGTACCAACGCTGTCCCCGTAAAGGGACACACTCAGAGGTCAGCATCGGGCTTCCCCCTCCATCCATGGCAACCCCTTTTGTCAGGAGGTAATCCCAACATGGGTCGCTCAGGGAGTCTTGAATCGCACTGCTCTGGGCAATCGATTCTAACCAAAACTCCTCTAAGCCAGCAACTACAGAATCCTCAGGATCCCGTTTGTCTTTGCCAGCCCCACCTTGCCAGACGCTTACAGGTTGTACAGACCTTTCTGCCTCCGCGCGTCCTTGGTTTATGGAAGAGTTAACACCGTCTACTAATCCCTTACAGGCATGGCTAACTGTGGGGGCGCCATCCTTGCCAAGAGGATGGGCCCCGTTCAGTTTTCCGTCTCTTTTTCGGTTTTAGCAGCGACGGGTGCAGGGGCTTTGCATTCGTTAGCCCAATGACCCATCTTTTGACAGCGTCTACATGGCTGAGGTTTCGTGTCCTTTTTCTTCTTTTTCTTTCTCTTTCCAGATCCAGAACCTGAAGTGGACGCGGAGCTCTTTTCCAAGTGCTTCCGCAACAAACCCTCAATCATCTTTTCCATGTCCCTGTCAGGCATCACTGCCGCCACCTCCTCAGAGGCGGGCTGTTTCTTCTTTGATGGTTTTGTGGTGGCCCATTACAAAGAGTCTGCTTTAGAGCAACCAGCGCTTGCTGATTGTTCCAGCGATTGCTCTCTACAATAGCCTTGAACCTAACTTTGTACTTCCTCCAGGGCGGCGTCCCTGTGAAAGGAGGAATATCAATGGCCTTTTGACGGGCTGCATCTGGATGCTTCAACTCCCCAAAGTTAAAAGGAGCGTATCTTTCATCCAAATCATCGATATCCCTTGGGACGATGTCAGTCCCCAGTTTCTCAATGGCAGGGTTCCTGTCATACTTAGCCCGCTGGACTGGTGTTAAACCTTGTCTAGCTCTGGGCTTTGGTATAGGAACCGCGCTCATGGTCTGCTGCTGGTTCAACGTCGTTGAACCAGTAGATGGGTGGATGTACCCTTGGGGAGTCGCCGTTCCCCCGAAGGCGCCACCACAGACCGGAGTCTGTAGATAGCTAGCCCCCATCTGAGGTGTCATACCTGATACCATGGCATGTACTACCGAAGGGACACCTGAAGGTGTCACTGCCGTGTACACATTGGGTACGGGTACAACTGGAGGTACCACCGTAGTCGGTGGTACCTGCTCCGATTCTTTCTCAGGTCATGGTTGACTTGCTTTAAGCTTTCGAGGCCCCGCCTGGCCAAGTGGAGCTGCGTGCTCTAATCCTTTCCCAATGTATTTAAGCTCGCAACCTCACACTCACCAGACACCCTCTGTTGCAAAAGTTTGTCGACCTCTGCCTTATGTGAAGCCATTTCGTTTTGGAGCTCCAGAAGGAACCTTTTCTTCTCATCAACCTCTTTTAGGAATAACTTCCTAGTTTGGTTGATGGAAGCAAGTTCCCTCCGGGCCTCCGCGAGGTCTTGCAGCTCAGCTTTCTTGGCTGTGATACCCATGTCAGCCAGTAGAGCCTCATCCAGCGGTAAGCTGGATGGTTCCTCTACGGCTGGCAGGTTCACTACTCCAAGAACTTTTGCCGCCACGTTAGTTTTTACAGACGGTCTGCCACCCTTCACACCGTCGGGTGTGGGAGTGGCACCATCAGTAAAGACCGACGTGTCTGAATCCAATGAAGGATCTGCTGCCGTCGGTGTGGAACCGATGGGAGCAGGGCCGAGAGACTTAGCCTCTCTTCCCGGTACTTTCTGACCCTCAGGGCAGAAAAGGTTCGTGGATAGGGAGTCCAACGATCTCCTGGGACTGATGTCAAAGGGTCCTGGGACTGGGGATTGCTCTCCGTCCTCACCTCCGGCAAAAGCCTCCACAATAGGATCACCTATTGCTCCTTAAGAGAGGTCGTCACAGGGCACCTCCAAGGCTGCCCGGCTCTCCCCCCTATTTGACTTGCCCGTGAAGAAGCGTACATTTTGTACGGCCTCCTCACGTTCCTCAGCAGGGGTTTTAGTCCTGCCGCTGAACGAGCTGACAAAATCGTATAGGTAATCCATACACTATAAGCCTATATAATACCTTATCAATGGTCGGTTCGATCGAATGGTCACGGCACCAATGTAGTTGGTCTCTTACTACGGTTGTAACACATGAGATCAAAATCCAGACAAGGTAAATTAGACTTTAATATACGGCGACTTTATTACGAAGGAAACTCTGGTGTATTATAGTACAGGTATAACCATCGGATATACAAGATCAGAACAGATATATAATACAGTGGGGCAAGCCTATAGCATAGAGTTAGGCCCGGAGCACAGGGTGGTCATGTCACGACAGTCCCAAACCTGACTGACTTCCAATGGGGAAGCAGTCACCTTATATACACCGCTGCGTAGGCCACGTGACTGTACTAGCAGCGCCACCTGTTAGGTTTAGTTATGTAAAACGATTATATAATTACTACCGAAGGTAACCGAGGGTAGTACCGGTACACTACCGTATATAACCGAACTAGAAGAGTCGGTATATGTAACGAACCGACGATACTAGTTGGATGAATAAAACAGTTTAGTATACAATAGAAACCGCGTTGTTTTACATCATAACAACATATAATAGATATACAACAATAACAGTTAGACTAATAGTCAACCCGTTACACTACCATTGACTCAGAGAGTTTAGAATTCCACCAATTTTCTTCGAGCGCTACCTCAGATCATTTGTAACAAATATTTGAAAAGAAAATAGGAGGGTCCCTGGCTACTTTAAAAAAAGAAATTGCCTTGAAATTCTGGGTTAAAAAAAAAGTTCAGTTGAATATTGGGATTAATTTGTCTTTAATTTAACAGAAAATCACTCAAATTTAATAGTAAAAAATATTACGTTTTTCTGAAACTTTACTGAAAACTCCCTTGGATAATTTGGCAACTGATAAGAGTAATTTTAACATAGGGTCCCGCACATTGTTTTGATGTTAGGGGCCTTTGAAGTTAAAAAGTAATGCAAAAACGTGAAAAACTGAATATTGGAAGTATTGCATTCTGGGTAAAACTATAATAGTTGTGATATGAAAAAGCCTCATCATATGGCCTTGGGTATATTTAAGCACTCTATTCACTTTTATAATCCCACATACATCATTTTTTGTTTCATAAATACAGTGAATAAAAAAACGCCAGAAATGCAAAATAAATGAAGAAAAAACAACCTACAATTATGATACAAAAGTTCAATGTCTGTATAGGTAATGAGGGCTCATAGCAGCATAGACATACCTAATATGAGGTTATTCTGATGTATTTTAGCTGAATGCGCAGAAGCATGCGCAGTCGTCCGTTTTTCAATGGTATTGACCTACCTTAATGTGATCTCTCATGGAAGGGCTTTACTAACTACAAGCTTTATAATTATGACTCATAATTCTTGAGAATATGTAATGAAAGGCTTGTAGTTAGGAAAGCTCATCCATGAGAAATCAAATGGATAAGCAGTTGTTATGACCTACTCACAGTGGACCTGTCAGTGCCACTAATTATACTATAATGTACTAGGCAGACTGGGCTTTGGAAAATGCACCATCAAACTGCTTTTTCTCTTTACAGACATAATGTATTTCCTTCTGGGTTGTAGCAATAGACTTCTCAGAGTCTCCTTCACCTGATTCCCAGATTATATTATGTGTTTTTTTTTAACAAAAACCAACGGACATCCAGGCTACGGCAGTACTGAGCAGTTTTTAATTCTTTAAAGGCGAAACACTTGCTACCCCCTCCCTGTAGCAGTTGGAACTGAGCGCGGGCGGGCACTATGGGCCTTCAGGGAGGAGGCTGCATAGTGCTCTAATATCCACTATGCCTTTCGTCATCTGGTTTCATGAGTGCAGCCTTTGTATATATCTCGCCAGTGCTGAATTCAAGTATCATACTGATCCCAGAGAGTTAACATACTTCTAATACATCACATATGCATCATACCAACAAAGAGGATCGCGCATTTAATCACAATCGTAGGATGTAATTAGACCACTTCCTGAGGTCTCATTATTCCTGATTGACATTGACCTTCTCATTCAGGCACCGACCTGTGTGGTATAATTAATTATGTGAGTATTAATCAAGACTAAGTTACAAGTGACTCTGACTGGGTTAGGGTAGTAATCCCCCCTCCCCATGTCTACTTCCAGGTTAGCCGGTGGCACTTCCTGTCACTGCCTGGCAACTCACTTCCTTGGTGACCACACCACAACAAACATTGACTGTCCTACCTCCTGACCCAAGACGAGCAAACTGAGGGTCCTCCACTAAAATCCCTAAGGATTGGAGTAAACGTTAGTAAATAGTATTCTTACCACTCACTGCTAGGCAGTGAGCACACAATCATGTTTGCTGCTGTGAGACACCCCTTTCGTTGTGTTGTAATTTGAGACCGACATGTAGCTGCTTCCTGTGTGTGGTTTGCAGTGAGGTGCTAGAGGGGGCAGCCTGATGAAGCCAAAACCTTTTTTATTTCAGACTCAATTTTCATCAACTTTTCATAGAAGATGTATTACTAGGATCATTCTGTCTGTGGATGCCACCTGTTATAGGTTATAGAGATGAGCATGCTATGTCTGTCTATGTATATTCATGCTCTGTCTGCTGCTCCTGTTCACTTCATAGCTTTTACATTATCCCAAACTGAACTGTGTCCAGCCGACGACATCTCTCCAGTCCCTGTGCATCATGTCCACAGTTATATCTTGTGAAGGAGCCATAATCAGTATTCTGTCACCAGTATCACACCCCCTCATGTCTTATAGGAGAGTCACTGTGGCATTAGTATAATCACTTTCAGACAGGTGTGGCAGGTTTTCAAGCATAACATTGATTGTGCTAGCCCCTTTCTACTTACCAACACAGTGCTTGTTAGACACTTGCCGGAGCCACCTTTGTGTATCTTGCCAAGCCTAATGCTTTGATGAACAACATTGTAGAGTGAGCATGATGCTTTAATGCTGCCATGACGAGTTACTCTACTGCATCCATGCAGCTTAATGAGAATAATGCAATGAAGCCTTACACGGTCTTTAAAGGGTCGACGCGATTTATCTTCTAATTGAACACAAACTAATTCAATGGACTCCTTGTTGATTGACAATGACACTGACAGCAAATGATCCTCATCCAACAAAGAACACATCAACAAAACTGTCAATTTCTTTCTTCGGACAGGAATACCAGGACTGTGAGTGACACCTATTGTTCAAATAAAACATTATTGTCACGATAGGCATGTGATGAAAATATCTCTTTACACTTCCAAAATGATAGCATTTAGTGAAAAACAAACGTGCATGTGGGTATTTATTTTTGTTTATTTTGCCAATGGTCTTATAACTTCATCTATGTTCAACAATAAAACGTGTACAGGTCACAGGGTTGGATAAAAACGTGGATATGCCACTTATCTGCTTATATGTGAAATGAACTTAAACCTTGTTCTAATGCTTTAGATATTGCATTTCACCCTTTCATAACAATATCACGGATTGTGTATACTGATGACTGGATGAAAAACATGAAATATCGAAATGTGCACCGCAAGGCCCCTGGTTTGCCTGGTACAATGCTAATGTTACTCCCAACAGTGAGTCATACAATGAGCTAATGTAGAACCAGCAATATCCTTTATTACTTTATGACTGAATTATGAGGTTTTCTGAAGCCAGGCCTATAGTATGATGATTAGATTCTACAGCATTATACATGAAGGAATCCCAGGGCATTAGGCAAAAAATAAATCTCGAGGAAACCTTACAGAATCCCATTGTTTTACTAGCTGGCAGTGTGGCATTAGCTGTCTTCCCGCAGCCTGTGGTTGTGACACACGTGTTCCCTGGTCAGGTTGCCTTCGGGATACCCAGAGAAGTGTAAGGTAGTAGTGAAAGGTTAAACTTCCTTTGTATATAGCTACAAAGCAAATCAACACAGGATCAACCATGTCCAATTGGAACAATACAAGGCAGCTAACTTACTCAAGATTCAAACCGAATAGCGTCGATCTTGGCATGGTGATATTTATTTAGTTATTATGTGAAGCCCTGATTTCCTCTTACCTTTTGCTGAGTGTTGGCTTTGCAGTGTATTTTATTCAGGGTGGAGTTTGTTTAAACTGAGCATGCATTCCACCAGTGCTTATTCCTCTCCCTATTGCTGTCCCTAGCCTACTGACCTAGATTTGAACAAACACCAATAATCATCTTAGGACAGGGGCTTGGAATCCCTTCATCATCCCTTTATCAATTCATCAATATTCGCAATAATGCGAGATGAAAAAAAAAGAAACAAGAAGAATCAATGCTCTAACTTTTTAATTGAAACTGATATGCCACGTATTTTCTTCTTTGATCTTTTAACTTAAAATATAGGACTTGGGATATGAATAATTTTTGCTTTTTCACCCCAATGATATGCATAAAACGGGTGATTCATGCCTTGTAACTGTCTGTGTACATATAATGAAGCATTGATTTACATTATCTGTTTGACTGGTCAGATGGTAGTCTTTATTACTAGAGTCCCTCAAAGAATATTGTTAGTCCATGGGAGACACTGCCTTCTCTTCAACCAACATCTGTTCCCCTTTCCCATTGGACACTACTGCTTCAAGAGATCAACATGCTCATTAATCTTGTGGTTGGTCACTTAACCCTTTGAAGGTGACATAGTGGCTGAATGGATTTTGTCCTTTTGTAATCAGAATCCATGGTACTGCATTCATAAATCATGTTGACCATTAAGAGGCCAATACTCCCGGTCTATTCGATGGTTAACCCTGCTGCAGAGTTAGAAGCTGCTGCATCACGACTATTACCCAGCAGTTCTACCTCCTCTCCCCTAAGCTCTATATGGTTATATTGATTTATGATCAAATTGTCCATGAATGAAGAGCCACCTGCCAGTTCTGCAATATGTAGGAAGGTGAGGGATAGGTTCAAGATGCTCCCTGTGGCGTCTAGGTAGAATCAATTAGTAACATCGCATTTGGACGACAATTTCCAGAGCTTTTCAGATACTAAAGTCCTATACCCAAAACAGTGCACTGCGGCAGTAGGTACCGCGGTCTATACTAGTGCTGCATTGCTGCATCATTACTATAACTGGACATTCATGCCATCCATAAAAAGTTAAGTATGTTCTACCTAGAATCGACATTGGTATATCTAAACTGAATGTTCTTATCATTACATCTTTTCATAAGAATAATCGTAAGAGTAATATCAACAGAGTTCAGATGAAAGTGAGTGATGCCAGCAACACATGGGTACCCTCAGCCTTATCAATACTACTCCCCAACATATTTAGAATATACCAGTACTAGGTAAGAGCGTTGGCATTCAAGCATAAATCGGACCATTTACGTTGTGGCAAAGGACATGGCAATGTCATCATGACATTACCACACACCCATAAGATGGAAAGAGTCACCTTTGTTGATATATTTGCGTGAATAAGTGTGTGTAGTATTCTGAACCTCGGGGAAAGAGATGTATGTACATTTTGCAGGAGAGTATATTTGACGCAAGGTTAACCTATAAATATGGATTGAGAGAGGCTGCTTACTGTGTTTGAAATAGATGATACCAGGACATGGGAGCTATCAGCCCCCCCATTGGTAGTACATCTGTGAGTGATCGGGTGTGAGTGTAAAGGGGTTCAGTAGGGGGGGGGAGGGAGCAAAACAGAGAGACCCTGCTATTGCTAGAACTAGGCGGGTGTAATAGAGGGCCCGCAATAGAGGAATAGCCTTTTCGATCATGCTTTTATTCGTCGATAATCAGAGCTCACTCTTCCATTACATCTTTTTATTTTGGGTTCATATTCTAATGCTAGGAACCAGGGCTCAATTTATCTTCTTCATAAATGCCTCGGCATTCCAGCAGTAGCTTTCCTAGACTATGAGTGCTCTGTCATTAAATTGGTATCCTGTCTATGAATAGGCACAATCGTCATTTTGGTGATTAAACATCACTTTTGAACCAGCTTTACCACCTGGTAGAGCATGTTAGATATGCTATTTAAACTGTAATATTTGCTCAACAATACCACAACCAATTGGAGCAAACTTAGAATTATATAAATTCCGATAAAATGCTGCTACATATTTTCATTTACTAACATCAAAATAATTAGTTTGCTTAACAGAATGAACTTTTAACCTAAAACACACTTTAAATGCTATTTAATCTGTAATATTTGCTCAACAATACCACAACCAATTGGAGCAAACTTAGAATTATATAAATTCCGATAAAATGCTGCTACATATTTTCATTTACTAACATCAAAATAATTAGTTTGCTTAACAGAATGAACTTTTAACCTAAAACACACTTGAAAGGGAAAGACAGGACATACATTATTCTTATTCCTGTGGGAATCCAACAGCATGATATATAATTTCTATGTGATATATATTGTATGCCCTCCTCTAATTCATCAGGTTATATAGAACAGTCATTGTCCATGGACTATGCTCCAGCCGTATGACTCAATCCAAGTGGCCTTCTTAATTCATACAATGCACAATAAGGAATGTTATAAAATGGCCTTATTCATGCGGCCATGTGTCCCTGTCACCTTTTGTTACATTATCCCGTCTATCAGCCTATACAAATTTATAAATAATACTCATCACAGAGCATACAAGGACCACCCATGGACACCAGAGGATGATAGCTATTATGACATGCTGACAGTCTCACCCCCCCCCCCAATTGAATATGTTACAATATCACACAGGTGAATGAAGCAGCCTCCGTCCTTTTTATGACGCTGGACCTTCATTCAAATCCCACTCTGGCTACAGCCTGGTCTAAGTGTATCCAGGTCAATCTCATGCGGAGTGATGGTGGGAATCAATGGTTGTTGGCCTTTGTCACATAGTAACAGGGATATCAGTAGGTCCTATTTTCTTCCAAAGGGTACCGGTAATACCCCTGTATACTTTATAATCGTTTGACAGCTCCCTAACCTGCACTTCTGACATGAAATCTTCCTGTTTTCCTGTCCATACCCTTTTTTTTAGATCTTTTCATGTCTATCATGACACAAACTGAGAAAATGTATAGTATTTTCAGCCTTTAATATTTTTTCAATTGACAGCCCATGTATAAACATCAATAGGTGCACATTCGGGTACATGCAGCATTAACGAGCGTCTACTGGTATCCTACCATTTGGATACAGCAGAGGAAACCAGAGCAGTGTTGCATGGGTTGGGGGTCTGAGATTGGGTTACATGAGATGAACTCTTATTTAAGTATTTCTGGGGCTTTATTACTGCACTCATTATTCCTACCTTAAGGCTTATTATTCCTGCCTGATATCAATATCTCCATCATCCCCACACTGACATTTATAGCAGTCATCCAATACAGGAAGTTCCCAAGAGGTTATTTCACAGAAACCCAACACCTAATGGATTATCACTGACCCAAATGTAAACATTTCACCAAATTGGAATAAATTGTTTTCCAGCAGGTAAAAGCTGCTAGAGCGTGATTCAGAATCAGTCAGGCGACATCCAAAGAAGTTGAGAGTTGAGGTTTTGGTATTTTCATTGCAAGACATCTCCAGTTAAAAAGAGATTTGCCATTAAGACAGGCCATATATCCTGTTCAAGACAGTTTCTTAGTTGATTTCAAGTGACTTCACTTGAGTAAGGGGTTCTTCATAACATCTCGCTTTGAATGCGGTATTGGTGGGTGTGCATGCCTTCCAACGCCGTGCAAATTGAGCCGGTGTACTGCAAAATAAACTGTTTTAAACTTTTCAACAAATGTACCAGAATTATAGGGTCAATATCCAAATGCAATACCATATGTTTCAAAGAGCTTTTTAATTTGGTAGCAACCCAGTAAACCAAAAAATGTTATACAACGTTATATAACGTTCCCCTATGGCTCTTTGTTGTATAAAGTGTAAAGGCATACTCACTCTGAATAATCTACAAGCATTGATCAACTAATGAAACAGTTGTGAACCAGGACATTCTGATTATATTCAGATGCTAGGCTTGAACTGGATGACAGAAATAATATAGTTAAGATGAATGTTTCTCTTTGTAGTTATAATATTGTTGTAAAGGGACGACTAGAGCGAATCTCTATCGTTGCTCAGTTGTTCCATGTAATATAGTTGAATTCAAAGAATCACACTAATACCTGGCAACAATATAACAATTGATTGCTTTGTTGCCATAAATCAATCTATTGTATCGTGTCGCCATGTATCTTAATGTCGATATGCAGGTCAATTGTACTTATACGTGGAATTGTAAATTAACGCTGAGGGTTGGTTGGCCCATTATAGAGACTGGATAACATGTACATGATGGTACTCAATCAAAGTTATTGAAATTGAAGATGGGGTGCTGGATACATGGTTACCTATACTATCCGGCGACACAAAGCCAATCTAAAAGTTAGTTTTTAAAAGCATGTATATCAGATAAGACAGTAACAGCAAGAGGACACTAGTATTTCCATGAACTTACTATAATCTCTAAGGTTGAAAAGAATTGTCAGGCGTATAAGTTTGAATACCTATATACATGTGTGCATGCCCGGCTCAACTACGACTGTTGTTTTAGACGTGATAACTTGTTGGCAAATACCAAAAATAGGCGAAGAACATCTGCTAACAGATTTATCATGACTTCCTACTTTTATACCTCTCACCTGATTCATCAACCGGCGTTGCATTGTCTGACTCTAAACCTCTGAGGGCCACATACCGCTTTAATGCAATATGCCCTTCCCAGCACATGGTGGTCACCTTTGGCTAACTTTGGTCAACTTTGGTCATGCCGAATTTGGTAATGGCCAAACCTAAATAGAGGTGGCTGGAAAAAGGATTGAACACACAACCTGAAGGCTTGGAAGCAGTCCCTTATCCGTTGCGCCACAAAAACCGGTGTTACTGATAGCCGTATTGGGAAGTACCGCTAGGCTACTTCTGAACTGATATCGCTACGATCTGGCTCTCCGTACCCACTGACCCGTAACCAAGCACTGCACATACCTAGGTTGACCAAATTCGGCAAGTTTGGTGAGGTTTGACCATGACCAAAGTCCGTAAGCCAAAAATTGTGAGGCTGACCAAAGGTGACCAAGATTTACTGGGTTAGTTCTCAAGATGCTTGAATGCAGCCCTAGGTTGTCCATGAATGTAGCTCTTGAGAGTCACTCACCACTGGACGTTCATGTGGTTTAGTAACAGTTCCCAGCAGGGGTGCGTCCACAACGCAGTTCCGTGCAGATATGTTACAAATTACTGTGACCATTATTAGCTAGGACCATGAGGACAATAGAAATGTTATAAGACCAAACTATAGCCTCATACTCACACACCTGTCACTTAGAGGAACCCTTTTGTTTATTATCCTGTCTATCACCTTCGGTATCTCATTACCTGTAGTACTCATTGCCAGGCCTACATAGAGTAGATTCCTACCGACAGAGTTACACCCACAGCTGACCCTTTTTGATGTCAGTCCTGTTTTGCAGACGGTTTGGACCTGCAGCAGTCAGTTATATTCGTATGTCTATTGATATTTGTTATGTTATCCTGGTATGCCTTTACATTGACGTTCCTATGTTAAAACGTACCCTACACTTGTAGTTGTTGTAAGTTGAAAATATAATAATACCACGATCTTGCCTGCCTCCTTGCATGCCTGCCTGTTCCCCTTCCTCCAACCATACTTCCTAGATAGGAGGAGCTGGGTAGGAGCACGGTTTGTGCGTGTGTGTGTAGGGTGGGGGGGGGGGGGGCAAAGGGCACGATCCTCCTGAGAGTAACAAGGCATAGGGGGCAGGTATGATGGGTTCATGTAGGTTAATATGATCGGCCTCCTGAGACAGGGGTAGCGATCAAGAGGATGTATAATCAGCCAATATTGTAGTAGTGGGAAATTTGTTTAATAACAATGCAGTCTACATCCTACCCAGGTCAAGACTGGGGGAAGATTCGGGTGTGTTGGAACACTTTGGCTAGCACCGACAGACATAAATAATAAAGTACTATATCAAATTTAAAAAAATGTTAATCAAAAATATTGCTCCTGCGTGCACTTTACGCCACCATCATGATACTATCCCTTTAGATACCAAGCAAGTCACTACTTGGCTACAGTCCATTAGAACTTTATGCCAGTGAGGGTCTGAAGCAAATGATCTAAGGTACCTTTCTGAAAAGTGTCTTCACATCGGATCTTGTATTGCAGCTTTGAACACTGAAGCCATTTCTTCTATATATTTGTGTACTTGTCAGAAATATCTCGCGGCCATCCTCATGGAGCTTTATAGAGTTATGTGAAATGCGTGCCTATTTTCCTCAGTGATATAAAGGCTTCTAGGAAGGAAGGAACCTCTGCCTGTCTATTGCCGACGTCCTTTGGTGCTGTTGAACCCGATGGCATCGCTCCCCATGGGAGGCCAACACAATGAGGGTCCAATTTCTAGTCCATCTTCTCCCATAAACCATGAGACCGGGTGGATTTACGGTGTGTTGCGGCTAGGTTGGTATGTTCTCCTGCCCCCTGTTTTTCACAAAAGACGAATGGGATACATAGTTCCAAGGTGGAAGCTTCTGGTTTGAATATACAAAGTAGAAGACCTTATTACGTTTAAAATTGCCATAAAGGAGAAGTATCCGAAATGTTTCATGAATGTTAATTACTTTAGTGTCTGTGGGATCATATCACGCAATCATTGTCCTATCTCATTACATCAGAATTGTATCAATGAGTTTTTTGAGTTTGAAAATATTTTTATTGGACAAATTTCCACGGTATTACACCACGTCTCTCAAAAAGAGCCAATATCATTACATCACAACTTCCATGATATTCTATAATCATGGTCATATACATTGACAAATATCAAACAGATATCAAACGGGCGCAGGTTCGATACACAGAAAAAACAAGACGGAAAAAACACGAGAGAAATACGGGCAGCGACGATAGTTGCGGTCACATTGAGTATATTTTACTAGATGGCCAACAATAGCAACCACTCCTAGTACTGATACAGACATGGTTCCCATGTGGGTATTACACATTGTAGTTTGATACTTGATAAGCAAATATTCCACCAGCATAAGTCAATTCGGGTTCAAACAACAGCGGGCGATCACAACCAATAAATAAATAGACAAATAAATCAATTGGGGATACTGAAACCACGCTGATTCAATACTCATCCATACACTACATGGTTTACCCGACTATATCAACTCCCTATTACACTATCAACCAGTGCTATGAGCACCAGGAGCACTGTAGGGTTAACAGTCAGCACACACAGTATATGATTATCAGTTTCACACAATTCGAATAGCAACAATCTATAAAGTTCATCGGTTCTTAATTTTGCTCATAAAGCACGCAAAAGATACCATTTTCTGTTCATCAGGTAATAAACGATCCCAATAACTGGCCCCTCTATAAAGCGGGCTGTCGGCATACAACTGACCTTTAGGTCTCTGTAGTTTTATTAGCATTTTGCTATTACTACGCAGGACTCGCAGAGGCACAACTAGCACATCCGGGGTTCTGGTGTATTTATACATCAAACCCAGGATATTGGTGATTCTCCGGTCAAGTAATTTATCCAACTTGCAGGCCTCGTGAAGGTCACCAATACTAATAGACCTCGGGTCCCGTATACCCATACAGCAACGCAGACAGTGGTTCTGCAGTGTCTGCAGGTACTTAACCGGGTCCACCGGCCCGCTATCTAGTATAAAGTCGCAGTATTCTAGACAAGGCAGAATCATTTGCTTATATAACAGTAACGCGAGCTCAAAGCCCATGTACTTTTTGAGTCTGCGCAGGTTTGTGAGCTTGGCTCTACCCGAACCAACCACCCTCAGACAATGATTAGCAAATGTCAGGCCCGAGTCGATTGAGACACCCAGGTAGTTGAAACACTCCACCACATGCAGTTTCTTGCCAGATAGGAATATGTCAAGAGCCCGGAAGTCCCGATCATCGGCATCAGACCTACACCATAAGACATGAGTTTTATCAGAGTTGATAGTTAGTTTGTAGCTGTTACACCAAGCACTCACACGGTCCAGATCCGTAGGCGTAATGGGTAGCATCACTAAACAATGCCATTGCATAATAACTGCTGTATCTGAGATATAATAGTGCGTCATACCAGGACCTGAGAACACTTTGGGAATAAGAGTTATTATACTAGAGGTCCTAGCGGATGCGGGGCCGGTCCTAGATTTCGGTACGTTCTACTGTTATGATGTAACTTTGATATTGCATTGAGCCTAATAAATAATAGACACAAAAAGGTATCTCAGGCATAACGGCCGCCTGTTTACGCTTTAACGAATGGTGCCCTTTGACATCATAATGCATGAACACAGGGTTAAGATGCAAGGGGAGTGTTTGTTATTAAACACGAAGGTCGTGCTGGTGGTTGTTTGGGTGGACGGTAGCTGGGACATTAGTTTTTTTCCAATCTTTAATTGAAAGGTCTCCTTTGACCTATTGTTAATATTGCGCTGTTTTTTTGTATGCTGTTTTATTTTGCTCCCTACCCCATTCTAAAGGCATAGAATAATCTTGACTCCAACTCAAATTCACCACATGTTGTAAAATAACACCATTCCCCTAAATTCCCAAAAGATTCGTCGAGAGCAAAATACAAACCTTTTTACAATTAAGTAGCATTAATACTATCCTTTTTTGGGTCGGGTGCCCTGAAACACCATATTTCCGTTAACCCTACAATAAACCCTAATAGCACATACTAGCACCCCCCCCTACCGCCTTGACCTCCTATACAAACCCACCCACGAGTCTTTGTGCTGAAGTATGTCCTTGAGCGGAAATCCATGTTGGGGTGGTCCTAGATGGTGTAGATGGGGCAATGAGCTCTCCTCTCCTCCCGACGTGAGCAGTCCGTCCGTCATGTCATGTCGGTACCATGCATCTCTCAGCACTTGCCGGCACCCCCTGCCTGAGAGAAGTATCAACACCTAACGTCCTGCAGCCAAATCATTAAATGAATTAGTTACATTTTTAGTATATAATATATATTCTTCTTCTTCTTCTTCTTCTTCTTCTAATTTTTTTTTTTTTGGGGGGGGGGGGGGGGGGGGATTAAGATATCAAAAGGAATTGCATAATCTGTTGTTATTTTAACCAATGATCTACCATTGCATTCTGCATAAATGTTTATTCGAGCCATGTCTGGTCTATTTTCCACTCTTGTAATATGGTATTTTTCAATCTATATTGATATAATATCACTAATTTAGATTCATAACAGTGTAGAATCCTAATTTTTATGGTCTCTTACAGCTAAATGTGGTTGAGAGTCATGTTATGGCATTGTTATATGGATGTTGTGCCGTTGTATATTGGTCGTACCATATTCAGTATGAGACCAACAAATAATCATAGTTGGAATATCTGGAAACTGAGACTCATGGAGCATTTTATACCATCATTTTTGGATTCATGTTTATTTATTGCAATCGGAAGTTGTCTTTAGTGAAAAAGCACTTCCATTTTCGGCAGCTATATCCTCGCTTTCACTGTATCTTGAAGTAACCTTGCATCTAATTCATATAAAAGGCTTAGGAGTAGAGGCAATTCTGAAGAAAATGTGAGTATATATTTGATGTAGGACTGTCAAGGTAATATTTCTAGGTACACTACAAATGGTTGCACCGTGCCGAGGGACTGCTTATAGGTGCATACACGGCCTGTTAAGCTCCTACGGCAGCACCAGTGATTAGCATCAGACAACTGAGGAGCCTTTAACATAGCAGTGCAGCAGCACAAAAATCAACCCGCTTGATCTAGCGCATTAATCCTTACTTCCAATCTCCGTGAAAAGTCCCCTTTGAAGTGGAAAGAATTCAATAATATCGACCGGCTGCATTGAGTAAACTGGTCGCCTTTGTATGAGTAGCTCTTTTGTATCTTAACTCTTTTAGGGCCAGATGGTGCTTTGGGGCAGTATTCCCTTATTTGTCAAGGAGCATGATGCATTCACACATCATACCGACTCTATGGGGCCGATACAATCTCAAGCTCAGCATGATTCACCAAAACATTCACGGCAACTTACTCGCCAGCACTGTGTTGGTGCATCATGAGAACATGCTGCCCTTGAAGTGTTAATGCTGGAACAGTGCAGGGTGAGTGAAGGCTGTGATTATTGTAATCCCTTCCCTGATCATTCCACGTCCTCTGGTCTTTACACGTTCACGGCGACTCTCTGTAATAGCTGCCTGCCTAATGCGCGACACATGTCTACGGCTAGATCCAGGTCTGTGTTTGTGCACCGCTCAATTCACAGTGTAGATTATCATCAGTTTATCATCAAAACATATTACATTCGTGTGTAGGTAGGGATATAGCAGCGGTTTCTCATTGCTTTTACATTTCTATGTATTGATTATCTATTAGTCTATGGGGAAAAGGCTATGTGTAGCTGTTTACTGCAATGGATAACACTACGGTAAACCAACCGCGACCAACGCCTCTCCCCCTGGGGGAGCGAGTACCGTAGGTCATGCACCTATACCTGAATATATCAGTCAACCTTGTAGCATCAATTCATGCCTTTGAAAGGGAAAACAATTATGTTGAGTACCCAATGTGTTTCGTACAGAGAGTCAAACATAAACATGTGTGATTGACATGTGGCTCTCTTTATATTAAAGGCGCACTGAACCCACGACGCCATTTGCGTGTAAAACTCGGCAGGGTTAGGTCACTGACTCAGTGCGTCTTTAAGATGGGTCAATCCTTTGGTGTAAAAGTAGCTAGATCTTCATCAGGCTTTTGCCATAAGACCATAATAGCATACACTTTCCAACAAAGCTGAGAAATTAGGTGGGTCCCGAGCTGTTTTCTGAGATATTCAAGCCTTAAGTCAGTGTTTCATATAATAGGAGTATAAGGTTTTGCCACATATGTACATAAAATAGTATTGAAAAGTAGCTAAATATCTATATAACTCTCTCAGGATATAGGTTTTAATGTTCTCTATCTAGAGAATCCCTTTTGAACATATGGTCCCGGGCATATTTCTAAAGTCAGAGACAGCACCTGGTCAGAAACGGCACCCGGTCAGAGACAAAGACATTGGCCTATAGAAGTTCATGAGACACAGCCATATACACCTGTTGGCCCCACTCTACCCTAGCTCTGAGTCACTGGCCTGCAGAGAGGAGCCAATTAGGAGCAACTCTGGCCAGCCCAGCCATTACCAAGAAATATGTAATTAGTGACCCATCAATGAACTTCTGTTGAACATCTCTCATTGAGCAATGTAATAACATAGGCCGGCCAGGTGATGTTACATTGGTTCTCATCTATGAACTCAAATCGGCATGCTTGTTATGCATATACACTTCGTTCCCTAGTTCAGACCAAGGTCTTATTTATCTGCAATCTCTTCCTCCTTGGTATGTTGTTGCACTCATTGCACGGTGTGGGGGTGGTAACGCCTATTTAGTGTATACTTAACTGTCTGATTTGATTCCATGAAACAGCATTCTTCAGTGCTACCGAACATCCTACAATTGAATATATCTGGCTTTGGCAGAGAGGTTTTCATGAATTTATTCAAATACAGAGAGTGGGAGGCATGAAACAATTAAATTTTAGTTTATATACTGGTTCCATCCACAGGAATCTACGGTAAATACTATGTTAATTGGTCATAGATAACATCCGTCAACTCAGCAGCAACCCTAAATAAACACAATGTAGATTTCATAAAGCACATACTGACAAGGCATGTTGTATTATATACTTTACAAGGAATTAAGTTATGACAGCTAGTGATCAGAGCTCTGGTTTTCGTGGAAGCTAGTCCTTTCTTGGAGACACACAGCAATTCAATGTGGTTATATGCAGCGTTTTCAGTTGCAAAAGCGTATAGGTAAACGAGGGTTATCACGCTTTTTATTGCTGTAACCATAACTATGTACATCAGTGTGTATAGCAATGCTGTAACTAACGAGACGGAATTCGCAAAATACAAAATCGAGTCAGTTCAATGGCCAAGATAGCTTAAATGAATAACACCAACTATGATGTATACATAAAATGTTGTTGATCACTGAAATGCATTAGGCCTGTTTTTAGAACTTAAGCTTATAAGGTTTCTCTGCACGGGACCCAATTAGCAGGAGCGAGCCTGGGAGAGCAGTAGAAGGGGTGGAGGAGGAGGGAGGGGGTGGAAGAGGGGGAGCGTTTCCTTTTTCACTTTGATCCATCCTCCACTGTCTAGGCCTGCTACTCCAGCCAGTCCATCTCTGAATACATATCATCTCCAGGAACATGGCAAGTTTCTGTCTCGTTCATTATGATAGTGCACCCTCCAAGGATAATTATACCAGAGACACACTGTAAAAAACATGTCGTCAAAATGACGTTGAATCACCGGCAACTTTTGGGACATAACTTTCACCGTTTTTTTAACGGTGACGGTCACCGTTAATTTTACGCAGAATCACTGTTCATTTTACACAGAATCACTGTTCATTTTACGGTGAATCACCATTAATTTTACGTTAAATCAGCATTAATAGATTCACAGTATTCAAATATACAGAGAATATTCGATAAGCCTCACAGGGAGTCTGATTATGCTGACTTTAGTTACTGTAGCATACATCTAAAAACTTACAGATAAGGCATACTTTGACTTTGTCCTTATCCTATTCGCACCACTGATGCTCTGACTTGCATACTAGCCCTGGCCTATACAAGAGGTTTTACTCTATAGGATTGATACAAGGCAGAGTTTCCAGAGGTGAGGATATATGCATAGTATATTACCACAAAATAGGTGTATAGATCCAGAGAGCTACTTTCTTCTGGATATTATCAAGTGATCATGGTATTTTGCCAAACCTATCACAAGATTGAATTGTTAAATTGTCAAACTTATAGATTAATTGAAAATTGCCACTATTTCAACATGTATACTCCACTTCAAGGGCTCACACTCTCCAGAAAAATCTTCTTACAAACCAGGCCACCTATCTATGGCAAGATCCACAATATGTGGCTCCCTCTGGGATTTGACATTAGAAGATGAATTTACGTTGAATCATCGTAATCTAAACCAGGTTAGCATTTAACAAGGATCCACTGTGAAATGGCTGATATTTACGGTGCTTCATCGTATTCCAAATAACGGTGAATCAGCGTTAAATTTTACAGAGTGAATCTGTAAAAAGTACATTTATTTTTTACAGTGCACACAACCTGATGGCATGATGACCATCCCTCATGATGCACCTGCCAGTGACTTCCCATAGAGGGCTGCATTAATACATCTTATCAAATCTTCAGGAGTGTATCAACACTGTACGGTTAGCATATGCTTAACCTTTAGAGAAATCACTGAAGGGTCTACCATTATATTAGAGAGTTCAGGCTCTTCTACTCAATTGTCCAAATTAGCTCGTGATTGTCCTGTGCTTATAGATCTGGACCCAATATTAAGATTTACAACCCACATGTGTATAACTCATGTGCCAAAGGTTGGGAGACGACGTCTCGGCGTGCGAGTTGAGGCAGTTCATCTCTACCTTGGTGCTGCCTATTTATCCGCATTACACAGAGCTGTTGTTGAGTAGACGCTGAAAAGACGAGCTGCAGAAAAAACGCTTCATTAGTGTCTATTCTGATGTCCAGCCTTCATAGGAAGACAACCGTTTAGCCGGTAAAAGTGAAAAATCTGCTCGTGAGAAATATCTGTGGTAGCTTCCTGGTTTGATGGTGTTGCTGTTGCCTTGACGACACAGTGTGTTTGCACCATGATCCTTAAGATGAATTTCACAGACAAAAAGAGCTATACAGCAATTAAATAGCTTTTTGCATGGTTTAAGGGCCCACTACATTGAAGTGGGACTCTTACATAGCACTTCTGTAATCAGTGGATGTTGGTTAACACTGGTTAAGATAGGCATTAACAGCAATATATCATCTAATGCCCACTATATTCACCAATGGTGGATAACCCGGCCAGTTTGGGCTGAATCAGCTGGCCTCCTCCGGCCAACAAAACCTGGGAGCCAGAGTAAATTGTGCTTAAGGAAATGAAAAAATGTCCTACCCAGAATCAAAGGAAGGGCAAATTAGAACTACCTGATTGCAGGTGCCAGCTGATGATGGTTTTACTTAATTTGCCTTCGTAACAAATTAATCACAAATCCTGAGTCTGATTGCTGCAAGCTAAGGTTCTTTTAATTGATTGTAATCCGGTGCGTAATGCAATAAATATATACCGCTCACTACACAATTAGAGAAGTAGCAGTAAGTGATTTCTTTCTAAATACTTCTCTTTTATTGCTGTTCTATTTTTTGTATAAAAGGTGCTCTTTAAGCTGGGTCTTTACCGTGGGATGTCCTCATTTTTATTCATAATTAAGAAAATGTAACATTGTTTATTCATAATTGTATTATCACCCCTGAAATACTATAGCAACGTGTATGACAAAAGCCTGAAAATTGGGTTCATCAATCTCACTCTGAAGGCCACTTAAAAAAAGAAGTTTCTTATCACCTGGCAGAGAAAGATATGACGAGGTTTTTTTATCTAATTTTTTACTGAAGTCTAAAATGTTCAGGGAAATTTAGACTTTGCGTGAATGATTTTCACATTTTAGTAGTTAAGAGTTTATTGATCCACAAAGGTTGTTATATTGCACAGTATTCCCAGATCACTGCATTACCGACAGAATAGGATTTAATTTAATATCAACTATGTCATTATCTGTCCCCTTTTTCACATATTTTTCATCACAATTTATTTTTTTAAAGAAAAGTTCTCCTCGAATGACGATTTTCATTATGCACCGTGCCAGTGATGCATTTATGTTTATTAGCGTTTGTAATAAGCCTACAGAGTTTGTACACCCCTGAAGGGCGTGCTCAGTATGCCGGCGCTGTGTTCATGCATGATATAGACAAGAAAATCTTTCCGAGGGAGAGATTTCTTTTGTCTGTATCAGATCTTTTACAAAAGAACTGAACAGTTTAATCAGATGAAGAATTACCCCAACAGCAGAAGGATTCAGGGTATAGCAACATAAAATACTTCAAGAGTTTTACCTCGTTTGCAGATCGCTTAAAATGTTCTGAGAGCATTTATTCAACCTGGATTATGACAAAGGGATTTTATTTGGTAGCTCTGTTTTTATGCACCACTGTAAGGCTGTAACGTAGGAGGATGTTACTCCATGTGCCAGCTGTTGCTGCACCTGTACTGTCACAAAGAATTAGTTGGCTTCAGAACGACTTAAACACTGATAAAAATGAGTTCTCACTGAATTTATGGTATAAGATTTTTATTTAGACGAATGAATGATATATCAATGTAGTGTGGAGACGTTTCCCAGTGCAGCTTCTACACAGAGAGAAGTACTGAAAAGATGAAAGAAATATCAGAGCCATGATGTCTGTCATTTCTTTTTTACCAGTGACAATTGACGTTCCAATTTGGCAAGCGATTTACAATCAATTCTAACACCATGATGAAAGTCCTGGCCAGAACTGCTGCAAACAGACAGAGTCATACAAAGAGGACATAAGATGTATTTCTTTCATTCCTCTTTACATCATGCACTCCACGAACCTGAAAGCGCCTTTGGCTTTGAATGATATGTAGACAAATTCAAGAATAATACTGACATTTTAATATTATAAACCTTTAATACATAGATCAGATGTATATGCGAGACAGAGCTTTGGCATTGAAGCGAGCTTATGTCGTGCACATCATTTCCCTCAACAGTCAACGGGTAATGCATGTCAACCACCATTTTGACAACTTGGATTTGTAATATATTCATGGCCAAAGTCACCATAGTCAGATAGTATAAGAACTACCATTTTGCACGGAAGGACGATCTCATCTTTGAAGTAATCTTACCACAAAATACCATGTAGGGATTCTCTGCTTTTTTGGCCAGCATAATGATGATATAAACCTCAACCATGTGCTGATGGGGAAACCCTACATAAACATAATAACAGGCATCAGACAGGGTTTACAGCGATATGAAGCGTTGTACGCCTTCCCTAAAGCTGGTAAGAAAACGGAATACTGCCTTGGAAAAGTGAATAGGCTAGAAAAAAGGAAGACAATTAGTATGTTTCATGTTAAGCGGTCAAAAAGGTAGATTCTAGAATGATAACATATTTTACAAGCTACATATGAAGTGCATTCATTGCGGTCGCACATTCTTTTGCCTTAATTGTTACTAACGTTGCACACAGTTCTATTGTAGACACACGTGTGTCTTATGAGCTAGATACAGATGAATTTCAGGTTTGGAAGAAAATGTAGGCATGAAGAGTTTTAATTCTATAGGCCAAATCATATCATTCTCAATGTCCCTGCTGTCCGGAATAGTGCTTTTATTTGGATTGGTTTTCCAATTAATGGACTGAGACATATCAGTAGTGTTTTAAGATTCCCTCCACAAAATCCAGCAAATCTAATTTCATGTTCCACCATGTCTTGGCAGTAAATTATACTTAAAATCTAAAATTGGTCTATGACATGAAGACTAACATCTCCAAGAAAGTTCTCTTCCCATAGACTTCTTTAAATAATGATACCCAATAATTATATGGACTGCAGCAGCACCTGTGATTGATAGCCTACTAATTTGCACTGGTTGTTTAAAATAGTGCGACTCACTCGGGATAATTTTATTTTATATGAATCAGCATGGTTTGAAGGTGCACTGCATGAAGAGACACATTGGATTGTGGATCACAAACTACACTTATGCTGGGGCTCCACCACCCGATCTTTTTGGTAATTCTCACGAGCCGATCATACAGGTCTATACAGTTTGATTAGGTCAAAACAAAGATCAATTTCCTATGTATATTGTGCATAAATCGGCCGATTAGAGCCCTGTGTATGGTGGGGCATCAGATAAATAAAATTCTTACATGTTTGATATGAGTTCGGAATCCCAGATCAGCCTGAGATGCAAAATCGGGCCCTAAATCGGGACATAGATAGTTTATATACCCTTGGCAAGTCTATTTTCCACTTGAGCATAGAGTATTTAAACATACACATATTTCCAAACAAAAACCTATGGCAGGGTCTACAGTACATTCCTGCATGAGGTATAGGTCCTATAGATTCATGGTTTGAGTCAAACTTGTGAGAATAGCGCCGATCTGAGGTAAAAATGGGTTAGTGGAGCCTCACCTTATATCTGATTCAGATCCATGTGGCTCCTGACGATCAATTTTTTCACGTCACATCTTATAGAACTAATTTGTGCTTTGTAATTTGGCCAAAATAAAATAAAGTGAAAAAAAAGGCTGACCCTAGCTTTTATTTTCTCAATTTTGAAGATTCAAGATTTGAAATTCAATCAATTTTAAATTCTCATTTTTTTAAATTTTAGCAATCAGTGGCCTTTATAAAAGTTTGATATTCATAGCTATTTGAAAAATTAGTGAGTCATTCTGGTGAGTCACAAGTGGTATTTCATCACTTATTCCTTGTACTCTCAAGTAAAAAAAGAAATCCGACTACCTACCCTAAAATTTCAGACCATGTTGCGTAAAACATACCTTCTTTCTTTTGGCCTTGGAGATATTCCTCTAAGCATGTTCAAACCTATTTGACCAAAATGCTTATGGTAAACTATCTTTTCTCCGTTTACTGCTTCCAGGTAAATATGAGATGAACATTATACATGAAAAATAATTGATACAGTTCAAAGTATACCGATGTTGTATGGAGCATCCCCCACATCATTATTAAGATGGTCGGCAAAGTTAATGACCCCAGTGTCAGCAGGCTGTTGAGAGGTGGTAGCTATTATATATAAGCACGCCCAATCCTTTTGGGCCATTTTTAGACTGAAATGATACAGAAATCTTCAGGATTTTGAGACTGTTAACCTCTTGAGTACTTATATGCCATTAGATTAATTCTATAAGCGCTCAGGCCCGTTGAACACAGTAATAATTTTATACGGCTTAAGGTTCAAGTTAATATTTTGTCATGATGTATCAATTGATGCAGCTGAGAGAAGATATTCAGAGATCTTGATTGGCATATGAAACTTCAGACTAAGGATGTCATTGACATTCGCTTTATTGACATTTGGCCATTATATCAATATTTCAATGTACTATATTCACAATTTCGCTATGTCAATATAATGTCTTATGAGAAAGTGTTCTTTGTTAGTGGAGAAAGCAAGGTATTCACTTGTAACATGGTACCTAAATGTGCCAGCATCCAGTGCACCCTCGGAGAGGGCGTTCTCCACTATGTGCAGTAAGGGAGGAAGGGTGTTAATGGACATAGTGTTCTAAGTTTACAGTTGAGCGTACAGTCAGGGTAGCTATCCTTTTGACTGGCCTTTAATAGGCCAGATATTGACATCACAGTATTCAAGACTGGGAGCTTTATATATATCATGTCTGCAATTATTAAGTGAAATTTTCAGAAAATGATAGAACTGGTGCTCAACTACCATAAACCATTGTGTTGGTTATTTTTTCACCTTATGCAGGCAATACACAGTCCTTTAGTTGTACTTAATAGTTTAAATATTATATTAAAATACATTGATACATCAACAATTATATGTCAATAATCGTCATCATCATAAATTGGATGTCAATGACATCCCTACTATAAACTACAAATTGTCAGCAAAGTGAATTATACCAATAAAGTAGGTGCGGAATAAGGGTTCTAATGAACAGAGCTAGCTGGTATAAATAGCTAGGAGGCATCCCAGGAATTGAGTAGATCCTGATAAGTGTCATTGCAGGGCTTTTCACTGCCTGGTATCTTGGTTAGGAGACGTGAGGGACCTGCTAAGTTTACAGCCATGTTCACCTAGCAATCCACCACTAGGAAAAATACAATGCTCGCTTCCCTCTCAGTACACTGTAAAAAGTTGTTGTTCGTGAACAGCAAAATAAGCGGTAACTATACAGTACTTTAGCTGTAAAAGATAATACAGCAACTTTTGCTGTACATGTACAATTCTATTATTGTAGATGCAGGTTCGAATCCCATAACCAGCAACCAGAGGGAGAGAGAGTGGAGAGGTTGGAGGGAGTACCATACCCCACAGCTCCAAGGACATAGCTCAGCTGGTAGAGCAGCGGATGATGTAGTGTGAGGGTCGAAGGTTCAAGTCCCGACAGGGAACACTGAAAGAAATTACATTTCTCCGGATGCAGTTTTTTAAGTAACATTTTTTGGCACACTGAAATGTTACCTTTGAAAATATACAGATAAAACCAGTGTATCTGTATAATCTTGTTAACAGTCTGGTTCTAAAATTGTCCCCCAGGGAGCCTGTGCCGACCTCTTTACCCATTCACACCTAAGTAGGAGGTGTTTCAATGCACCTGACATGCAGGATTCACTGGTGTAGTGGTCATGGTTCGGGACTATGAATAGGAAGCTGGGGGTTCAAATCTCCAAGATGCCCAATGTTGAATATACATGGACCTGTTTTAGAACTCTTATTTTTTATAAACATTTTAAAACCTTAGATATGGATGTAGCCTATTTGTAAACAGTTCATATCCTTGAAGCAATGATCATATAACATTTTTTAGTGTTTTTGGGTATATAAAACATATTTTCCCTCACATGGATGAGTAGAAATGGTGCCAATACTGAGAGTTGAACCCCAGACCATCAGGCTCGGGTCTACAGTAGATTCTACCATAGGTATACAGCAGAATTTACTGGAACCAACGTTGCCCCCAATAGTTGCTGTACAGGAACACTACTTACTTCTAACAGTTGTGTACAAACCGCACCAACCTCCCAGCATACATGTCTTTATTTCTACAGGATCTCTCTCGTCTTCATTTTCACTATCGGTAGTAACAGGAGAAGACATGTCCAGGGGAGGGGGAGTACAGTCACATCTGTACGACCACACTCGTAGGGATTTAATAGAAAGATAAACCCTCATAAACAGTTAAGTGCATCCTCTTCCATCAAATCCAATGAAAACCACCTCATGAAGCAGACTTTTATGGAATGGGATGAGGTGTAATTCATTCTTACTACATTTGCATGTCGGTGCAGAGAAGCCACTAATGTAGACAAAACATGTGCAGCCGAAGAGCTGGGCAGATCCTATGATAAATACAATTTGAAATGTAGATCAAAAGAGACAGACCATGTTCTTCTCATTCAGCCCCAAAATAAACATTCTTCCTACTTGTTACAAATTGAATATCCTCAGTAATATGATTGATGCAGAGCTGAATGACTAACCAAACATGAACCATCAATGGCAGTTAAATGCTCTATTTGGTTGGCATGTTATTAACATTGTTAATGCAGAATCTGATGCCACTATCCGTATCCCATATAGACGCATGTAGCAAAAAAGAGTTACTTCTTTTCCTGTATATCCATTTGTTACTATGAGATTGCTCATCACCAGGTGGAGAATATTCACTAACTATACCCTTCTTAATGGACACCCTTAGACTAGTAGTAAGTACATTTTAAACCTAAGAGTCTCCTCTTGACTTATCATAGATTGAACCTTTGATCTTCTCTAAGTAGAGGAGATATCCTACTTCAGTTAGCAATGCAGCGACTTTATAATAAATTGAACGACTTATAAATCTGGAAGTTCAGCCTTTTATGCTGTCTGAAGAATTAAGCAGCCTCTGAGCAGCTGTAATCACTTTCTCTCAGCACAGTCTCAAATAAGACTCTGCCATAAGGCCCAGACTTCAGGAATTTTCCTGTGGAACAAGGGAGGAAAGGGGTACTACTTAGCTGCTCTCCTATCTGCATAACACAGTGCTATATCATTACATGAAACAAAGTTCTTACAATTATCTCAAATTGTCACCACAAAAACATGGCCAATATTTCTTGAATTTTAAACAATATTTGTTCATACATCCCTTTAGATATTTGAATCGAATCATAGTCATATAAATAAATATCTAAAAAGCATGCCATAAGTAAGTTTTCAGGGTGATCCGCAACCATTTGGCAGAGAAGGTAGTGATGCCAGTAAGAACGGATGAGAGAATCTGTTGGGAGATTGCTGTAATCATACTAATTGACAAAAGGCTGAGCAGCTCATTCTGGGTCACAGACACTCGTGTTCTGTGTTAAAGGAGCTGACCACACTTTGTAGCAGAGTAACACAGGGCAAGCCTTACAGAGTAGGCCTCAGAGAGCAGGTCCATAGCCTCGCCACACCATGGAGGTTTACATCTGCTCCTCTCTACTGTACGATGCCACACCCTTTGTGGCTGACTCGGTTATTGTGAATAAGACCGGTCTTAGACTCAAGCAGTAAAGGATATAGACACTGCCAATTCAGTACAAGAATTCTGAATGCCTGTGCTGTGATTTATTTTAACAATCTTCATCGACATTCAAGAGCCGATTCGTGACCAGATTGAAGTAGGGAATTCCCCATTTCCCAAGATTGGCAAGATAAAATACATAATACTCTTGTGCCCTAGCACCCCTTGCCGGGTACAAGGTAGAACTGGTAATGAGGCGTACCATAATCTCTTAAATATGCACACCTGTTCTTATAAAATGTGATGGTACCATATACCATGTGCTTATTCAACACCTGGACATATTTGCCATGCAAACAGGTCTGAATATTCATTTTCCAAGCACTCATTTACACAATAGAACCGGTGCTTATTTTGAGGGCGCTGGGGTAATTCAAGCCACTCTGGGGTACTCTCTTTGCGGGGGCAGCTGTGAATAAGGAGTAGGTATCCAGTCACATGAAATTGAATCTAATCAGTTGCTAATTTCTGTGAAGCCATATTGATATATATAATATATATATATATATATATATATATATATATATATATATATATATATATATATATATATATATATCAATATATTATGTGTATACAATTTGTCAAGGAGAAAAGTCAATGTCGCCAAGCAAATGGCATGCAGTAACACCATCTAACATTATACGGACATCTGCCACCAACTCCTTACATCTGGCCTTAGAAAATCTAAGCATTGGCAGGGCCTTGGCTTACTATGGCGTCCCTTTCAAACTGGGGTGAGGTCATATACCTGCGGGCTCTCTCCTGGGGGCCGTAGGCTTACAAAGGCCCACAGCATTGACTGTTAGGCTAGATAGTCTCAAACTGCGATATACAAAAATAAAAAATGAAATGAGTAACAATTTGCTGTCATATACCATACACAACACAGATAGTCAATACATATAGCATGATTGAATCCCCAAGGCGGCTGTCTCAGTCTCCTGTAGTATGCCTTACTTACACCCTCAGTTACCAAAGTGTTCTTTTGCTGCAATCTTAAAAGCATCTTTTGACTTAGCATTTTGCACCTTTGTATCTAGAGTATTCCACAGCTGCACCCTATGGTTGTATGGGGAATTTATGAACAGCTTTTCTAGCTTGGAAAACACCTTGCTTTTACACACTAATAGTGGCATGTTCATTTACAGAGGTCCTTCCCAGCTTAAATACCTTATCTGACATTTTGCTCACTGTTGTATTGTACTTCTCAACATTAGAATCCATATCCACATCGACTCCAATGTATCTATAATGCTAAACTTTAGCTAGAGTCTGGTTGTTTATAATAAGATCAAGATCTGGAAGATCTTATAGAGGCAAATCAAATGGATTGTGTTTTCTTTTCATTTATAGTCATACAATCCTTGTTGCACCATGCATCTAGACTCTTGAGGTCAACCTGCGTATTTCTTAGAGCTTCTTAAGTTTTATGAGTATAGGATGGTGTCATCAGCATACATTACTACATGTATGAATCTGGTACACTCCGGGATTGAATCTATAAGAAATATCCTCCACTCAGGTACTTAACTGTAGAACCTTGATTCAGGCACCTGTACTATTCAAAGGTCATTATACAGTGATGTCTCCATATCAAACCAAGGTTGAGGGGCCAAAATATTGGAAGTTGTTCTCACCAGATTTATGAAACAACCATACAGATTCCACTCTTTCACATATATTTTCATTTACAATATGTATATGTATATGTGATTAGGTATTGACTGGTAGTGAATTTTTGGGAAAACCCTACCTCCCGGGGTTGGTTAGCCTTAAATCATTAAAAAGTAGGTAGTGTGCATAAGACATCTACCACACTTACTTGTTTAAATGACGTTGAAGCACTAGGACTTGAATTAGTGGTGCAGTAGTATTATAGGGGTGGAATCTATAATTGCCTAGGCACTGAAACAATATACACGGTACCACAGTTCACTTGATGGTGTTTGGGCTTCTCTTACCACAGACACTATTTAGGAATTCCCTCTATTTGGCGCAAATATTGCAACTCCATGGTAATGAGGAATCCCTGTGAGGCCCCTATCCCTCAAAAGGCCCCTATCCCTCAAATATTTGTAAGATAGGGGCCGTTTGAGACTTAGGGCCCACCTCAGGTCCCTATATAGCACAAAGTCCCTATCCCACAAAATTTTGAGACAGAGGGACCACATTTAAACAGCCCCTATCTCACAAATATTTGTAGGATAGGGGCCATTTGAGGGATAGGGACATGTCAGGCCCCTATCCTACAAACAATCCCTATGTATCAAAAGCCCTATCCATCAAAAACCTTTGTAATAATTTATATGACTATTTCTTGCTTCTGCAGCAAGGAAGTAGGCCTCACAATAAGTAAAGTGAGCTAGACTTGCTCAGGTCCTAGAATTTGAATAAAGACAAAAACAGCTTTTTTCTCAACTATACTTTTCTCAACTGTCTTAATTCTAGAGACTTGTTAGACTTTGGCCATATCCATTGAAGCCCCCCATGCATCACACCCCCTGACCACAACCCCCCTCCCCTCTGACCACTCCCCCTCTCCAGTGTCTGACCTGTAACATAAACAGGAGGGGTCATCCCACTAATTAAAACTGGCCCCATGTCCTCATCTTAGTGTATACATACCATCCAAAGTATACACTCAGAGTTCCCCTTATGCTTAGCTGCTCACCACAGCCAAGGTTGGGATCTCTGAGTGTGGACAGTTTGGATACTCCAAATGGCTACACTAAATACACTTGGGTTACCAATGCACCCTATGACAACTGGTTGTCATAGGGAGAATAATAATCTGGAAGTCCGGATGCTGTATGACGCTTTTTGTTTACTGGGATCCAACCCTTATTTTAACCTAAACTTCAACATTCCCCTCCCCCTGAATCCTCAACTTCCCGCTGGGGGTAGAGAATCAGCCCGCCCTAATAACACAATGAAGAAGGCTTGAAACTTGAGCCTTAGGGACTTCACATAGGCCTTATGTTTCAAATTGTTTTCAGACCATTTTGAGGGATAGGGACATGGAAAAAATATTTGTGGCTTTGGGACTTCACATGGGCCCTATGTCTCAAACCGATTTGAGGGATAGGGGCTGTTTGGCATATAGGGACTTCACCTGGTCCCTATCCCTCAAACAGACCAATTTTGAGGGATAGGGGCCTTTTGAGGGATAGGGGCCTCACAATCCCTCCAAACGCATGATGACAGGTATCAGATATGGCTAACAGAAACTAGCGTTATGAGCTATTGGTGTAGGCTTCTCCTATTTCAAGCTGGAAACACATTGATATAGTATCTAGGGGAACAGAGTTGGGGAAAATCAAACAAAATGGTAATTAGTTTCATATAACATGGATCAAAAAGGTCATCTTTTATTAGAATAGATAAGTGCATGGGTGCATGGAGTATAAAGACTTTCTGTAGAAAGATTCCTTAACCCCTGGATAGAAAATAAGAGACCTTTGACACACAAAACAGACACCTCTATGATCTCAACTGGGGTACACCTAAAAGATGATCATTGAGGGTTTCATGATTCAAATGACAAAACGCACAATGTGAACGAGTAGAAAATCCTTTAGTTAAAAGTAGGTGTCTTCTGGAATCACCCATAAAATTACAAGGAAGGTTGATACACTTTTAAGAATCACTTGTGATTCATTTCTGCATGATGCGTGCAATAAATACTGGCGATCCACTCCACAGGGTTGCAAAGAGTATGGCATAATAAATCACTATGGCATTATAATAAGAGTTGATAAGTCTGTGTGTCAATTTCTGTAAACCTGCACTATGAATACGATACCGGCCCCGCCTTCTCATTGAAACTGCCATGGAATTCTTGGAAAGGTCATCAGTGCATCCGTTTAATGTTATCTTTTTTTTTTCTTTTTTCTTTTTTAATCTTTTAATCCTTTTGCCAAATGCAGAACATTTTGTTTCCACAGCTAAGTGCAATTAGCATACTACATTAATTCATATTTGTACTAAGCCTGGTAGCTATTTCCTTTAGCTCACAAGGTACAGCTTTTGATGGGAATTGACCAGCTTTCTATTCTAGGAAAGCTTCAGGAAACATGTATAAATGCAGCTTTGAAGAACTTCCACACTCAAAGCTTAATAGAATATTCACGTTTATCAGGAAAGCTACATGTGGTAGATAGAAGCCTTTTATTCATTGTGCATAATGCTCTTTTGGAATGTATTAATATTGAAACACAATACTGCGTAATGGGTAATTTGCAAGATTTGAACAAGAACGTGCCTGCTATGCCACCATGAAAGGGCAAGATTGGCATGCAATGCCGTTAGTATTGAGACATTGCTATAGACATTCCACTCTTCTAATTCCACATTAACAACAGGATATTGGAATGCTGTTTGCAGCTGATATAGCCGGTGTTTGAGCTGAATATCTATGAACTAATTTCTGAGAAAGGAGGAGCCAGAGACAGGTATTAAGAAGATTTAGAGATCTTAGGACACTATAAACTCAAAGTGAACAGAAAAGTAGCTGGCAGTACATTTGTGTCTAAATACTTTCAATCAGAGCCTGTCTTGTGTAAGTATCGGGGAGGGGGCTGTCTTGAAATAATATTATCTCTAAATTGGTGCAGAGTCTAAAGCACTAAACACAGATGTTGAACATATTAAAAGTAAGTGCGTCTCCTGTATGAGCAATGGGGCCTCCAAATATAAGACATGAGGATGGGTAAAAGTGTACAGCTGGTGTAAAGTGGGAGGTATTTTGACCAGATCCATGTCTGTCCATGGTAAGGTAGGCATACTTGGAACTGAAGAAGTGAAAAAATGTATTGTGGAAGGTCTTTTCACCAGAGCCTTGCGTGTCCAAGGCAACTTACAGATGGATTGGTGAAAGATGGACATTTTCATGCCCATCTGTCCCTCCATCATAGGATGGACAGGAGTATCAGAAATATTTCCTTCCGCCCATTCAGAAACTGACATTCTAAGTCCATGTGGGTTTGGTGAAATGACCACAGAAAGGCGATGGATAGTCTTAGAATCACTGGTTATGGGAGCTGCTACCACCCAGTCTCTACTCTTGTAGTAGAGTTCTAACATTTTTGTACAATGCAACTCGAATGGATTTGGTAGAAGAGTTAAGGAGTAGTTTTTGGTTTGAAATATTTTATTTTGCCATAGTGTTAGTATCATCAGTTATAGCCAGTGTATCTTCCTGGAGCATTGGTCAAATGAGCTGGGTAATAACAATGCCGCTAGAGTCTGAAATACTGATAGCCAGAACAATACCGGTAACAATAATGTCTTACATTTGCAAGTTGGATATTGGGTAGTTATCTAGTTATATCACATACACGGGTCTATATTTAGTGTATTAACCCTGAGGATGAATATAACTATAGAATGTACTATTGAGGTAATAACTATATTAGATGAATGTTTGATAGACGAGTCAAGTAGTGGCGATTGGTGTGTCTTTGCCTAACACACACTGGCAGGAGGCCCTGCCCGTTTAATAACTCACAGTTATAAACATACATGATTAACAATCAATTCAATTTTTTAAGCGAAAAATTCCAGTAGAAGTGTCAACATGGCGGCCCGCGGCCGAGGAGGTAGGGAGCGTCGGGGCGCCACCTAGTGAGGCGCGGTGGTACCATCCGGCTTAATACTTATATAACCGTCGCTTATATAGGGAATTAACCCTGAGGATGAATATAACTATAGAATGTACTATTGAGGTAATAACTATATTAGATGAATGTTTGATAGACGAGTCAAGTAGTGGCGATTGGTGTGTCTTTGCCTAACACACACTGGCAGGAGGCCAAAGGCGTAGCCCCCCAGTGTAGGTAGCTGAGACAGATGAGGGTTCACCACAGTACTTCTGGTGGTGGCTGGGATGCCACTTCACTTAATATGCCCGCCACTCTCATATCTTGACGAATCCTCTCGTCGAAGGGGGTCTTTAGATATTGCATAACACAGTCACTCCTCCAGTCCCCCCTGGTTTTTATCTCCTCCAGGCTCCTCCAGGCCTGACCTCACACACATGATCTTTAAGGTCTCTTGATAATCGTCGTACGTCATACCCCTAGGTCCCAGGGACCCCGGGACCAGAAACAGCGGCGCTGCTTTTGGGGCTGAGATTTCCTGTAGGTGACGCTCCACCCAGTGGACTGCACACAACCGGGTGTCGCTCACTCTAGTCACTGGTATACGTAGCTCCCTCTCCTGGAACTGTATTGTCTTTGACTTCCTCACTCTTACTATGAGACCCCACTTGAAGATCTCAATGTCCTCCCTTGTTAGTGTAGCGCCTGATGACGTCACTTGCTGCTTCCTTAACAGGGCTCTGAATGACAGAAGTAAAGCTGCTCTAAAAGCAGTATGGCCTGGGTTCACTGATAGATACCGGCCCAGTCTAATCAGATGGTACGGGAGTATGGGCGCTGCTTGTTTCACTTTATCACCCAGTTTCCTCCTACAGCCCTTAAAGGCAGTGGATACCAGGTAACTCTTGTAATCCACCCCTGGCTCTCCCACTGATATCAGAAAGATGGAAAGTGCGCTCACATAGCACTTGATTGATGAGTATTTCATTGTCTTGGCAAGGTGGGTTATGTATAGGGCCACCTGCTTAGAGTGGCACGGGGTGGGAGTGACAAACCCTTGGAACTCGTTACAGAACTCTAAATACTTCTTCAGCTGGGTGCTTTTTGTCTCCCATGATGAGTCTGCATAGCACATCCGGGCCATCTTTTCACACTCCTCGTTCAACCTCCTCCAGCCTGTAACAAATGAAAACTGTTAGCACAACATAACAGACCTCCGGCATCTGCTGCCTGGAGTCTGGTGATGGAATCTGGGTCATCCAGCCTACTCAAGCTGTCACATATAATGTTGTCCTTGCTCTTGATGTACACCGACTTCAGGTCCAGATTCCTCTGGACGCATTGCCAGAAGATCCAGCGCAGCCAGCTCATTGATGTCTTGTTTTTGCTTCTGCCCGACCGTATCCCTGCCATGACTTGGGTGTTGTCTGTGACCATGCAGACTGTCAGGTCGCGCCATGTGTCACCCCATCTCATGAGGGCGACGACAATGGGCCACAGCTCCAGCACATTAATGATATTGTCACGGTCTGGGATGTTCTTCGGTACTTCCCCCAGGTGGTGGCCCAGCTTCACCGCCAGGTCCTTCTTCTCTTGGGTGTCTTGCTGCCACGGCGCCGCTGCCCAGTCGTCCCCGTGTAGCACCCCGTAGCCCCAAGATGTGGATGAGTCGCTATATGTTGACCTCATAGGGCCTGATGGACCCAGGATCTTGGCGGCGCTGTTGAAAGTGGATGCAAACTCGTCCCACCAAATGAGATCCTTCCTCAGTTCCCCACCCACCCGCACCTTGTAGTGGGGCTTCTTGTAGAGCTTGATGGTGTCGTACACCCGTCGTGAGAACACCCTGCCACCCCGCACCACCTTGCTCGCGTGGGCCAGGTAGCCGGCGAGTTGCTCCAGCTCCTTCCTCTTGATCTTCCTCTTACTCAGGGTGGACTTTATATCCCCTCTCAGGTTTTGCAGTTTGTCTGCTGGGAGGCTGAGGTTCATCTTGATTGAGTCTACTTCAATCCCCAGGAACCTGCACTTTGTGGACGGCGACGTCAGCTTCTTGAAACTTACGCTGAACCCGACCCTTCTAATTGCCTCTATCAGCCTGAGTTGGTCCTGGCGGCACCCCTCCAGGGTGTCCCCCAGAATGCAGTAGTCATCCAGGTAATTGATTATCCTGGTGCAACCTCTCCTGCGCGCGCACCGGACCAAGAAGTCTGAAATCTTGCTGAATACGTACGGTGATGATGATAAGCCCATACTCATGCGATTGTCTTTCATAAAGACCACACCCTCTCCCCAGTCCCATGACAGGCCCTGGAGGAGACTGCTCTCTTCATCTATGGACACTGTTCTGTACGCGTCCGAGATGTCAACTGACGCGAGGTAGTCTCCATGCTGCATGATGTCTGTGACTGAGTCCACAGAGTTGTATTTAAATTTCAGACAGACTTGGTCGGTGTGCTCATTAACAGCGTCCTCACCCGGCGCGCTGCAGTCCACTATGGCTCTGATGCCGCCGTCTGATTTGGGCACCGTGCCCAGTGCATGGACACATCTCATTGGTTGGCCCACAATCGAGATTATACCCATGGACAGCTCTCTTTCCAGTTTCTTTGTCATCAGCGGGTACACGTCTTTGTTGGTGGCTGAGTCGTAATTTTCCTTCACATAGGATGACGGGCAATCATTGTTGACGACTCTAAAGCCAAATATGGCGCCATGCAGGATGTAGGCCCAATCCTCGTCGGGCTCCTCCCTGCAGAAGCACTCTACAAAGACCCTGCATGGTTTTATGCAGGCTGGTGCCCCCCCTATGCTATGGGTGCACGCACATGTCCCTTTAATGCAGTCTTGTGTCACCTTAAAGGTGACGGCCTTGACGCTTCCCGGTAGCTGGCGCATGGAGTTGTGGGCTGTAACCATATAGCCCTCCTTGTTGTTGTCTACATGCAGCCATTCAGCTGGTGACCCACATTCCACCCCCAGCTCCGGCTCGCTGTATACATCATTACACATAGTGCTGGCCCCTTGACCCATATCCACGGGTTGGGTCACTGGGTCACAGCTGTTACTCAAAGCACTTCCTTTATACACAGCGCTGTCCCCCTGACCCATATCCGCGGGCTGGGTCAGTGGGTTACAGCTGTCACACAAAATATTATTACCACCACCTAACATAACACAACTAGCACAGTCCTTGGGCGTGTCCGTGTCGACTTGCTGACTTGTATTGATTAGAGGGGTCCCTGTCGGCTCACTGGGGGAGCTGCCCTCTAATACTTCATACAGTCAATCTGCCTTTTTTCCTCCAGGGCCCCAACAGTCGGCCTCCTTGTGCCCCGGGCGGCCACAACTATCACACTTGTGGGCATACTTGCAGTTCCTCGACTTGCAACCTTCTGGCGAGAAGTTGTACTTTTTGCATGCCTGCCTGGTCCCCTGTGGGCGACCTTGACCTTGGTTGTGACCCCGGCTGTTACCGTAGTTGTTGTTGTTGACCGCCCTGTTGGCCTGAATCGTGTTCTCCACACTGAAATGATCCATGGAGCATTTATGGTTACCCTTAGTGAAGGCGTCGAAGCCATATTTATCTACCTCCTTGCGGATGGCATGGTCGTATTTTGCCATAGCTCTGTCCATGAACACACCTGACCTAGCTTTCTGGGTCACAAACTGCAGGTGACCCAGATACCGATCGTAATCTTCGACTTCCCAACCTTCCTGGTCTACCGCCCATGCTACCATAGAATCAATCAGCTCGTGGTATGTGACCTCCTTTACTTCCCTGTGGTCTAAGTACTGTCTGATGCTGTACTTACTCCTGACCCCGGAGGGGCTCCTCCTGGGCGGCGTGCTCCTTGTCCTCCGTCGGGATGACGACCGTCTGGGAGACCGCTCCGACGATCTCCGCCGCCGGCGATGCCGCTCCCTGCTCCGGCTGCGGGTGTCCCTGCTGCCCGGTCTCTCGTCGGGGGCGGCCTCGGTATCCCTCTCCGCCGGCTCCTCCGCGTCCTGCTTCAGCTCCGCCTTCATGCGCTCGATCTTCCTAGCCAGTGCAACCCTGTTCCTCTGTTGCTGGAGTTGCTTTAGTTCCTCCAGCAGGGTTAGTTCCTCCGCCGACAGGGTCAAGTTCTCCAAAGCCTCCGTAACGGCTTTTGACTCGGCGCCGTCCATTTTTGAATCCCGGTGCGCTGAGTGGCTTCTCAACACAACACTAGAACTCCCCGGACGTTTGCACTTTTCCCCTCTCGGTCGGCGGTGGGATGCTCCACAACCACTGCAATAATCCGCCTCGGACATTCCCTGCTCCCCCGGACTTTGGTCTAATATCCAGTAGAAGTGTCAACATGGCGGCCCGCGGCCGAGGAGGTAGGGAGCGTCGGGGCGCCACCTAGTGAGGCGCGGTGGTACCATCCGGCTTAATACTTATATAACCGTCGCTTATATAGGGAATTCGTGTGCACGATCAAGGCTGATCGCGAGTGGTAGACGAGTAAACTCACCCATGACCAAACACTCTAATATGTGACTGCAAGGCTGCGGCTGTGGTTTGCCTAGCTTCCCAAGTGAATACAATTATTTTAACTTTAAAAAAAAACTTGAAACGTTATATGATGTTTTGCCATATTAAGGAGCCATAGAGAAACGTTATATAACGTTATAAAATGTATGAAATTCCATGATGATCTTATGAAGCAGATTATCTTGGAATGTAATTGAATCTAATGCACTTAATCTACACTAGTTTGTATGAGGTTTGATTTAATTAAACCACATTGCAATGCTCGTGCAGTGAAACCATCTATTTACTCAACAGGGTTGCAGTCAATGAGTCTGATAGATGCCATTATAAATTCTCAAATCTCAAATCTCGATCAAAAGGGACGATAACTCCTCTTTCCTTTCAGCCCAGGTCTAAAGAAGAGAGCAGCTTCTGAGCAGCTGTAATCATACTAATTGACAAAAGGCTGAGCACCTCATTCTCAGCCACAGACCCTGGGGTGGTTTGGTAGAAGCAGACACCAGCAGTGAGACATGGTATGTAGCAAGCTACACCCTGTAGCAGGCTGGTTATCCTTACAGAGTAGGCATTGGAGAGGAGGCTCATAGCCTGGCCACACCACAGAGCTAACATTAGAATGCAAGATCTCAACTCTAGTGCACGTTTGGCCTTCTTTTGAAAATAACACCAGTCTTAGACCTAATCAGTAAAGGATGAAGACATTCCCAATTCAGTCCAAGAACTCTGAATGCCTATGCTGCGATATTATAATAATATAACAATCTAAGAAGGCAGTTATATGAAACCAGCTTGAAGTAGGGAATCCCTTTTTTCCAAGATTGTACAGGACAAGATACATACCTTTTAGCCAAGTGTAACATTTACCAACCCTTTTCAGGTAGAAGATGGAACTCTTTAAGAGGCACACCGGCACTTATAAATTCAATAGTACTATAATCATACCCTGTGCTCATAAAAGACCTGCACTTATAGATTTGAGGTATTAAAAACATATAAATATTCATTTCAACTCATGACTGGAAGTAATTCATTTGATTTTATTTGCACCTCTGGGATAAACATCATATCATCAATTCGTCGGAACTAGTTCCTAATAGAGATTACTAAACAGCTATAGAGGACTAATACAAAGCACTGCATCTTAATTAGCTTAGACCACCTCTAGATAGTGCCAGATGATAACCTTTGGGAGGGGCTAATTCAGATTGCTAAAGCTACTCAAATCCATAGCCATTAATGAAGCCTGTTAAATTGATAAACAAGCCATACAAAGCCACTCATTTGGCACATTGAGATTTCCGTAAGAACTTGATAATTCTTGTTTGCCCTGTATAATTATATCACTGCATAATTCAAATAATATAGATACTAAAAGGCTACGTCTAACTCAATTTCTATGTCATTACATGATGACTAACTGAAGAGCCTGATTAATAATCTTACCAAGGGCACATTCATGTAGAATTGTCTCAATACTGGGGGTCTTATAAGGAACCCTGTTAAGCCCTTATCCTACAAAATTGCCCTTATCCTACAAAAACATATAGTTTTGTAGGATAAGGGCTGTCAGTCAGGCCCTTATCCTACTTAATTGCCTTTATCCTACAAAACCTATACCATTTTTGTAGGATAAGGGCAATCAGTTAAGCCCTTATCCTACAAAATTGCCCTTATCCTACAAAACCTATATAATTATCATACAAAACCTATATAAAGGAGGATTTGTAAGATAAGGGCTATCAGTCAGGCCTAATAAATGAACAACACCCAGACAACCCTTATTTTCATATATTTCACAAGGAAATCTAATAAACCTGAGCTTTTAGGAGCAATCCTGGTGGCCATTTTGGATTACACACGGAAATCAAATAATCTTTATCCTACAGCAAACCTGTAGGCGCTATGCCTCTGGGCTAGACCTGGTGACAAAGGAATTAAAGCATGAGGGACATTTTTGTAGGATAAGGGCAATTTTATAGGATAAGGGCCTGACTGATTGACCTTATCCTACAAAATACATAGGTTTTGTAGGATAGGGGCAACTTTTCTGTAGGATAAGGTTTGATTTTATAGGATAAGGGCTTGACTGACAGCCCTTATACTACAAAACTATACATTTTTGTAGGATAAGGGCAATTTTGTAGGATAAGGGCCTAACAAACCCCCTGAGATGCAAATGCGGGTGTACTACACGATGACAATGGTTTGGACAAATTACAAACCAATAAAAGATCTGTTCAAAGCCACAGAGAAAAAGGCATACAGCAACATCCTGTAGCATTCTATGGAGATCCGGCCTAATATCTATCTGGCTTTAGGCTATCTAAGCAGTACCAGTGCCTTGGTTTCCTGTCAAGCCCCCTTCAATGGGGCAAGGTTGCATACATGTATGTGGGTGCTCTCCTGGGATGCCTGACCTTCTAAAGGGTCAGAGAAGTGACTCCTATTAAGGGGGAAATCTCCTTCCCTACAGGTCCTTTGCACCATAATGTGGGACTAGAGTGCTTGTATTGACACGTGTAACCCTTAAATGCTGTCTGTTAATTTACAGATAGCACAGAGGTCACGGAGACTGTGATTCGACTTGAGAAGCTTCTCTCTAAGCTTTACTAATAATAGAAAAAAGTGAAATGGGCATGTATCACTGGATATTGCACAGGAACATCTCAACTTCTCGACCTCCTGGTGGCACCGAAATATAGGTCCTGGGGTCTGTTACATAATACATACCCGTTAGTAGGGTGGTATAAATAATAGCGGGTATGTTTTAGCGGGTATAGGGACGGGTAAGAAATTGCAGTGTTGCAGAGTGAATAAAAATATTAAAGGGCAATACAATCTCTTATGCCCGTTAATATTGGTGCCCGTTTATTTGTGCCCGTTAATTATGCCCAGAATATGCCCAAAATGGGCAGGGTACATGGTAAAGTACACAAATTTGTGTACAACGTCATCACTTCATTGCACACATATATCAACGAAAATAGGAAAGGTTGCACACAACAAAGAAAATATTATATTAGTAAATAATTAACGGGCACAAATTTGTCAATGAAAACAATATAGGGCCCCATATAACAAATATAATAAATTATCCACAATCATCAACTGCTTTCTATCATTTAATTAGTGAGCATGGCTGTACGGGTACCATTTCATATGATCTATTTTTTTCTATAATTCAATAGGAATGACACTTTTGACATACAGATCATCTTAATGTATTTTATATACTACCCCTCTAAAATTATTTCGAAGAAAGAAGGTTTATTTAAGATTTTTAAAAAGTTATACGTCCACTGGAGGTATGTATAACTTTGCATTCAGCAACACCTTACATTTAATATTAAAGGGTACACTTTTAAATTAAAGGCCACGTTCATGCGGGCATGGTAACACTGCCTACATTTGTATAGAAAACCCCCATCATACCCTTTACCCCTAAAGGGTACCATAAATTAGCGGGTACAGTTATTTACAGCCTTGCAACACTACACTTCATTTATCCCATCTTTTGTACCCGTTCATTCCTTATGTAACAGACCCCTGGAAGCAGCCATCCTTCTCAGCAATACATACACTAAAGAGCTTTTATAGTGGCCAAGTATCCATGAAATCAAAATCAAAAGTGGAACTCATACCATTCTGATGTAATTTCTCGAAAAGTTCAGAATGTTTCTGAAATGTTTTCTGGATATTTTCTTGTGTCATATTCTTCTTCAATTACTTGTTTCTTGAACAAGTAAAACTCTAGAAAAACACGTCATTATTCTACTTGTGGATTTTTCTCGTTATTTGCACGAGTAAAAATACACATTACCATTGGACATGTCACTAGGAAAATTCACTATTCCTGACAATCTCCTGCATCTAACTAGTGTAAACAGCATGTGTTTTTCCCGAGAAATACATACATTGTTAACTTGTGTCATTATTGGGTTCTGTTTGGAGGGATCTCACTTCAGTGGTAGTAAAACACCATATTCGGCTAGTACAATAATCGAGAATCAGGGATGCTGGACCACATCTTCTCTGGCCACCAGGATCATATAGGCTAATGGTGACTGCCTACAAACTATGATTTGTCTCAGCATTATGCCTATAACTTTGTCGAGAAACTCTGAAGGATTGAAGGCTCTCTGAGCAGCTGTAATCATACTAATTGACAAAAGGCTGACCAGCTCATTCTGGGTCACGGACCCTGGAGTGGTTTGGTAGAGGCAGGGAGCAGTGAGACATTGAATGTATCAAGCCACCCTGCGCAGCAATGCTGGTTGGCTTTAAAAGGTAGACCTATAACCTCTTGGTCACATTGCAGAATAGGTGCTTAGAACTCAAGAGTAGAGATTCTCACAGTCCAATGGGCTGGTGAAAAGTCATCGGTATTGTTAGCTGTAGAAGACACAGCCAGAAAGGTAATTTCAAAGCTCGACTATCAGTTATTGACCAACACCAAAAATTGTTCTCACAAGATTTATGGAACAAAGCCTCGATTTTTAATAATAATATATTTATTGATGACTTGTGAACACTCCTTCCCCAAGCAGGTTCAACACACAGACATACAGGAAAGATGGGAGAAATATCAGACGTATAGTGTGCGTTATTTCATGTTATAATTGACATTTGCAATCGATAAGCCAAGATGAAAATCGTGGTCAGAACTGCTGCAAACAAATAGGGTCATACAAAGAGGACTTCATTAGCTGTGGCTTCTATTCATCTATATCAGGGTAATTATGTACCTGATGCATTAAGCTTTGTGTGATGAGTTTACAGGAACCCCCTTTTCAGAACCTTCTTCTCCCTAAAGAGGCCATTATAGAATGTCATGGACATCCATGAGACAACAGATTTCCACTTTTTCAAATATTGTTTATAAATATACCGTCTTTATAATGTGTTTGCTGACAGTATATGATCTATCGATATTTGCCATAATGGCTTATGACTACAGAGGTTTGAAATGAATGTTGAACACTATACCATGCCCGGAAAAAGGTATAGCTTTGAATTTTGGCCAGCGGTACAGTTGTATTAAAATCTAAATCACCTCAGCATTGAGAGAAGCCACTACTGTATACCTGACTGTACTTTGGGGTTCTCTTCCCTCAGATACTATGTGGGCTTCCCTGTTTTGGGCTACCATAAAGTCAATATAAACCTCAACCACGGGATGAAAACCCTGCGAACACACAATGACAGAAATCAGATATGGATTAGAGAAACTAGCAATATGAGATGGTATAGGCCTATGCCTTCCCTAAAGCTGGTAAGGAAATGAAATACTGCTCTGGAGAAGAGGTAGAGTAGAGAAAAACCTTAACAAAAAAAGTAAATAGTTTCAATTGTCTCCTGGTTAGAAAAATTAGATTACCGTAAATTCCCGCGTATAACCCGCATCTCGCGTATAACCCGCACCCCCAACTTAGCAGAATCCTATAACCCGTTTCTGGATCTGAAAATTTATATTTTAGTACTGTTCTATAATAATAAAAACCCTCGTATAACCCGCACCCTATATAGGCATGTTTGGTATCAAATGAAAGCTGTGTTTGGTTCGCGTACAACCCGCGGGTAGTACGCGGGAATTTACGGTAGTTTGTATATGGTTTTCTGATACACATCACATTCTTTACCTTTGCTGTTACAAATATTGCACAAATGCGGGGGAAAAAGTTCAATTCCAAACAGTCAACATTTGGAATACTCTGGAAGTAGATATTCGCTCTTTCACTGACTATGATAGCTTAAAAATCTCTTAAATGGTGTAGCCTCTTATTCATTGTGCAAAGTGCTATTTTTAGGATGTATGCATATCGATGAGCAATACCGCATACTGGGGAATCTGCACAATTTGAACAAGGCTGCGGCTGCAATGGCGCTTTGAAGGGGCAAAGTCGGCATGTAATGGCTTTTATATCAGGGCATTGCTCTGCCTTGCACTTTTCTAAATTGACATTGACAGCAATATATTGATATGGCATGTGCAGTTTATATGGCCATTGTTTGAGCTGAATATCAAAATGCATATCCTGTCCAGTTACTTGCCAAGAGCTGGGCGAGAGGGAGAGAGCTATTCAGCAGACTCAAGGAATTCAAGACACTACAAACTCAAATTCAAAGAGTCAGCAATGTAGCTCTATCTGATGTTCCGTTGTGTTTGTTTAAGCACAGCATTTTCAATCAGAGTCAGTCTTGTTTATGTGTTGGGATATGGAGTCTTAATATTTCTAAAGTTCCTAAAATAAAATTTAAGCAGCCGGCGTAAATAGGCACCTAAATTTATAAATACTATAAGTTTATTCAAGACATGAATCACATCAATAAGTTAATTAGATCACGTACTTTAGATGGAAAGAAAGGCGAGATGCTATATAAGAATTCTGGGGAACCGTCTTTTGAGGTATAAAATATAGGGCTCTAAGGGAGGCATACATGGAAATAAAGAGGTGCAAACACATATCATGGGGGGAGGGGTCTTTTTACTAGAGCCTTAATTGTTCTTTTCGTCAAAGATGGACGCTTTTCTGACAATCTATTCTCTCATTTTAAGACAGATGGGAATATTGAAACAAAAACCCTATTGACAGTTTAAACTGTTCAAACTCTACATAGTGAAAAGTGGAAAGAAAAGTTTAAACTGCCATTAGTGGAAACTTTTCCTGTTATTGACAACTCCTTATGCAAACTGTCAATAGTAATATTTCTCTTATTGGCAGTTCTTCACCTAAAGTCTTCAGAATCGATCCTGGCAAATATGAGAGAGAATTCCCATTATAGACAGTTTTAATTGCCAATAAGAGAATCATTTTCCTTGATCTGAAAGAAAAGAGATTCATTTGACAGTTCCATTTTTGGAATTGGCCATCAGATACCTTGTGTTTTTCTATTGACAGTTCAAGCTGTCAATAAGAGAATCCTATGCTGGTAATGACAGTTGGAACTGTCAAAAATAATCTTCTATTATTGACAGTTGTCAGAAACGGAAGATTCACGGTTATATGCTGGTGCGTGCTGGTGCGTGTGACCGATGGATAATTGATTTTGCAAAGTGTAACCTAAACTGACCCCTCAGGGAGATTGCTCCAGAGGTCTAAGAGAAACATACTCCATGTAAATGAATTCAGACTCTTTCTTTTGAAATAACTCGATGCAATACGCTGCAGTGTACTTAACGTTGGTATCCCTTGCTGCCTAAACCCAACCCCTGAAATCAAACCTTCTTCTGGTAGAAACAAATTGAATGCCTTGGATGTTTATACAAACATTTGATATCAGGGGATTGAATATGCTCATACACAGAAAATGAAGGTAGATGTCTGAATTTCCTTGTCCAATGGCACCTCAATGTGGGGAGTTCCTGAACAGAGCAATGGTTGGCACCTCCAACAAATTCCAAATCTCATTGTCTGGATATATTATAGTTTCAGATAATGTGAAAACCACTGGGACACGGCTGTACTAAAGGAACCGAGGGTTAGGCTGCATACCTGTGGTCTCTGCTGCAAAAGGGCCATTGAAATGACGGTCACTATAAGGCTAATCTCCTTCTGAACAGACCGTTCACACCTGGAAGTGTTACTAACAAGGGGTCCACCATGTCGGAATGGCTGGATTGTAGGATCCTTGGTATCCCGTCCTGGCCGTGGATCTACGGACAATAGAGTATCCATGGCAACTGGAATACGGTTTGGGGTTGGTGTCCTTTCCTTTTCGGTCTTGACATAGAGGAGATGATCTAGTGAGATGAAGTGCAGTACTGGATGTCAAAAGGGCAGAAATGTCAGAATAATCATGTTCACCTTAAGTTTTCCTAGTACATCCCTGGGCAAAGTATAAAGGTTGCAAGCTCCAGCCCTGCAATATTGATTGACAGAGGAGTATACATCCCACTTATCACCGCTGCTGTAAAGGAAAATGCTAATGAGATGAAAGTGAGATATGAGAAAGCCTGATGTTTACAACTTGATATTTGTATCAAATGTTTATATTAGATACGCATTGTATGAAGGAAGGATTAGTATTATTAGGCAATAAGTCAACAGTTAAAGTATTTTGCATTGAAACCTATTACTTAAGATATCAATCATAATGTTCAACAAATTCAGATTTCACAGCTTGCACACAATGTTATTTATGATATGCTTCATAGCTACAGGAGAACTGGTACATAGTGTAGAACCCACATTCAGGGAAACTGGGTTAAACAGTATAAATAGCTACAGGGGAGGCATATAAGGGAATTGGGAGGCACAAATAGTTGCCATGGGAGGTCTTTTTGCTGCCTGGTATCTGTGAGAAAAGACGTGAGAGAGCTGCTAAATTTACCGCCTTAGCAGGAGACCTATAAATTCACCCTGGTGAGAGTTGCAGCACCTCACCCCTCACGCTTCCTCGTACCTACAACCAGTTCTTTGCTAGGTCCTTAGTAAAATCGGAGTAATTTCCTTTTTTATCTTAGGCTTGTCAGCATGACTTCATATCACATTGTCTTTACATTATGCAGGCAGATTCAAATAATTGAAGTTGGGATAGGGGTGCCGGGTTGTCCAGTTAGTAACAGCAGTATAAAGGGATGAAATTGAAAGGCTTATAGCAGTTCCAAATATCAGCAAATAATCACAGCAAATCAATATGCATCGACACACACATGCGTTGCCATGTTTGCCAATAATTAAGATGAAGTTGTGAAGGATAATAATGTGCTGTTCTGGTTCACAAGCGAGTAAGAATATCATCAAACAAGGTTCTACATGTAGAACCTTGCATGCATCCCACTTTCCATTACATCTCCAATAATTAGTTCCCACATACCACGATATCATATTTGCTGCTGTTCACAAGCTATGTTGGTGTACTGATGCTTATAATTGACATACCACTACCTGGCATCTCAGTCTCTACATCAACAAGCATTGTTGAAGTTAATGGTATTAGCATCGACCAATAATGTCTGATCTCCACCAAAGCGGATTTGGTCATTGCTTGACATTGCACAGCTGGCCAGGACAAAGTTCTCCTGATCATATCCTTGACATAAATGACGTTCACAGCTAAGTTGTTTGAAAATCAAATATGTTCCATTTATCAAAGTGCCAGAGACATGGAGGCTTAATTAAACTGATACTGTTCCCGCCCACTCAGGTACCATACACTGCTATGTTATTTGGTAGCTTTGGTCACTCCATTAAAGAGCCAGCTATGTCAATCTCATATTAGGTAGGGCAATTAGAGGCCTGGATCCCGGCCCTGTATGTATCACGATGCTAAATACCCAAAATAAAATGATTGTTTTCTCTGCAATCATTCCATCCTACAATAATAAGTGACACATCATGAGAAAGGGAAAGAGTATATCTTTTACATGCTGTCTTATCTCTAAATTCCCCATTGAAGATAATGAGACATTAATTGGTAAATTAAATACAAAGACAAATGTCCGCGAATTTTAGGCTGTTGACTGGGTTATTTCACACGTTGGGCCCAGGGCCCAACAAGTCAAATCACCCGTCAACAACCTAAAACGAGTGTTCCTTTGTATTTATTTTTTATCTTTTCAGATTCAAATTAACAAATTTATCGCAGGGAGAGCCTAAAACAGCTTCTTTCTATATCGTTCAAATGTAAACAAACCGCCATTTTGATGACGTCACAGGGCCGTGAAATACACTTAGTATTACTTACTAAAAAATAAAATGCCAGTGCCAATAAGTAGATTGGAACGGTTTTCCAAGGACAGGCATTGGATGCCACCTTCCCGGAAAAGAGGGTCAACCACATAAATTTTCATTTCTATTCGTGGGATTTCATACAGATGGACATTCCTGATACAGGAGACTTCATAGGTGTCTTATTTCATACTCTATCATAATAATTACTAACTGTAACCATCCATGATTAAGTTGCATAAATGTGCAGGCGATTTATATAGTCAAGTGCCCCCTACAATCCCCCATAACCCCCACCACTAGGTAGAATATAGGTTTCTTAGTAACTTTCTTTTAGTATGGTGTAAAAATATGCTGTCGAAAATTCGCGACATGGTTTCTTCTGGAGCATGCACATTACCCCTGTAGGTCCAGCGGTATACACAGACCCTGCCCTGCCAGAGCTACCTGCTGTGTGGGAGAGGGGCCATGCATACCAGGCAGGCAGCAAGTGACAGGTCGATTGAGTTTCTTTTTCAAAAAATCATATAAAATAAACTATAATGAGCAGGTTCATAATGATTATGGTTCGGAATTTGACCTGATCTCCCCATCATTTTAAAATCTTTCATGATGAATTCCGACCATTTTCTAAAATACCGCTGTCCTACCTACTTATATCATTGAGCACCAATTCATGTAGATGGGTCAGAATTTTGAAATATGCCACTTTTGGGTGTTTTGGGGTGTTTTTCACCTTCCAGCAGCTATAGAATAAAAATGCCTGCACCATACTGGTTTTTCTTGTTTTTATCTTGAAGAGGACACTGTAGGCTTTCAGAAAAATGTAAAATTGCATGTGTCGGATGGATATTTTAGGATTTATGACCTCCTAAAGGGCTAAAAACCCCATTTTTCACGTTTCCAGGCTATTTTTTAATTTTTCAAGCCCCCCCCCCCTCGACCAAGGCAGATGCAACCATTCTTAGTCTATATATTTTATCAGGTATGGGTGTTTACTAACAGATCCAAGTGGTTTTTCCCGGTTATTTTGCCCAAATTTCTAAGGGTCGTCCCATTTATGTGAAATGGCACTCGTGTAACGTCCGTCACGTTAACTTTTTAAGCCTTGGATTCACTTACTTCCAAAGCCAACTCAATCACTGTTGTCAACTTAAAAATAAGGGGCCTGTGGGTAGCAAAACTGGAAAAAAAATTGGGACGATTCACCCAGCCACTTGGCTACCAGAGCCTAAAGTGTGATTTTGGCACACGATTAACGTGACGGACGTTACAACACATTTTCCTTAATATCTTCCTAAATAACTCCTACCTAAGTTCCCAAAGCAATTAATATTTAAGTTTAACGTGTATTCTCTCTATTATAACCTTTTGGAAGACTTAGATTGCTCTCATGGACTCGATAGGGGGGTATCAGCGTAAAATATGTAACGTCCGTCACGAAAACACTCCGGTACGACGACAACGCTATAGCGGGCATTGTCGTAAAAGTTCGCGTTCATTTTGCGACCGCGAACGGTTTCCGGCAGAAGGAACGCCACCCGCAATCAAACTGGACCGAAACAAAGGAATTTTACCGCGACTTTTCGCCGAAATCGGCCCTAAAGGTAAGGAAAATGATGAAATCCTTGCAAATATGAGACAAATTAGGCTCCTACCATCCCCCCGCTGCTTCAAATCAGGTTAAAACTGTATATTTTCGGTGTAATCGATGAAAGACCAACACGCCCGTACCAAATTTCCACTCGCTGACGCTGTCCCAGGTCTGTAATCGAGTAGAAAAGGCGGGCTTTGTAACGTCCGTCACATTAATGAATGTCCGTTACGATAACTATTCGATCATCAAAACCCTCCTCCACCCCTCATTTCTTGTATATTTACTGTACATCTCGATTAATTAATGACCGGAGGGTGCTAATACATGTTTTTGTCAAGTTTGGGAGAGATTAGATGTATTTTCGTTGTTCCATTGGTGGTCAAAGTCGGCCGAGGTGCGCGAAATCCGAAAATTTCGATCTTAAACCCCCCCCCAGGCCCTAAATATAGCATTTGCCTCGGTGTTTTGTGGTTTATTTTATACCTACACCCCCTCCCTACAGTTTTAGTAGGTTTTTATTATTGTATGTATCCTTATTTGGTCTGTACAGCGAGAAATAGTAAAATTCTGGGTTAATGTGACGGACGTTACACGCGGTCTGCGTTATCCTCATAGCGAAGCCAATAATATATATTTCTTCAGTATTTCTGTGCAGCATATCGAAGGACCATACACACTAACACACTAAAGCAGAAAAAATATATTTTGGCTGTTTTTTCCATTGGATATTATTCTTTTACCATTTTGTAACGTCTGTCACGTTAACGTATAACCGAGGAATAATGTGCTTCCACTGGCTCAATCATCTCAATATTTTTACATAACATGCCCCTATGGTACTACCATCACCCCAAATAGTCATTACCCCTATATTACATTTTTTTTTTTTAACCTTTATGCCCTGATTATGATTTTACTCTTAATTTGGCTTTAATGTTACATTTTTCAAGCTCTTTCGCTAATTTCTGTACACTTCTTTCGCAGATGGTAAGACCAAAGAAGGACGGACCTGTCCTCACTGCTGCTGAGCGGCAGAAGCGTAGTCGGGACAAGAAGAGGGAGGCCAATGCTGAAGAATATAAGGCAGATATTGCTGCTAAGAAACGAATCAGCCGGAAGAATGTCAACGAGAGGCTGACACCTAAGGAGAAGGAAGATCGCACCGCTGTCTCCAATACACGCGTGAGTATTATTACAATATTTTTTTATTAGTCCAAATTTTAAATCATTGTACCTGGATTGACTAATAAAGAAATGTATAAATATTTTAGTTGAATCAGGCCTTTAGTTTAAAAGTGAATTAAATTTGAGGTTCAGTTTTAGGTCTATAATGAAAACAACTTTTGTCTTTTACAGGTTGCCATTTGGCGTGCCCAAGGCGGGCAACGGGCAGTGGTTCAAGATGTGGAGGCTGACGTTATGGCCGATGACGTCGATGATGCACAGGTTACCCCAGTGAGAGAGACTCCACCCCCAACCAAGAGGCAGCGAACAATGCTTGTCTCGCCACAGCTCTTCACTAGATCAGGCCGTCAAAGTGATGACCTGGCAGTCCCACTGCCCCCGGACAGCCCACCGGTAAGAAGGAATTGTGGTTTAATTAAAAGTGATTAACTGCCATGTATTGTAATCTAATAATTTGATCTAGCTTGATAGAGTAATTGCCTCCTTTTATTGTAAACCATTGATTAAAGTTAAACATTAGAGTGTACTTGTACAAGTTTGTGTTTTTCTCATGTTTTATAAATGCCTTTTGTTTTACAGCCTGCAGCTCCGAAGGGGAAGGGCAAAGGGAGGGGCAAGAACCGACGGGCCCCCGAGCAGTTGCCACCACCGCCACCTCCAGCCGCAGTGCTCGAGGATGTCCCGCCTGCTACCGAGCAGTTGCCGCCACCTCCAGCAGCAGTCCGTGAGGATGTCCCGCCTGCTACCGAGCAGGTGCCGCCACCGCCACCTCCAGCAGCAGTCCGTGAGGATGTCCCGCCTGCTACCGAGCAGGTGCCGCCACCGCCACCTCCAGCAGCAGTCCGTGAGGATGTCCCGCCTGCTACCGAGCAGGTGCCGCCACCGCCACCTCCAGCAGCAGTCCGTGAGGATGTCCCGCCTGCTACCGAGCAGGTGCCGCCACCGCCACCTCCAGCAGCAGTCCGCCCGACTAGACCAACATAGATGTCTCTTTGCGTGAGTAAAACCAGATAACAAATGTAAAAACCATACATGGCTTCAATTTTACACAACAGATTAATACTCAAATTATGTTAGAACTCTATCCAAGCCACATTATCCAAGCCTTATTTAAATAGAGAAATATACTTGTATGTTAGTCTATCTATCTAGATTGGTTTAAAACTTTTGAGAGTATTTTATATCCGTGTTGTTAACTAATTGAGGCATTCTGCATTGGTGCATTGATGCAGCCTGTAAATTTTTACAGGCGCCCGACACCGGAGCCAGTTCCCGTTACACCGGAGCCAGTTCCCGTTACACCGGAGCCAGTTCCCGTTCGGGTGCGAGCCGTTCGGGGACGAGCACGTCAAGGGCTGCACCCGCGCCAGGCAGGCAGCAGACGGCGACCGGGGAAGCCAGGCCGACCACCCGGCCACGTCGTGCTGCGGCCATAAAGACCCCCGTGGCGCCGCTGCGGCCCACACGGTCGGCCCCGGCCGCTGAGGAAAAGTCTGCACAGATGGTGGGAGACATATCGTAAGTATTAAGTAATAAGTGCATACATGTATTTCACAGCTCACATTGATTCAATTTGTAATTATATTGATTTTAACACAGATCTAATCATTTACCTTGTAATCTTGGCTGCACAATTCCCATAATATTGATTGTTATTGTATACTTTTTGTGTCACTTACTGATGATTTACAGGATGCTCATGTTGCGGACATTCAGCCCCCCCTCCCCTGAGTCACAGTGGAAGGAATAAATGTAAATGTATACATAGGACAGTAGAATAATGCTTTTGTTCCTTGTTTCTGGTTCCTGGTTGCTTTTTCCTTGTTTATATTTCCTGGTTGGTTTCTGTTGTAGTTGTTGTTGTGACCTTAATTTCCTTTAATATTGCTGTTGTACATAGAACTAGATTAGCTAACTGGAGTTGAACTTCTTGCAATTTTTGTCGGTGTGATTCATTCATGTACCCAACTAACATACAATGTATTAATCCCTTCCCATGACCTTTACCTTCAGCATCGGGACGCCTCGCAAGAGGGTACGAGTGAGAAGGAAGGAAACACCCAGGAAGCGCCGCCTACGCTACGAGAAGGAGCTCCTTAATGGAGAGATCAAAGAATACCAAAATTACCAAAAACAACACACAGCTACAACCAAAAAACAAAGGAAACAAATCAGGCAAGCAGAGTCCGAGGTGGCCAGGCTACGTGAGGAACTCAAAGAGTTTAAGCGAGCCAACAAGAAGGTTCGCCGTCGTCTCCTACCCGGCGACCCCGCAGCCCGTAGGGACCGTCAAGCCGCTAAGCTCTACAACGCTCTCTCGACGGAACTACTCATCATCCCCCGGATGCAGCGGTTGCGGGTCGTCAGGAAGTTCTCGGCTGGTATCAAGCTTAAGCGTGCCAGGCTGACCTCACGGTTTGCAAAGGACCTTGGATTGGACCGGCGGTCGCTCCTCAAGCGCGGGCCACGTAAGGTGTCCTTGGAGCAACTTGCCTACCACGAGCAGAGGGACGACATCCTCCGGTTTCTGGAAGAGCCTGAGAACTCGTACACTCTGCCAGGCAAGAAGGACACGGTGTCTGTGTTCGGCACAAAGCACCAGAAAGTGATACTCACCGAGTTGCTCTCTGTGCTCCGTGACCTTTACCTGAAGCGGTACCCCGGTCGAAAGGACAAATGCAGCCAGAGCTTCTTCAACGGTGTACGGAAGGCGGCACGGTATATCCTACCAGTTAGGTGCAACAGCGACCAGATATGCCTGTGCCAGAAACACCAAAATTTCACGCTCCGTCTCCGTGCAGCAAAGTACCCAGGAATGCCTGACTCGGTGGTCCGCGACACTACAGTGGAGCAGTTCACCGCTCGGCTCGGTGAGACCATCACTCAGCCCACGGTGACCTGTGACACTTGGCAGATGGTGGAAGTCGGTTACGGCCCGGTGGACGAGGAAACCGGGAAGCAGAAGACCGTGAAGAAGCTTCGCCTCGTCCCCAACACCCTGACAAAGACGGCCTTCATCGAGAAGATGGAAAGTGAGTTCGAGACGATGCGTGAGCACTCCTTCCGCGCCCAGAACCAGCACCGAGTGGTGCGGGTTCTGCGGGAGGAGATGTCTGAGAAAGAGTGCACCATACAGATGGACTTTGCAGAGAACTGGATGGTACACTATCCAGAGGAGGCACAGAGCGCGTTCTGGGGTAAGGAGCCAGTCACAGTCCACCCGGCTGTGATCCACTACAAGGCCCCAGACGGTACGACCAAGCACAAGTCGATCGCTCTGACCTCTGATGACCGGAAACACGATGCAGGTGCCATCCTCGCATTCCTGACAGTTCTCTGCCTGTGGATCCAAACCAACCTGCCTAACGTCACTACGATCCACTACTGCACTGACTCACCATCGTCTCAATACCGGAACCGTACCATCTTCTCGATCCTCTGCCAGCACTTCAACCTGTTCAAGTTATTTGCCACCTGGACGTACTTTGAGGCAGGTCACGGTAAAGGCCCATGTGACGGTGTGGGTGCGGCAGTTAAGCGCATGGCCGACCTCCTCATCAAGTGCGGTCACAGGATAGACAACGCTCTGCAGTTTGCCTTGAAGGGGAACGAGAAGGGGAGCGCTGTTCTCTACCACCATGTGCCTGTGGCTGACGTGGCTAAGGCACGCGAACAAGTGGAAGAGCTGACCTGTGCCAAGAGTGTACCTGGTACAATGCAGGTGCACGCAGTAGTGCCGGTGACCCCTAACGAGTCCATCGCTGTGCGGGACACCTCCTGCTTCAGCACCTGCTGCTGGGAAGATAACGAGTCTGTGCGCCACTGTCCTGGCTGGACCAAACACCGGCTGTTCGCGGCAGGCTCAAACCCAGCAGCCGAGGAGGAGGCGGAGGTGGAGCCTGAGGAGGCCTTCAAGGTAGGGGACCACGTTGCTGCCATGTACAACACCAAGTGGTTCCTTGGACAGGTCACAGATGGTGCCAACACCGAGGGGGACTTTGAAGTGTCCTTCATGGAGCGCGTCAACCCGGCCCTCAACGAGTACCTATGGAACCCCCGGAAGGACATCATCTGTGTGCCCCCGCACGACATCCTCTGCAAGACTGGTCCTCCAACGCCTCTGGCTGCCACTGGTAGACGCGCAGAGAAGTATGCTCTGCCACATGCAGTCCTGCTAGAGGTGGAGGCACTGATGGAGGCAAGGAGGCCACGAACCCGCAGACGCTGAACACAGGGTGGACCTGTGCACCGACCTGCCGCTGGATATCGGGTTCGGACCCGTGTGGCGGCAGATAGGAACCCAACAATGGGTCTACTGAACTTGCTCGTAACGTCCGTCACGTTAACTCCTGACTCATATTAGGCCTTGCACAGGATCTGATATGTATAGAATGCTGGTTATTCTTCTTAAAAGTGTATGTAGGCATGTAGGCCTTATGGAATAAGTGTATAGAGGTGCCCTAGTGCTATTTTTAAATTATTGGGAGCCTCTCGTATGTCGCGAAGGGTGAAATTTCCATGTTTTTCATCTTGCGAGTGCCATTTCATATCCAGAAAGTGTTAAACATAGTGGTTTATAGCTTTAAAACAATAGTCTAATATGTTCTGGACATGTATGTATAAGATAGATCTGTATGGAAGGTGATTTAGATGTGTAAGACAAGATATGCCAAGTGCCTTCAATCTCATAACGTCCGTCACGTTAACCGTCTGACTATGTACCTGCTGGTATAGGCCTTACACAGGCACTAATATGTATAGAATGCTGGTTATTCTTCTTAAAAGTGTATGTAGACATGTTGTCCTTATGATAAAAGTATATGGAGGTGCCCTAGTGCTATTTTTAAATTATTGGGAGCCTCTCGTATGTCGCGAAGGGTGAAATTTCCATGTTTTTTCATCTTGCGAGTGCCATTTCATATCCAGAAAGTGTTAAAAGTAATGGTTTATAGCTTTAAAACGATGGTCCAACCTGTTCTGGACAAGTACATGTAGGATAGATCTGTATGGAGGGTGTTTTAGATGTGTGAGGCAAGATATGCCAAGTGCCTTCGATCTCGTAACGTCCGTCACGTTAACCGTGGTTTTTCCCTGTTCGCGTAGCAGCTGGTTTAGGCCTTGCACAGGCTCTGATATGTATAGAATGCTGGTTATTCTTCTTAAAAGTGTATGTAGGCATGTAGGCCTTATGGAATAAGTGTATAGAGGTGCCCTAGTGCTATTTTTAAATTATTGGGAGCCTCTCGTATGTCGCGAAGGGTGGAATTTCCATGTTTTTTCATCTTGCGAGTGCTATTTCATATCCAGAAAGTGTTAAAAGTAGTGGTTTATAGCTTTAAAACGATGGTCCAACCTGTTCTGGACAAGTACATGTAGGATAGATCTGTATGGAGGGTGTTTTAGATGTGTGAGGCAAGATATGCCAAGTGCCTTCGATCTCGTAACGTCCGTCACGTTAACCGTGGTTTTTCCCTGTTCGCGTAGCAGCTGGTTTAGGCCTTACACAGGCACTAATATGTATAGAATGCTGGTTATTCTTCTTAAAAGTGTATGTAGACATGTTGGCCTTATGATAAAAGTATATAGAGGTGCCCTAGTGCTATTTTGAAATTATTTGGAGTCTCTTGTATGTCGCGAAGGGTGAAATTTCCAGGTTTTTTCATCTTGCGAGTGCCATTTCATATCCAGAAAGTGTTAAAAGTAATGGTTTATAGCTTTAAAACAATGGTCCAACCTGTTCTGGACATGTACATATAGGATAGATCTGTATGGAGGGTGTTTTAGATGTGTGAGGCAAGATATGCCAAGTGCCTTCGATCTCGTAACGTCCGTCACGTTAACCGTGGTTTTTCCCTGTTCGCGTAGCAGCTGGTTTAGGCCTTACACAGGCACTAATATGTATAGAATGCTGGTTATTCTTCTTAAAAGTGTATGTAGACATGTTGGCCTTATGATAAAAGTATATAGAGGTGCCCTAGTGCTATTTTGAAATTATTTGGAGTCTCTTGTATGTCGTGAAGGGTGAAATTTCCAGGTTTTTTCATCTTGCGAGTGCCATTTCATATCCAGAAAGTGTTAAAAGTAGTGGTTTATAGCTTTAGAACAGTAGTCCAACCTGTTTACAACATGTACATGTGATATAGTTGTGTATGGAAGGTGTTTTAGAAGGATAAGACATGTTATGCTTAACGATAGCAAATACCGTAACGTCCGTCACGTTAACTCTCGATTAAAGGCACATTTCACGCGACTACCATGAGGAGTCGAGTCTTTCTACAAGTTAAATGCTACTTTTTTATGGAAGTACACATATTGAAGGGAACACACAGCTATTTTGATGCTAAACAGGGCACTTTTGAGAAAACTGGAGTAAAGTTAGTGATTACATGTAAAGAATTTATAATTTTCATGCCGCCCACAAAGTTTGTCGACTGATAAAACAAAAAGTTCTTGGTTGATTGTCACCAAACTTGGTACTCTTATTCATATATATTGTGACTGCCTGTAAACAAAATTACAAGTTACTGCATTGTTTACTGTACATTCTATGCACGAGATAGTATTTTGACTGTAACGTCAGTCACGTTAACTCGGGGTTGTCTTCGCCGGTCGATAAAAACTGCACCCCTGGGAGTTAACGAGCGCAATTATGTTTTTCATGGACCTAAGATACTAGTCTTTCAAGGTAATAAACTTGTTTTAAGATGAATGGTGTTTGCTGGAATTTCATTCTGATCTCAAATATGACGAAAAAGTGGCATTTTTCAAAATTCTGACCAAGATGTAGGCGGGATAATAAATTGGTTCTAAAAGCTCTGCAAGGCCTTGAAGAAGATGATAGAAGTTCCCATGTTGGGCTTATTTAAGGATGAGTGAGAGGTGACGTTACCCCTGTTACTTATACAGATAAAAGGTAGCAAGGATGGGTCGGCATGATGCACTTATGCATTCAAAAACCATGATGCCAAAGGGCATAGGAAATTAAAGATGTTAAAGCACCATGCCACCCTAAATTGTTACCATGGACAGAATGTCTCAGTTGTACAAACAAAGCAAGCAAAGAGCCTCCTGAGTGTAAGGATACCTGCTCACAGGGACTTACTGCTCACCCTCTGGGAGCTCTTTTAAGCTGCTCCCGACCTGCTCAGAGCTGCTCATTGCTCAGAAACTGCTCCTCAGTATTGTGTGAGCTGAGTGTAACGTGTCAGGGAGGCTTATTTGTTTCTCTTTCTCTCTCTCTCTTTCTCTCTCTCTATCTTCACCCCACTTATGGCTGTGTCTCACGACCTTGGGCCAATGTTTTTGTCTCTGACCAGGTGCCATCTCTGACCAGGTGCCGTCTCTGACCAGGTGTCAGAAAAAAGGTGTTTCAAAAAGAATTATACCCATATATATAAGGATTTGTAAAAACGCTATAGCGGTTGTTATATGATTATTATTATAATTATAATTAGCCTCCTGCTGTTGGTATTTTGACCTCATCAAGCCAAGCCGGTCAGAGACGGCACCGGGTCAGAGACGGCACCCGGTCAGAGACAAAAACATTGGCCCAAGGTCGTGAGACACAGCCTTATATGTAACTGTCTCTGTTCCTATCTCCATAGCTGCTAACTGTTGTCATTGGTGTGCTTTTATCTGTCACATAATTACATCAGGGATCTTGGGACGTTGTTGGTTGACAGATGAAGTATCATACATCCCTGATGGCAATATGTGATGTCGCATGAGATCAAAAGGCTAGGGCTTACAGTGTAACGAGCAAGGGGTAACTCCAGTACTATACCAAAAAAAACAGGTCGGGTTCAGCCTTGGCCAGTGTCTAGAATACCAGTTGAATAACAGCATAGGAAACAAGAGCGGTGTTGGGCTGCGATGGTGTGAGAAACGATCTGGTTCAAAGACATCTAGCATATATATATCCTATTGTTAAATCATGTACCCCCACCGAACTAGACTGGGTTTAATATGTTTCAAAGTCAAGGACTATGCTCAAAGCTTGCATATTAAGGCCAAAAAAAAAAGGTTTGTTTCAGGTAACATGGGCAGAAAATGTAGGGTCGGTAGGTCAGATTTTTTTTTTGATTTTTTTTTTTAACATGAAAATACCAGCCGGCCGGTCCGAAAACCCAAAAATTGACCGAAAAAGGGTGAAAATACAGAAATTTCTTCAAAATTGCATAAAAAAACGTAGGGTCGGCCCTGTTTTGATAGGGTCGGTCGGGTTACCTGTTTTTTTTTTTGGCCTAAGTACATTTTAGTGTTACCACACTTGTTGTTAAGTGGGGTGTCATCTGGATCAGAATTTAATGCTTGTTGCCATCCATTGCCACTATTTAATATGTTAGGACACCGTGTGTACCTTTATGGTTTTCTAGAGAATAGATCCATTGACTAAAGTGATGCAGATTTAGTTTAAGGTAATTCATTTCTGAGGGCTTCCCTCTTTCTAAAGTAATGAGTTTCATTCACGGGTATTGGTGTGGTCTATCAGGGATTAAAAACAACTTATATAATGAGAATTATGAGAAGAAAAAGGTCAATAGGGAGGGAATCTGCCTTATAATTATAATTATGTCCTTACGTCACAGACCAACTTCAGATTCAATTTATCTCACCATAGAAGAAATTAATAGAAAATCAAACTACGTCCCTGATCCTAATAATTTTCAGTTATGGGTGATGCATAAAAGCGTCACTGATGAGTTACTGATTGTTCCCCTTACCCCAACAGCAATACAGTATTGTTCTCAGTGGTACCTGCTATCAAGCAATGTCTAGGTGGAATATGTTGAAAGCTTCATACACAGAGGTTGAAGCCCTTTTAAAAACTATATATTTGTAGTTCTTTAAACCAAGTTGCAGACATGTGGTAGCCCCCGGTGGGGAAATATACCGTTTAATTTCAGCATGGTTATTTGCCTAACCTTTCCCCCTCAGATAGCATATCCTGTCCAGAACATGTGCTATTCAAGTTTTGAAACACTCAAATCTCAGACTCACCTTATAGGTATAGCACAGAACTCGTGGTTCACATTTGCACTTAGCAGTGACATTCCTACATCATTCCTGCCTAAACACAGTGTAAACAGAGAGTCCTAAAGCTAAAGGGTTCTCACTAAGGAAGGAAAATTCTATAAATCTTTTGTAGCAATTACAATTTTGTCAAACTCAGACTTATCCAGTTCAACTTCATTGACCAATCAGTGGTCAGTGTTGTAGGTCAGAGGACATGACATAGGACACCATCAAAGGAGCAATGGAATTTCTGCCTACCTGTCAAATCTAAGTATAGTGGCATGGGATTTGGTTTGTCTCCTATCATAGTCAGTATATTTATTACAACCATAAAGGAGCATTTATAGATGGCAATGAACTCATCTAGTGATTCCTCAGACAGCACATGAACATTGTTTACTTACAAATATTCTGCACAATGACAGCACCATTTCTTGCCTCATGGGCCTGTAGGGTTCTAGTGATCAGAGGAGATGCTGCCCATCATCCCAGATTCTCCATTACCATACTAACCAAATACGGTGTTTCATGACCAGTGAATAGGCATAGTGGGTCATTAGGCGCTTTAGTGCTTGCGCAGCCAAGAGCATTCCTTTTGTGCTTCCAGGAAGGGATCTGGGGATAGTACATTGAGGGGCCCCTCTAACCTGAAAATCTATGATTCTCCAATGATATTTGGAATTGCCAGACCTTTCAATTGCACCATTTCTAGTATTTCTTGTCCTTGCTGAATTTACCATCTCCATCAATCTCTAATACAATTTGCTGTCTCTTCTGCATATATTATATATATGAGTAAATGGGAATGCATTAATATAAGCAAGCTTAATGTTAGAAAAGGGAGAGAGGGAAACCTAGAACGGACCTTGTGCGAGGTATAGGGACACTTGAGGTGTGAGATGCTATAGCTCTCACCATTGTGGATTTATTGGTCTCTTGCTACTGCTGTAAATTTAATGGCTCTTTTCTACCAGATATTATGCAGCAAAAATGTCTCCCATGGCAACTATTTGTGCCTCCCAATTCCTTTATATGCCTCTCCTGTAGCTATTTATACTTCTTAACCCAGTTCCCCAAAATGCAATTCTACAATTCATTATGTAGCTGTGGCTATGAAGCATTATCATAAATTACTTTTTCTATAAAATGTAAAATCTGATTATGCTCCTCCTTATTTCTATAATCACATATTTGATCACTTTGCAGAGCTACTCAAATTTGAGTTTGGAATACTGCATATAACAGATCTTAATAATGTTTATAGATATGTGAAGTATAAGAGGTTGACACAGCCAGATCAGAATAATTTGTACATAGGTAGTCAGACCCCCCCCCCCCAAGTGCCGGTTGGCCCTGCGAAGCTATCCTTGCCAAAAACGTCTTATTCTCCTGAATTCTAACTTGAACAGCATAGACATTCTATCCACTTGCAGAAGTCTAAGGAACATTGTTATGATACTTGTAGAGGATCTATGTATAAACCCTCCCTGTGTTCCGATATTACTGTCCTTCTCACACCTGTTATTTCATACCTCTTTCACGATAGCATGTTTGTTACTTACTCCACAACATACCCAATAATATATCACCAGATATGCATTTATGCATCATTATGAATAAAGGTATAATGCAAAGTACTATGTGGCAATAGAATGGGTGAGAGCTAATGTCCCATGCCATTAAACCTAACCATAACCTACTTTGATGATGGAATAGGCACTATTGACATTTACTGGATTTACCCCCTAGCTCACCATAACCATAGCCTGAGAACTCATACCCCATCACACACTCTTCAGGGATGCATGATACCTCACCCAACAACACGCACTACGAGCACTGAGGTAATTACATGGCAGGTCAAACTACACCAATGACGACAATAAGCAGAGAGGGATATCGCGATAGAAACAGCCAGACATGACATCTAGATGGGTAGGGATATAGACAGCCTCACACACACTGACAGAGGAGAGACATACAGTGGGGGTAGGAAACAGCACTACAAGCCAGACCATGAACATACCATAAAAGAATGGATGGGCAATACTGTGAAAGAGCTGTAGAGGGAGTCGTTGTCCACAAAGAGATTGCCTCATACTATACTCACAGCTCATACCTCAATTCTCACAAGAACTAACTAAGCAATGAGTAGTTCCTGAGCACCTTTTATCATATTATAAACAACGTGTGAAACACTATGATTAGGATGAGATTAATCCCCCACCCCCCTCTCCTGATGATCCTATTCTGTGTCTTAATTTTAGAGAGCAAGCATTAGGATGTTCCGGTAATGATGGTGCGTATTATATACCTCTTTCATACCCTGTTAACTATTTCTCATAATCTGCTCATCGATTAAGAAAAGGAAATAACAAATTCCAACTCCAATCATTGTAGCTACTACTGTACTATCTGTAAAGGAACAGACAGCAGGGATAGTAATGGTAATACAAACACTGCAGTCCCCTCATTTAATAGGTGCACTGCAACGTGCAAAGACTTGTTGATAAAGTAGATTTCCCCCATGATAGAAGTCATGTCTAAGGCCCTTTAGGAGCCCATGACTCCCAGGAGAGTGCCCACAAGTATGCAGGTTCTAGACCTGTTTTAAGATGGCTCGATAGTAAGCCAGGGCTCTGACCCTGCATATATTGCCCAAGGCCAGAACTCCATAGAATCTCATCTAGACTTGTTAGGGGTCATCAAGGCTTTTTGCCTCTTTTACCAGCCTGTGCACATCTTTGTGTTGTTGAACAGTTTTCCTTTTGTTAGTTATATATCCAGACCATTGCCCATCTCTATAATGCATGTTCCTTTGAGTCTGGGGATCTCCAGATTAGACCCTCAGCACTGTTTTGTGGGGCATTGCATCAATATATATAAGATATCATATAAATAGCAATATTTAGTTCAGTTCTTGTATCATATTCATCGCATGCAATTGTTGGCTTTGTGTGACTTGTTTATCAAATTGAAAGGCTTCGTTACTGACTGTGAAGTAAGGTTGCTGAAACAATCTGAATTAGCCCTTTCTAAAGGTCATCATCAGACATTTGATACCTCTATCTAGAGGTGGTACCGGCTAATTAAGGTGCAGTTTCTTTTGTTATTAGACCACTTTAGCAATGTCCATTAAGAGTTAGCTGAGTTGCATAGTGTAAATGAAATTATAAGATGGGAGAGATCTCATCACATGGGATTTACTGTATGATAGAAACATAAAATGGTGAATTTGGATATCAGAAAAGTCAATAGCACGCGAGGAATAGTCATTATTTTTAGGATGACTTTTTGACATATTCCTTATTTATTACAATGTAGGATGCCATCCTCAAATAGGGTCTTTGCAAATATGATTAAGATGTTTGCTTTGGTGCATGCATCATTTGGATCATGCTAGTTAGTAGTTATGATCTGTGATTCCATATTCCACTGCCATCATTTGTATTTGAAGAGTTTGGATGCAAAACGACATAAGCGCCATTTCCAAAAAAGGGACAAAAATCTGGCAAAAAGATTGATTAGGGGTGCTTAGATATAACTCACAAACTATTTTTCCAAGATTAACAATTTTTCATCGCATTAGGGTCTACTCAGTACACAATCTGTTACCAAATTACTAAAATTGACCCAAGGGTGGCTTTACAAAATGTACTATGTGCTTCAATTCTGGGATGGATTTATGTCGTTTTGCATCCAAACTCTTCATTTATTGACTCTTTATCTTTTTCAAGTAAATTGGTGGTCTCACTACAAGACCAAGAGGATGCAATAAAATATTCTTATACCTCATGCAAAAAGATACAGATCGAGTGTTTATATCATTACATTACCTTTATAAGATAATCTGCTTTATAAAGTTTTCATGGAATTGATGTGAGACAATATGTAATTAAACCGTGCTTTCTCTGAAAACAGCAGTTGGGAATGGTATGAGAAAATGCCTCGGCTCTTAATAAAGATGTCCACATTTTCTCAGGCCATCTTTGTGTTCATTTGTGTGGGTCATGATTCCTGACACCAGAACATTATTGAGTAGGGTTCAAAAGGTTCTATAACACCTGAAGGAATCGAGTAGGACAGAGGTGCCCCTACTAGTACTACCCAATTTTGCAACCCAGCCAAACACTGCTGATACAAACTGAGACCAGCAAATAAGTTTTCTTTTCGCTGAAAGTAAAACTCATGATCTGACAGAGATCCTGTTTAAATAAGGATGTGTGCTACGAGGTGTGTACTGAATATCAGGTATGGTGAGTGAAGTAATTTTCCCTGTGGTGAATTGATAGGTTGCCTTTTAGCAGCTGATCAGGGCACCTCCCCTACAACCCTCCACCCAGATATCAGCTAGTGAAAATACTTTACATTTACTCTTTCCTTTCACTCTACCTTTCTGTCTCTCTACATATCTCTTTGTCAGCATGTAATATGAACTCTATAAATACCTCTTAGATATGCAGCTCAAACACTGCTTATGAGCTGCTCACGTCATACCAATATCCTGCTGTAAATGTGCACAAAGGACACACCATCCTAGCCCCTTTCATGATGCCATTGCAGCCACAGCCATGCTCAAATTGTGCAGATTAACTAATATTGCTCATAAATATGTAAACATTCTAAAATAGTATTATGCACAATGAGTACGGGGTTCTATCTGCTGTCTGTAGTGTTCCCCAACAGTCCTTTATATACACAGATATTCTATAAGGCTCAGTCATTTAGCAAAGATGAAAGGGGTGAGAAAGTGTTTCAGAATTACAAAGGCCTAGCAATCTATGAAATAGATTGGCATATTTTAACGCCTGTCATTTTGATATACATATGTTAGTGAACATAATTATCACCATGGTTATTACCTTAGGCTTTCAGCAGCAGTGTTCTTACTGGATAACTATTGTGCATTAGCAGTGGATAACCATTGATGTCACAAGATGGCTGTCCTTTGTTTTCATTGTGAATGGCATAGTTTATTATGTCAATGGAAGGGGTCACATTGTGAAATATGTTAATTACTATAGAACTGTGGTATAAACGGAATAATCCATGAACAGGCTATCACTGGTTATCCATGGATAAGGTACTCTGATATGCATTGATTGTGCCTTAGCCATGGATAACCAGCCCCTGTGGTTGATTATTTCTATGTTATCCATGATGTATGCATGCAGACCGGGGGAGTCTGTGGGGGTAATCGATGAAATAACTAGCTGATGCCAATATTTTAATCATAGCTGCCAATTGTATCAGATGGCTTCTTTTTTAAACTAACCCCCTTCATCATTGGTGCAACCTAATTGACCCAACTCTTAAAGGATATTCCTAAAGAGGAATAATTAATACAAGAATGCTAAAATTGCTAGCCTTCTAATGTCCTCATCCTTAATGAAGCCATATCACTCCCAGGAATGAGATGCCCGGTCTGCGTGGTCAGAGCATCAAAGATGGTGGAGTTGTTATTATTGCTCCAACAGAGAAGGAAAGATTGCCTTATTTCTAGTGACTTGTGAATGCTAAAACTTACACATGATGATCATAAGCAATTACCAAGGCTGTAACCATTCATTGTTCAATGTAAACCCCACAGATTAGTGAGAAATATGGATTTTATGATTTCATGGTGATGCCCATAACACACTGCCACTGATGCCCGTAACACATTGTCAGTGTATGAAAGTGATGCTCCGTACCACAGTTCTTTTGGTGTATATACATGTATGTAAGCGTTACTCAAATTGGTCCAAAAATCAGATTTACCATAAAACCCCGCCTATAAGCTGACCCCGCCTATAAGGCGAAAGTGAGTTTAACCCTTTCCCTGCTGGCCTTGAAATTTGTCATTTGGGACTTAACCACTGGCCCTATGCCATGGGAATATGCAACTCTGCAAGTATGTGCTCCCTGGGATAGTGGCCAAGGAGTGAAATAATTTGTATTGGAGACAGAATTTACACCTTTTTGACAAGGGGACGTAGTATTAATGTTAAATATTTTTGGATTGATTCAAAAATTATTATTCTTTGTTTCATAGCAGGAGCTGTAATTTAGTGGTATTGATGGCCAAGGGTATCAATTTTGCTGCCCTATGGCAGCAGCGGCTTTTCAAGGGTATTTTAGATGCTGCCCAGAGGCAGCAGCGGCCCTTAAGGACAAAAATTCGGCTTATAGGTTTTTATTTTGACATTTTAGAGAACCCGACCCCCCACTTTGGAGCCATGAGGGCCAACCCAACACCCCATCCCCACCATATTTAGAGACATTTATCAATAAAATTTCATAGTTATATCACGGGTTGAATTAAACATTCATATTTTATATGAAAATTAGTCTTTAGGGCCATTAAAAAAGTTTTAAAATCCACTAATTATTGTTGTATATATCTTTATATACTATTTCTTAGATCGATTTTCTTAGTTAAACTTTTCCTAAACCCCGCCTATAAGCCGAATGTGAGTTTGAGAGGGAAATTTTGGCTTATATGAAATAGAGACACCAAATAAAATCGGCTTATAGGTGGGATATTACTGTATGTTCTTTTTTGCCTCCATACTATTCCTATTGATTTGTATACAATAATCATGTAAGAAAGGGAAATGCAAATAGATTCCTTCATATAATCACTTTAAAATACTAAACCAAGGTAGCCTCATATAATGTCAAGGTAGCTAGGAAAAATGCAAAAATAGGGGGGGGGGGAAGAAAATCCCACTGCCCTCAAATGAAAATCCACCACCACCCCACCACTCCTAAAAATGACCACTTCCATCTAGGTGCTCCCACTTTCACCTAACAACCAGTGCCTTAGATCTTAGGGATGGTTCCAACACATGGAGAAGTAGTTCCTCTAGTATAGCCTAATTAACCCTCTGAATTTGATTTCAGGCAGCCAAATGATCAATAATAAATCCACAAACATACAAGACCCCAATACAGCTATTTTTATCAGACTCTTTTATGAAGGGTGTAATGATATGCTCTGCTGATAATATCACTACACCCTTCATAAAGGAGTCTGATTAAAATAGCTGTATTGGGGACTTGTATGTTAGTGTGTATATATCACACAAAACCTCTGGCAAATAATGCCCGTGGACAGGGCATAATAGAAATGTGTTAGGGGCATCACAACACATACTTTGATATGTGGCAAGGGCATCACTGATCGATTCTAGGATGCCCAATACAGTAAATTTAGCCTCCTATTGCAGTGCAATTTCTATCCAGATTGTGTGTATTGATATATAAGTCATACATACCAAGTTGTACAACCTGCCACCCCCCATAACATCCTTGAAACTAACAAAAACAAGCCTCCATTCAACCTACCATCCGCCATTTTTGATGCTCTGACCACGCAGACCGGGCATCTCATTCCTGGGAGTGCATATGGAGCCAAGGATTTCACACTATCCATCTTTTTAAGCAGCGGTGCATTATTTCTGGATTTCCTCATTACCACGTTAGAATGTTGCGTTTTTACGGGTGGAGGAATATGTTGGATCTACCCTACAGTGAAACGACACCAGGTTTTTACAATATCCTAGAGCAAGGGACATTGACCTGCCTATACATCATTGTTAGGAGCAAAAAGAGAGCTCTTGTAGGACTTCTGCTCTCCAGTAAACGTATCCGCTATATATGGACAATAGCAGTTTCAACAAATATCTGAGTACCAATATCATGTTATCATAAATAATTAAGGATGTTATTGACATTCACTATATTGACATATCGACATTATGTCAATATCTCAATTCATCATATTCAAAATGTTGATATGTCAATGTAATATAGGTCAATATAATATTATCTTATGAGAAATTTTTCTCTGCCAGTGGAGAAAGCAAGGTATGCACAACTTGTATCATGGTACCTGAATGTGCCAGCATCCAGTGCACCCTCAGAGCGGGTGTTCCCCACTATGTGCAGTAAAGGAGGAAGGGGGTTAATGGACATAATGTTCTAAGTCTAACAGTTGAGCTGACAGTCAGGGTAGTTATCCTTTGACTGGCCTTTAACAGGGCAGATATTGACCCTGCAGTTTTCAAGACTGGGAGCTTTGTATATCATGTCTGCAAATATTAACTAACATTTTCAAAGAATTATAGAACTGGTGCTCAACTACCATAAACCATTATTTTGGTTATTTTTCTCACCTTATGAAGGCAATAAACAGTGCTTTAGTTGTACTTAATAGTTTGAATATTATATTGAAATACATTGACATATCAACAACTATATGTCAATAATCGCCATTGCCATAAATTGGATGTTAATGACACCCCTATCATAAAGCAAAATAATGTCACTTCCAGAACTCATTCCCACTTGATATATCAACAAGATACCTACAGATATGTTACAGAAGTCAGCCAATGATAAATGGAAGCTACCCTGACTATGATGGATACTGTGATACTACCAAGGCATAGACATTATCCTAAATCTGAACCAACATAGGCAACTAGGTTATCAATGATGATTATTATAATTAATTGTTTAATTTAGGTTCAACATTAACTTAGTACCAGGCCAATACGCCAGGTGAGAGTCACATATATAGGGGCTACACTGTAAATAGTGAATCCAAAGATACACGGGGAATAAGAATTGACACCCTCCACAACAAGACCTAAATACTTTCTAAAGAGGTTTGGCCATGGACGATCTGAGCTGAACAGGAACCTGGATTTACCATTGAGACCCCAGCAAGCTGAGGTTAGGCTGCATACCTGAGGGCTCTCCCTAGTGGGTTCTTGGCTTCTGAGGAGCCATAGAAATGGCGGACATTGACGATGAATCCCATTCCTGATAGACCTATATGCCTCTGGCTGTGTAGCTATAAGCAGAGATGTACCATGCTGATACTGCAGCCTTAGCAGACTGATGGTGACTATTCCTGGCTGTTGATAGTAGAGCAGCCATGACAACTAGAATACAATTTATATGTAACTATAGCAAATGTGAAACGTTGGGAAATAGGGATAAGTGAGAGGGCTGTTTATAACAGGGTTCTTCATAATCCAGGGCCATCTTGGATAACTCAAATTAAACAACATTTGACATTCAGCGAATGGCTACAGTACCTACATTTATTATATGATTATATCCCACACCTTCCAGCACACACATCTAGCCTAATATTGATTCTTATTTGGATGTGTACATATTATCACGTTAAAGATGGGTTAGGAGCTAATTCTGGGTCATTTCCTTAGTTACACAGTGTCTTCGTGTCCGTAATGTCCATACAAATATGTGTGTAGTTTTTTTAATCATTTCGATATCTATAAATCCATAGAATATAAAGAAAATCATGGTCAGAATAAATCAGGGGACCCCAATCGATTAGAGAAAGGGGTCACCTGGCCTTGTTTTCTTTATATTCTATGTTTTTACAAGCAACAGAATGCTTTAGATTGCTGCACACATTCATATAGGCAGTAAGAACACAAATACCTTGAAAAAACTAAAATTAAAAGTCGACCCCAAATTAGCTCCTAACCCTTCTTTAACCTTAACCCTGATGGGAATTTAAATAAGCCTTGACAACAGATATCATTTTGTTGTATGTTATGACGACAAATTGAACTGCTGTACACTATAGCCCTGCTGATGATGTATTAAAAACGAGTATAGTACTATATTTGCACTGATTTCACATGAGAAGCAGGCTCAGTCATAGTACCATGGTCAATATTACAGTAGAACGAGTTACATGACACTTACTATACTTGGTTGTTTACCATGGAATGAATAAGTTAGAATGCATCCCATGTTGGTTGGTGTAAACTTGTGTTAGATGAACATGCTGGAAACAAAGCATCAATTCATACAAAACATGCTGGAAACAAAGCATTAATTCATACAAGTAGTCAACATTCAGCCTGTCTAAATAAAAACAACCATAGGATCTGACCTTCTGTTTGCTGCATTAATCTAACCCTGAAACCAAACCTACAAGTTGAATGCTATCAACCACCCAAACACTAAAGAGTTGAATGACCCACTATATCCCTTCAGTGGTAGTGAATCACCAGAATAGTATGCTAATAGAGTTTCAGGGATGCTGAGCCAAATCTCCTCTGCCTGCTGACAATATGGCAAGAAAAGATGTTTTACCAAAACAATAAATTATTTGTTATGGGTTGTTTCACAAGAATGCCCATAGCTACATTTATTGAATATTTTGAATCTTTTGGTCAATTTGGACAAATTGAACAAATCTGGATATCTAAGTGTGAACTGGCAGCTCAATGAAAAATATCTTCAAAAACTTCCCTTAGGATGTACTTTATTTCGCTGCAGCGGTCTGTAGAATTGAGCAGCCACTGAGCCGCTGTAATCATACTAATTGACAAAAGGCTGAGCAGCTCATTCTGGGTCACGGACCCTGGAGTTCTTTGGTAAAGGCAGCCTGGACTCCCAGCAGTGAGAATGGAATGTATCAAGCCACACTGAGTAGCGGGCTGCATGTTCATATTTGAAAGGTAGGCCTATATCTTATTGGTACCACTGCTGAGTAGGTGATTATTAACTGAAGAGATTCTCACAATTCATATTGCCTATGTAACATAATGAATGTTAGGGACGAGCCGCCAGTGGTGCGGGCGGGGTTCATGGATATAAGCGTCATAATGGTGGGGAAAAAACTCGGTCTTGTTAGAAATGACTTGTCCCTTTCATCATCATGTGAGGAATGCAGGAATTTTGGTTTATCAGAACAATGGCTAGATAAGAAGATTTAATAAGGATCTGTATCTATCTGTAGTCTGGCAATCAGCAGGAAATAGGGTGCAGTTAACAATGGTAATGGCCCCAGACTAAGTGAGGATTATGCACTTACAGAAAACACAGACAGAAGTATGTCTCTGTCCACTGGCACCCCAATGTGTTAAAACACTGTTAAAAGCACAGGGACATGGACGTACTATGGAGCCCAATACAAACCAAGGGTCAGGCTGCATACCTATAGTCTCTCTACCGTAAAAGGGCCATAAAAATGATGGCCACTATGAGGCTAATCTCCTTTTAAACAGACCTGGCAGTGTTATAACTAGTGGTCCACCATTGCTGGTTTCTAGGATCCTTGGTATCACCTCCTGGCTATGGATTTACTGACAATAAAGTATCCATGGCAACTAGAATATGGTTTAGGGTCAGTGTCTTCTCCTTTTAGGTCTTGAAGTATGGGAGATGGTAAAGTGATATGGAGCGCAATACTGGATGTCAGAAGGGCAGAGATGTTAGAATCATTATAATATGGAAATTCTCTGAGTGGATCAATGAGCAAATCGTAAATGTTACTAGCTCAACTGCCCACAAAATTACAAAATCTACCAAGGATGGAGTACAGAAAAATGCTAATGATGTAAAAGATGAGGTATGAGAAAACCTGATCCTTACAACTTGCTAATTGTCCTCCTTGCAGCTTTTACCTAGGACAGATATTATTGAATCATTGAGACTCATTGAGACATGCATCAAGGCTGGATGGATTAATTAGATAAGGCGATAGGAAGACAGTTAAAGCATTTTGCTTAGAAACCTATCTTCTGTCTTATGACACACTGCTAACTCAAATAAAAGTAGTCTGCACAATAGACAGATATCCCAGTTAACAAATAATGTTTCTAACGTTATACATTTCTCCATGGCTCCTTATTGTGGCAAAACGTTATAATACATTAAAAGCGATATTTTGATATAAAATAATGTATTTTCAACTTTGACAATGAATTCGGATTTCACAGTTTCCAGACGATGTATTTATGATATGCTTCATAGCTACAGGGGAACTGGTACATAATACAATGTAGAACCCACATTTTTGGAAACTGGGTTAAGCAATATGAATAGCTATCGGGGAGGCATATATACGGGTATTGGGAGACACAAATAGTTGCCATGGGAGGCTTTTTTGCCGCCTGGTGTCTGTTGAAAAGGATGTGAGAGAACTTCTAAATTTACAGCTGTAGCAGGAGACCTATTTATATAAATCCACCATGGTGAGAGTTGCAGCACCTCACCAGTCACGCATCCTAATACCAGCACAAGGTCTCTGCTGGGTTCTAAGTCAAAATCTTTGTCTTTTCTTTTTTAACCTTAGGCTTGTTAACATGACTTCAGCTAATTGTAAGGGTTTACAAGGCCGTCCAGCAAGTACCAGCCATAGAAAAGGGTGAAATATCAGCAAAATATCAGCAACTCATGTGGAGAGCAAGCATCTCTATACTATCTACATCTACATGAAAATTTACTGAATATTAAAATGTGTCATACATCAAATTTTTTCTGTTTATCAAAGTGCATACCACACTATCATACACTGCTGTGACATTTGGTACGTCTGGTCACTCCACTGATGAGTCAGCAGGTCCAGGCTACTCCAGCCTCATGGTACATGGCTACCTCTACGGGCGCCCTCATCACGGAGGATGCCCAGGGTGTCAACCATAGCAGCGTCCTCATGTATGGCTGTCATTCTAAACTTGTAATTTTTAACTATATTTTTTAGTTAACTATTGCAGTTTGACAATTACAAACACATGCAATGCAATGTAAAGTGGTGTTTCCATATGCCTACCAATTCATATAGCATTTGGATGGTGAAAAACAATGATTAAATGCACTTTATGTAACCAGATTGGGAGGAAATATATAAAGCTTGCAGGGTATGGCCAGGATAGGGTGCGTAAGGGCGATATCAAGTGGCAGAAGTCGCTAACCTGTGTATTGATGTGTCACGTCTGTCTGGCACCAAATGTGAAAACTATTACATATATTCCCTAGTTTACATCGGAAATGGTAGCTTTGTTAGACCGTTAGCTTCCCAATTGACATTGGTGAGTAGGCCTGTTTGGGTGGGTAGGGTGTTGTGGGAGAGTTACCCCGTGAGTAGTCACAGCTTTCAGGGAGGAGAGGGGTTGGGGGGGGGGGGGGCGGGGATTCAGACCGCCCCCGGGAATGAGGGCAGACTTTTCTGTTCAGGGCGTCCTTTTTTCCTGGTCGTTGCTTAGACCTGGTCAGCTATTTCAATTCCATATTGTTGAATGTCAATTCTTTTAAATGTGGATGCCGTCCAAGGGGACCGGCAGACTAGGACAGGTGTGGTCGACTCTGTTGCTAGACTTAAAATATGACACAGACCAGGGTGAGATGCACGTCCACAACTTCTTCTGTACCATGTGACACCACCCAGACAAAGGTATCCAGGTAGGTGTTTACTACATTTTGTACTTACTAAGGTGTGTCCAGAAACTAGGGCTGTCAATTGTCCTAGTTCTGGGGCAAGGTCATGGTCAGGTAAGAACATACCCAGACCATAGACTTGCATAAGTCCTTACTTGTTTATTAAGACCTTATTAACTGAAATTATTGAGACACCTTCAATTCTTATAAATGGTAGGCCGGATCATGGCTAAAGGCTAAGCATGTATGTTGCAGATGCTAAAGCACTATGCTGCCCTTAAAGTGTTGTCACGGGAGAATGTACAAACAGAGCCCGTCAAGAGCCTCCTGAATGTAAGGATACCTGCTCACAGGGACTTACTGCTCACCCTCTGGGAGCTCCTTTAAGCTGCTCCCCACCTGCTCAGAGCTGCTCATTTCTCAGTAACTGCTCCTCAGTATTGTGTGAGCGGGTGTAATGTGTCAGGGAGGACTATTCATTGACATCACTCTCTTCTGAGCTAGTTTTTGTTCTTGCTCAAACTCTCACTTTCTCTCTGCAATGGTTCTCCTAAGCTGTTTCCTGATTTTCTCATGATCTTGACTCATGACTAGCACAAATCTTTTCCTTTCCCTAAGTAGCTAGACCTCTCTTCCTCACTTTCTTTGTGTGCCTGTCTGCCTGCCTCTATCTGTCTCTGTCTATCTCTATCTCTATCTCAGATGCACATGTTTGTCTGCATCCCACCTATAATCATATAACGGTCTGTTTCCATCTCCGTAGCTGCTCACTGTCATCAATGGTGTACTTTGATCTGCCGTGTAATTACATCAGAGCTCTTGGGGGTGTTGTTGGTTGGCAGGAGTAGTACCAGGCATCCCTGATGGCAGGATGTGATGTGGCATGAGATCTTAGACTAGGGTTCACAGTGTGATGAGCAAGGGAGAACTCCAGTAAATATGCATAGTGCTAATACTACCAGAAAAAGAGGTAGGGTTAGCACTGGCCAGCATCTAAAACACCATTTGGATGACAGCATAGGTAACCAGAGCAGTGTTCGGACAGGAGTCCAAGACCTAAATGGGCTGGGAAAGGATCTGGATTCAAATACATCAAACTTATATCATATAGGACACTAGTAAAATCATGCACTACCACCAAACTTGACAGGGTTTAATATGTTCCAAAGTCAAGGACTAAAGTGCTGCAGATTCAGTTTAAGATAAGGTATTCCATGGTGATTCTTGCTCTTTATTTGAAGCAATGGGTGTCATTCACAGGTAATAGTTTGGTCTATTAGCTTCAAAAAAAGAAACAATACAAATCATGATTTTTTAAAAGAACATGCCTTGCAATTTCATAGTCATTATGTTACAGACCAACTTCAGATTTCATTTAATTGGCCAACTCATCATAGAATCAACGGATAGAAAATTAAATTACCTCCCTTATCCTAAGAATGTTCTGGAGGAATATAAAATATCTAATTGAAGAAGCTGTCCACAAGTAATTCCACTCAGGCGTAAGAAGCAAATTTTAAAATTATGTAGGCCTCATTGATTGCAACCATTATCAATTATTGATAGGGGGGCCTAAAAGTGTTTTTCTATGCCCTACAGTTGCAAACAAACTGCCAGAATCCGTTATTTCCCATATTTCACAGTTAAATACAGTTTTCTTTATTCAAATCAATCACTCTGTAGTGTTGCATAAAAAAAATGAAGTAATTGTCTCCATATTACAGGAGCAGTGGTTGCACAAAGGTCAACCTCTGTAATAAGACCGGGGTAAGACGGTCTGATGGCCCCAGCCTGGACATCCATGCTGATGCACACTAACTACAATTTAGAGGGAGTAATTTGCAGGCCTGTCTGTGCTTCAGATCTTTAAGACTTTTTTGTCATGCTTCAAATCCAGTTGCATAAATCAACATATGATAGCCGCCGGCGGTAAAATATGTCTAATTGCCTTATGTGCCTAAACTCTCCCCATCAAGTAGATAACTAAGAAAAGAAGTTCCTTAACTTAATCCTTTGCAACAAATACAATATTTTTGGTGCAAGATCACCACACTAGATTAGACGTAACCCAGTCCAATCTAGTTGACCAATCAGTGGTTGGTGTCATAGGTCAGAGAGTCACATGACTTTAAAAAAACACCATTTGAAGGATCAAGGGAATTTCTACGTACCTGTCAAATCTGAGTATAGTGGCATGGGTTTAGTTTGTCTCCTATCACAATGTATGTAATACAACCATGGGTTACATTACTAGACGGTAATATATTTATCTAATGACTCTCCAGACAGCAAATGTTTGCTTATAAATATTCTGCACAATGACAGCACCATTTCTTGCTTCGCAAGCCTATAGCACCTCAGTGATCAGAGCAGATGCAGCGGAGCATCCCTGATTCGCCATTACCATCCTAACCAAATACAGTGTTTCACAACCAATGAATGGGCATAGTGGGTCGTTATGCTCTTCAGTGCTTGCGCATCCCATTTGTGCCTCTAGAAAGGGATCTAGGGATGTAGGGCTGTATTGCTCCTCTAACAGGAAACTGTATGGTTCTCTAATGATATTTTGAATGGCTAGACCTTTAAAATGCACAATTTCTAGTGTTTCTGGTACTTACTAAACTTACTATCCCTCCTCAGAATCCCAACTTTGCTAGCCATGCCTGCATATAATTATGAAGGAAATGGGAACGCAATAATATAAACAAGCCTTATGTTTGAAAAGGAAAGACTCAGAGACCTGGAAGAGACCTAGTAGTAGGTGGTATATGGAAGTGTGAGAGCTGAGGTACTGTAACACTCACTATGGTGGATTAATAGGTCTCCTGCTACAGCTGTAAATTAAGCAGCTCTTTTCTACTAGATACCAGACAGCAAAAATGCCTCCCATGGCAACTATTTGTGCCTCCCCATTCCGTTATATGCCTTCGTTACAGCTATTCATACTACTTAACCAAGTTCCCCAAAATGCAACTGAACACTTTATTATGTACCTGTGACTAGGCATCATCATCTAATACTTTGTCTATAAACCGTTACATCAGATTTTGCTCCTCCTTATTGTCATAGTTCATATATCTGATCGCTATGCAGGGCAACTCAAATTTGAGTTTGGAATACTGCATAAAATGGAGATTTTAATATGTTCTTAGATAAGTGAAGTATAAGATGTTGACAGAAGGATATTAGGTGAATCTGTATGCAGGTAAGCAGACTCCCTGCCCCCAGGTGCAGGTGGGCCCTGCTAAGCTATCCTTACACAAAATTATTCTCGTTTGAACGGACATTCTATCCACTTGCAAACGTCTGAGGGGCATTGATTTGAAACTTATAGAGGATCTACGTATAATCCCTCCCTGCATTCTAACACTGTCGGCCTGCTGATACTCATTGTTTCACATCTCTTTCACTAAGGCATAATATTATTTCCTAGTTACTACACAACAAGGCCTTATTTCAGTACCCTTTTAACTACTTCAAATTATCTAAACATTAAATGGGAGGCAAGGAACTGACTATAAGCCCTATCACATTAGCAATGACTATGGTACCATTTGCAAATCAACAAATACCAGGGATAGTAATGGTAATACAAACGCTGCAGACGATCCCCTCATTAAATACACTCCAAGATGTCTAGGTAAAGTAGATTTCTCCCATGATGGAAGTCACATCTATGGCCCTTTAGAAGCCCATGAATCCCAGGAGAGAGCCCTCAGGCATCCCGGTCCCGACCTGTTTTAAGCTGACCCAATGTTAAGCTAAGGCCCAGTCCCTGCATATAGTGCCAAAGGCCAGAACTTCATAGAACCTCATTGAGACTTGTTGGGGGTCATCAGGGCTTTAGCCTCTCATCTTTTTACACTATATGTCTGTGCACATCTTGGTACTGGGGAACAGTTTTCTTTTATTTGGTGTATTTTGTCCAGACCGTTGCCCATCTGTATGGCATGCACATTTCAGTCTGAGGATTTCCTTCCTAGATCCTCAGTACAGAGAGTTGCTTTGCAATACTAGCTTTTTAGGCATTGCATTCATAAATATGAAGTAGGAAATAATAATACTTCCTTTGGTTCTTGCATCAAGATCATTGCATTAAATATCTGGCATTGTGTAGCTTTATTACTCGCTATAATGTAAAGTAGATTAAATAAGCTGAGTTAGCCCTGCCCAATGGTCATCAATGTGGATTACGAGCTAACTCAGTTACGTTGTGTTAAAGAAATTGTAAGAGAGAAGAGAATTTATTTGATGATACATTATATTCACTGTGTGGTAGGAATGTAAAATTGTGCATGTGTATATCCGATAAGGGCAATAGCATATGAGAAATAGTCATTTTAAGATGACTTTTTGGACATATTGCTCTATAATTGCAATGTAGGATGCCATCCTCAAATAGGATGTTTTCTTTAGAAATACAGATACAATTAATAAAAGTTTGTCTTGTCTTTGTATTCATAGACTCTTTAACTGCATCCTATTCAAGTAAATTGGTGGTTTCACTGCATGAACTATTTAATCAGCGGTATATGATTTCTGGATTTCTTCATTACTACATTAGAATATTGTGTTTTTACTGCAGGAGGAATATATTGGATCTACGTAACAGTGAAATAACACCATGGTTCCACAAAATCCAAGAGCAATGAACATTGACCTGCCCATACATCATCATCATTAACATAAAAAAGAGAGCTCTTGAAGGACTTTTGCACTTAAGTAAAAGTATGCAGACATATAAGGCTGCTAGCAGTTTCAATAAATATCTATTCTTAGTGGATCAGACAATCACGTACAAATATTATGAAGTATTTAGGTAAAATAATCTCTTGATCATGGCAGATAATGTATACGAGGGCTAAGACAAGTCTAAACTTGAACCGGCATGGGGAACTGGGTGATTGATGTTGATCACCCACTTATTTGTGTAGGTTCAACATTAACTTATTACTAGTCCCAAAAAATCAGGAGAGAATCACTTTCAATGAGGCTACAGTGTATATACTGAACACAAAGATACACCATAAATAAAGATCGACATCCTCCACTATGAGTCCCAAATACTTTCTAAATAGTCTGGCCTTGGACGATCTGAGCCCAAAAGGGGCTTGGGCTTACCATTGTGACCCCAGCGAGCTGAGGTAAGGCTGTGTACCCGTGGGCTCTTCACTGTGGGTTCTTGGCTCCGAGGGGCCATAGACATTACAGATATAAATGATGAATCCCCTTCCTGATAGAGTGTATGCCTCTGGCTGTGTAACTATAAGGAGAGGACTACCATGCTGGTATTGCAGGTTTAGCAGACCATTTCTGACTGTTGATTTACAGATAGCACAGCATCTGTGGTAACTGGAATACAATTTACACGTGTATATAGCAAATATGAAAGGTTGGGAAATAGAGATAAATGAAGGGGTATTCATCACAGTGTTCCTTCTACTCCAGGGGCATCCTAGACTACTCAAATTAAACAACATTTGACATGCGGCGAATGATGGGGCAAGGCGACTGTACCTACATATATATATACCACTCCATCAAAGATGCACTCAATCCCCCATCACCAAGACTCGCTCCCTCCACCCTTAGGGGCCTACCTGCATTGGGTTGAATACAAATGCATATAGTAAGATATAGACATTTTATACAACCCATTATCTGTGTTGGCCGTACAAAGTTATGTTCAATTTAGTCATCTGCGGACACAGAAATCGTGAAGAAGATTCGATTTGTTCTTTTTTATTGGTATATCTCGCAGGGGATATTTACTTGGCGCTTTATTGAAAAGCTATAAAAAAAAATTTGCCAGATAAAAATCACTAAATTATACGAAATCATATAACCAATATCTTCTTTCTGCATTCCATGATTGGGATATGCCTCCCGATCTCCCCCTCCTCTACTGACCATAGTTCTCTGCCAATGTCTGGTTGTTGGCAGCCGCCATTTATAACAGCTGGCACGGAGAATGATCCTTACACCTTGATCTCAGTTTTTCTGGCAAATTTCCCTCAAACCCTTTAAGGGCCACATAGTGGTGTGTACGCATCATGCCATTTATTGTCACGAGGCATGAAAGCAGCTGTGGTGAGAAGCTCGGTTAAGGCCCTAACCCAGCATCATGTCAACCCTATTAGAAAATCACCAGGTGGAATTGTGATACTTCATGAACTCAAATAATGCAGCCCTGGTAATAAGATTTGCCAGAGCTACATTCACACATCCTGACGACAAATAGCATAGCTTATTTTAACATTGAAGGCATATCTATCATATTTAGTCACATTGACTAGAGCATGCGAACGCCTCATATGAGACAGCAATCTCACAAAACAACACTTTAATCATCTTATCAAGCGATCTTATTTTGTCATACACTAATTATTTTTTCACGATTGAATCTTTCTGTCCAATTACTTACCCCAAGCGTTTAACAAAAGACATTGTTGAGGGGCCTAGCAAATTTTCTCCAGAAATTGACCCCCCCCGTCCCCCTAAAGTTCTTGTACGCATTAAAACAAAGGGTTTATGTACGCAACATTTTCCAGAAAATAGACCCCATCCCCCCTCCCTTGGTTCGTACATACTTTATGGAAGGCCCCTGACCACTTTGTCTCAATAATATATGCAGACTTGTAATACAACAGTTGTTCAAGAAACACTAACATATTCCAGAATCCAATCTTTCCCGAATACACATCGTTATGGCATCAGAGTTGCACCAATTGTTTTACCACATTTGCCACTTCGGCATACCAGAGCACTGTTCTATCTGCAGGCCAGGTGCCCTCATAGTTCCTGGCGGCTGGCCCAAACAAACGATGAAGTCTGCGTCCAGGATTGTTGGCAGTCTCGCAATTTGATGTGTATGGTCAACTGATCACACAACCGCAGGAAAGAGCTTTTGGTAGAGTGGGAGGGGGAGAGGGCAGACGCAACTTGACGAATGGGGCCGTTTTACCTATCCTTAGGACTGCCGGTACTTTCTGGAGATGCACTGCCATAGCGTATTGTTTCCAATGCAAACACAAAATCTTGGCTTTCAGGGGGCCCTTTTTACTATACGCATTGGCCCGCTATAGCGGTGCTAAGATACGAACCCGTACCTGGACAAGGTGTCGTCTTTGACCAGGTGACGTCTTTGACCAGCAAGCTTTTTAATCACTGAAATGGGGCCTATATAGATAGACATAGTTGAGAATTTGTAATATATATAATGTTATAATAAATTTTTACCTTTTTTCACCCATTTCTTTCTGTATATGCCCCATTTCAGTGTTCAAAAAGCTGGCTGGTCAAAGACGTCACCTGGTCAAAGACGACACCTGGTCAAAGACGTCACCCGGTGCAATTGTATCGATCTCATGAGACACAGCCTGCAGCGCTGTGGCACCGGTCCTCATTACAAAATGGAGCAGGTGCTGACATCATTAAAGTAGGACCATGCATACAAATAGGATGATGAAAGGAAAGCCCATTCTCCGCAAACCCATGTCAGTGGCCTCCCATCAATAATTATTTGTCTGATGTTGCAACAAAGTTCTTCAAAGAAATAGAGAAGAGGGCCTAATCCATGAGATAATTGTAATTATAGCAACCATCCCCCCAAATCCAATGGAGAAAACAGTCCATTTCCCCCAAATATTTCTGAGAGAGCCAAAGTTTTAAGCCATTTTTCACAATTTTTGTCATTTCAACAAATGATAATTGCCAACCAATTTAGGAGATTGGCAATACTGGATTTCTCCAGAACATGGGGATCTTTCAAAACCAGCCAATATCACAGCAGCACAATCAAATGTTTAAATATGATATTTTGTCATTCATTCAGGCATGATAAGTATATTAAAACAATCTCTTGTATAAAGATACCTTACACTTCTTACATATTAAACACCAACACGTCATGCTGTGCATAGGCGGACATCAGGTACAGATTCCTTGCGCATCACAGATAGCTGCGCTTGGTAAACAACTAAACAAGACCTTCTACATGTCAAGTAGGCCATGGTTCAATATATATATGTAATTATACACGTCCAATAACCCCATCTAATATATGCCAATGTTTTATGAGTAGCAAATATGTATACAGTTTTGGAATGCTGAAAGAGAGCCTGTATTAATTCTAATGGCATCCTCCTACGTCATACACTGAAAATAATAGGCATTAGTCAATGCTAACGTAAATCAAACTAAGACTTTACCACTTATGACTAACCTATCTGACTAACCTATCTTTTAACTAACCAGCTACCCACAGGAATTTAACACCAGGTGACTGCACAAGCAAGTTGTGAGACATTTATCTATATTGCACTTTATAATACCATCATGTTTAAAAATAACCTTTTCTAATATTGAATATAATATTGGGTGTAACTTTAACCTAACCTATGTATGTATCTACTTAGCCAGGTATTTTTGTATAGACCGCTAACCTTTTCCAATGAGGTTTTCTGAATGGGACACCTTTTGAACATGTGTTTTCAGTCTCCACAAGGCCATTTCCACAGGGCAGTACTTTCTATGCAGCCGAATCAATGAATGGACCTACCATTGCATTAATAACTTATGCTGGGGTTATTGTGTATTAGCTAATGTCACGTGCTGCTAATTGGTAGTAGGTGTATACGGTGAGACCATTACTAACTAATTACTAATATAGTCCGGCAGTATTGTACTATGACCCACAATTTTCAGGTATAGTATTTTTCTCTCTTGATTATTCATCTATAGGGTCTGGTTGATTGTTTCCAGGGGTGTGTGAACATGCCACCCTTGAGCATTTTTAATCATTCATGGTTGCCTAGCAACCAACACATCTTGACAAAAATGCTTAGATACATGCATTTTGGTTGTCCATATGGAATATTTAACTTTACCAACCCCTCCCCCCTAATTCTACCCCAAGGAATCCATCGGTGTCATTGACATGTTGCTAGGTTACTTAGTTGCCTAGCAACAGCAGTTTTATCATGAAAATCCCTAGAAACGGGTAATAATGAATTCAAGAAATGCTACCATTTAGCTAAGTGTTACTAGTAAAACGCTAAGATAGGATAGGAAGTTTTGACATGTGCTTTTTTGCTAGTGGTTGATACAAAGTTAGTAAAACCTACTATCTTTGACTAATATTGGGATTCATCATTTTCAGTGGATTACGCACATGTGGGACATGACTGAACTAACAATGATCTCACAGGGATGTTCAAATCCGAGCAGGATGGCCTTCATGAACCTGAAGCCCGCATATTGCTGTAATGCAGTTCAATGTGCTTGGGTCCTTTGTCCTCAAATGCAAAATTTCCCCCAAGGAATCCATCGGTGTCATTGACATGTTGCTAGGTTACTTAGTTGCCTAGCAACAGCAGTTTTATCATGAAAATCCCTAGAAACGGGTAATAATGAATTCAAGAAATGCTACCATTTAGCTAAGTGTTACTAGTAAAACGCTAAGATAGGATAGGAAGTTTTGACATGTGCTTTTTTGCTAGTGGTTGATACAAAGTTAGTAAAACCTACTATCTTTGACTAATATTGGGATTCATCATTTTCAGTGGATTACGCACATGTGGGACATGACTGAACTAACAATGATCTCACAGGGATGTTCAAATCCGAGCAGGATGGCCTTCATGAACCTGAAGCCCGCATATTGCTGTAATGCAGTTCAATGTGCTTGGGTCCTTTGTCCTCAAATGCAAAATACAGACCAGCTGAATTGGTGCATCATGGCTGAAAATAAACATTAAGCCGTGAGAGTAACCATATTTTTGTCAGACCCCGAAGGGTGTGGGATTAGCATGCTAATGTAGGGACTGTGTTGATAGTACGACTACTGCTATTACTACTGGGCAGTGTGGGGAGCAGCATCCCACTACTCTGGTGGTAGATATGGGAGCTGGGTGGAGTTGAATACCAGCCGCTTAGTAATGAGCTGCAGCAGATAATACCCTGGCCCCCAACACTCGCCGACCAAACCGACACCATCCGTAATTATCTGTGTAGGGAATCATTGCGTGCTGCAGCATCTCACAGTGATGAAGTGATTCAGTATAGGGCTGTGTCTCACGAACTTGGGCCAATATTTTTGTCTATGACCGGGTGCCGTCTATGACCGGGTGCTGTCTATGACCGGGTGCCGTCAATGACCGGGTGCCGTGTATGACCGGCTATCTAAAAAAGTTGTTTGGAGGAATGAAAAAAAAGGTAAAATGTTTTTACAACTTTTATTTATAAAAATTGTAAAAAATTTTTTTTAAAGTGTTTATCCCTCCAAACAACTTTTCTAGATAGCCGGTCATAGACAGCACCCGGTCATAGACGGCACCCGGTCATAGACGGCACCCGGTCATAGACAAAAACATTGGCCCAAGCTCGTGAGACACAGCCATAGTACCTCACTGTCGCTGCTTTGGTGCATCAGAGTGTATTAATCCCACAGAATGTATCAACCTTGTAGGGTTTTCAAGATGCGTGAATGCAGCATTGTTTAGTTACAAACGAGTCTGCATTCATGTACGGAGAAAGTTCTTCAAATCGATATAGTTTCTTGAAAACCTTTAGCGCAGATGGTGACTTCTTGGACTGTGGAGTTCTGGGGCGAGGAATTGTTATCCCTTAGACTTTCCTAATACCATGTGGAATAAGATCTCTATCAGCTGTCAATACATGACTATTTTGGGAACCCATTCAAGAGATTCGGTGTTGTATGGTAACTCTTTGATTTGATTATAATCCCTATTCTTGTTAAATCTGAGAGTTCAGTGACCTATTTACAAATACCATTTCGTTTTCCTCCTGGATACACATTTATATTTTCACTAAACTTACACCTTTGGATGATATGTCGCTAGAAACACCTCAGCACTGCTGATGATGCCGATTATGGATTTATACATGTTACAATCAACATACATAGCGCCTGTACAGGGAGGTTACAGAGTGTTAGACGCGTCCCATGTAATGTGCCCCAACCAGCGTGCTGTAACAAGGTGTCACTATGTGGGGCAGGAGGATAGCATGTATGTAGCCGAGTGACGTCAGATGTTGTATAGATTATGTCAATTGCTCAATGGTGGGGGTTATATTATTCGCCAGGTGACGAACCGCCCCGATCCGCCACTCCCTCTACAATACATACCCCGCCCCCCCCCCAACACACACAAATATACCCCCTCCCCTTGCTAAAAAATAGGTGACATCTCCCTTTTACATGTAGGGGGCCTAGTGCATGTTTTGTCAGTAGTGCTGTAGTGTAGTGTGAAGTTATTGTAGTTCCAGGTAATTGTAGCAGATCCTGGTGTAGAAGAGTCATGGTGGTGGTGTTGACTCTTTTAACGGAGTCACTGGGACTCTACCAGGGTTACGATTTCCCCTCTACCAGGTCACCATATATAAACCAACTACAACTTGAGTTGTGCCGAGAATCAAGGTAAACTCGATTTCCCAGGGAACTATATTAGACGAAAGGTTGGAAGTCATCCCTCAGTATTCCCAGCGCGTCAGCGATGAACCTGATCAGCATGGGAGGATGCTTACAAGTGTTTGACCAAGGAAAGGTGATTCAGAATGCAAAGTGAGAGGAGTACACTCTTATAGCACTGCCTCTAGCAGTATGAGGCAATGTATACATAGCAGACAAGTTAAAATAAACTCACCAAATTTGTACTTGTTTATTGAGTAAAATTAATTTATGGCTCGCTTTAGCGCCATATTTTCAAATAAGTCATTAAATAAGCCCTGGGGTTCAATGGTATTGGTATAGATCACTAGAACTGGGTATTGAAATAGCGCCAGGAGTGCAATTGTCGGGCGTTTCATCGAAAACCTAAGCACGTAGCAAATATATGTAATCGTATGAAGGGAAAGACATGACACGTACGAATCTAGAGCAAACATTAGAAGTGAAATATCTCTATTATCAACATCAGGAGAGCTACCACAATATGGAACTTCTGTCATATGATAATTTACTCCCATAGTGGGCCATACGTTTCCATGCATCGGGTATGCATGGGCCGGTGAATTAATGGCACATGATGTCACCTAACAGCACCTTTACTGTAATAGCCCACAATGATAAGTAGTAGTTATAGGAGGTGTACCAATCTGTACGCGAAATACAGTGAAGGAGCCTTATACAGTGAAGGAGCCCCTACAGATTGGTAGTGGGCCTATCAGCTCAAGGAAGCATATATTAGAAGTAAGAAGCCGAAATATCGAGATAATAGAAATCTAGTCACAAGAGCATGGGACGGGCCAATTCTAAAATGTCATACTGCTCACAGCTGTGCATATACACGCAGCCTAGAACATAGCCTATCCTTTGTGTGGAACGATTTAGTACCTGAAGATAGAAAGATTGAAACTCTTGACAAGTTTAAGATTGAATTATACAAGTTTCTCCATTTAAACAAGCCAAAATTACAATGAATAGTAAAAAAGGTGTCTCTGGATTTTCTCTGTCCCACAAGGGCCATCCCCCTCCCCTAAGGAGTTGAAAGTATAGTTAACAATGATACATAGAAAATGTTACATAGTTCTCCTACCACACGAGAAGTAAATAGAGTGTTTTTCTTAAAAGTTTTTTTCTTTTAAATGTCACTCATGTAATATCACTAATGGATCTCACCTGATGGATGTTAGAATAAACATTATGTTAGTTTTTTAACATGACTAGTATTAGTAACACCTGGGATGAATATTACAGATATCTCGAGCTGAAAGATAAGGAGATTTCCGGACTACAGTGTATGGTTGTAAAAGGCTGCCGCCCTCGAATTAGCAGAAATGCTAAAACGCAGCCCTTCTTAAAATGTCGTAAACATCAATATTATTATACAGTGTATCATATATTTTGGAAATTACGATTGTGCAAACCAGAAATATAGTTGTTTGTCATGAAAGATAAAAACTATAATGGATAAACAAGTTGTACTAAATATTTGGTGGACAACTATTCATGTGAAAAGGGAATTGTCATGTAAGATAAGCCAATTATCGACAAATAAAGATATTAGTATAAACAACTTGGTGGCAAAGCATTAAGTTCATCTCAAACACTTGATTATCCAATTCCATCTATATATTTTTCTATATTTCTGAAACATGGCCAAAAAACCACTGTGGTAACAAAAGATACACTGTGGTAACACAAAAGACATAGTTTGCATCACTGTCTTAGTCAGTGACTCCATGGCACTGCATCAGTAGATCATGCTGACCATGAGCATGAACCATGAGCATGAACTATCTACGATTTTACCATATTCTTACCACATCTCTAATGATACATATTCTCAGAAAATAGAAAAAAAATAGGTGGCGGTCCAGAGCTTGGTCCTGAAATAGTTAACCACAACGTTTGACTGACCTGTAATAGGATTATAAATACATCCTGTCACCTATATATATGTAGAACATGTGTTTTCAACATGTGGTCCCAAGAATACTTGTACAATTTTTGGCATCCAAAAAAAGAAGTTACAGTGTGATACGATACGATACAATAACTTTTAAAGCCACCGGAGGTGGTGACAGGCATTCAGGACCCGGTAATAGCCACGCCAAAGGGTGAGCGGAGTGCGAGGTTGTGATGGGTGAGTTCAATGAGAGAGATTGATCTGGTGAAATAATGACGCCGTATCGTTGTTCCGCTTGTCCAAAATCAGATATGTCTGGAGGTAAGGGTGAAAAGGGAAAAAAAGGGAAAAAGGCAATATCCGTTGGACGTCCATTATTTGACCTCTAAATGAGGGTGAAGTTCTTCTGGTAAGACCAGGAGAATAATAAGGAGGTTTTCCTTGGGTGTTTCCAAGGGGAATATTTTTGTTTCTTGTACAGTTACCCGTACAAGAGAGTAGCCCTTTCGGGGAATACTAGGTTTTCAACCCAGTGGGAAGGATTTGGATCGCTGCGGACAGGCCGCATTGATAATGAAAAGTGGTGTTCCTCAAGGGAGAGGCAGTCCTTTCAACCGGTTGAAAGGGGAAATTTTGGCAGGTGCCAGCTCTGTATAGTTTCATGTAATCCCCTCCTTGTACAGGAGTACCTGCACTGGAGAAAAAAGGATTTAATACATGAAGTTGCGGTTGTCCCTTACGAACTTAGCTATCGGTCTGTATTGGAGTTTCTCCGCCTTCCGTAGAATGAGAACAGCCACCTCCTCTTCTGAGGGGTTTGGTGTGTCTGCTTGTATAGGTCCCATATCTAGGAATGCGGAGTAGTCCATGATTACAGTTTGGTCGCAGGCTGCCAATATAATATACAGCATCCAATGTGTACTGTACCATCCAGCTCTCTGGCCCTCTCTGTCTAGGGAGTAGAGCATGTAATTTGGAGGTTAGGTGTTTGATCCTCACCCATACCACCTTGTAAGCATTTTGTAGATAAGGCCAGGACAGGCAGGAATAATACATAGCCTTCAGTGTGAACTGAAAATCAGAATCTGTTACCCCTGTGTCTCATGTTCTAGGCCTGTAGTCAGTAGGTTAGTGGTTCGAGTCTCAGCCAGCTCATCTTGCAACGATTTTGTGCAGTTAGTAATCTACCTCACACACATATATATGTGCAGAAACCCGTCTACGTTTAATGATTTGCCATCATAACAGAGTCTTCAATGCTACATGTATTAACAGTGAGAGGTGCTAACCAGTACTTTGCCCCACAAGGCAGCCTCTGTGGCCTAGTGGTTGTACACTGTCTGGGAGAACCTAGCGAGGCCGACAAAGGGCCTGGCTAAGGAATTCTCTGTGGGAGTCTTATAGCTGTGTTAAGTGAAAGCACTGATCTGATGCCTCAAATAAACCAAAATTCTCACCTCATAAGCTCCTTCCTCCAGTGTATTTAATTGAAGCGTTAATGAAACCACCCTTGCTGTCCCAACGTTTCATGGCCTATAATGGTACCACCAAAGGGATGAGTCCGGCCTCCTCCTGTAGCTGTTAACATTACTACTAATAGAGGTACTAATGCCCTCGCAGTCAGGGGGCTCGCCAGGATACGCCAGACAAGGTATAGCTTTATTCATGCCTGGGCTCGAATCCCAAGCAGTTTTGCAACACTAATCAATGTTATTTTACACTCTTGTCTAAGCAGATATTGACTTACCCTTTAAGAACGGCAAGTTGACACTGCAGTCATGACGCACCAATGCAGCCATGGCAGGTAGCTTGCATCATTGTATCATGCCGATGCATTGGGATTGTCTCAAAGCCTGTATTGTCAGCATGATGCTTGAATGCAGCACTGGCAGGTTACTCACCAAGGATGCATTCATGTATCATGCCGAGCATGGCATTTGGGTGATACACCACAGCTATAAGATGTTATTCAACATTAAATAACGTTGTCAAAATCAACGTTTTACTCTAAAAAATACGTGAACGTAGATTGACGTTTTATGTATAATATTATTTAACGTTATATAGGAAAACGTTTCCCAATGTTAAATAACGTTTTTATGTTCACTGGTTTACAGCCCCGAGCTGTATCAATAGACCTCTAGCTGTGTAAGTAGGCCTGTAGCTGTGTTAGTAGGCCTGTAGTTGTGTGAGCAGCCCTGTAGTTGTGTGAGTAAGCCTGAGCTGTGTAGGTAGGCCTACAGCTGTGTGAATAGGCTTGTAACTTTGTGTGCATGACAGCCTTCCAGAGTCCATTCGATGTCCACTGCTTGTCTTTGCAGCATTCAGAAGTCAGCCTGGATCCCATTAAAACAGAAAGTAGAAACAACTTGCTGTTAATCAGTATTTTGTTGGATAAAATAAAACAACTGTTTCCACCCCCTTTTTTAACCATCAGTTTGACCGCCAGCGATATTCGCACGAGGATCTCGTGCATATAAGGGCCGCTATTCGCACGAGGAAACGGGCAGATAGGCGACATGGCGAGTGAGGTGACATGTTCAAGGATATGGCGAGAGAGGCGACATACACGAGGACATGACGAGAGAGGCGACATGACGAGAGAGGCGACATGACGAGAGAGGCGACATGTACTAAGATATAAAATGCATATTTTTAATTATGTTACTATGTGAACCTGTGGTATAGTGGTGAGCATGAATGCCTCCCATGCGTGAGACCAGGGTTCAATTCCTGAGGGGGGATTATTTTTATGATTTTAGTACAGATGTGATGATGAGATAGGTGACCTGACAACGAGATAGGCGACCTGACAACGAGATAGGCGACCTGACAACGAGAAAGGCGACATGACGATGCGAGAGGTGACGGGATGATGAGAGAGGCGACATGGTTACAGCATTATTGAATTTACCCAAGCAGAGTGAAAGCAAAAGAGAGGAGAAGTGGGAAAATAGAATGTTTATTGTATTGTACATTTTATAATGTAATAAAATAGATATTATAGAATGAGTTGTGAATTGAGATGACTATGGTAATCACAAGTTTTATGGTTTATGAGTGAACATTTATATTAACCTGTAAAGGGTATGTATGAACCACCGTATTAAAGGTAGTAAACACAATGCATAAATTGATGAAATGAATTATCTTACAAAATACAATTGGTAAGTAAAATAGTAATATGATGAGTGGGTGGGTGGGCAAAGATGGTCAGTTCTGTCGGTCTGCTGGCGGTAAACTGACCCGGGTTTAACAGGGTGCTGTTTATCTACAAATTTGCGGACCTCCATAAATCTCTTGTTATAGTTCCCCATGTAGGTCGCCTATCTCGCCATTCCTCGTGTAGGTCGCCTATGCAGGTGCGCATATATTAGATATCTGATAAATTGCTAACATACTTATACCACACTTGGGAGAACAAACAAAAGAAAACGGCCATGTATAAAACACTTATACCATCGCAGACACGGAGGACAAAGGATTTCACACCTCTTGAATAATGCATACAGCTAGTGGTATAAAGTAGTTATAGGCCTTGTACCAATCTGTAGGGGTATTCAGTGTAGGGAGCCTATAAGGCTCCTTTACTGTATTGCGCGTATAGATTGGTACACGTCCTATAACTACTACATATAAAGCAATCAAGAAGATCAGTAGTGGCATAACTCAGATATGATTACCTGTGACTAGCTGCATAAGCCACTGACTCCTTCAACAATGGTAATAATCCACGGCTGACACTTTGGACAATTACCCTGTCCTTGACCATTTCATCAGTTTGCCCAGCTAACAAAAGTGCGTTACTTTACGTCAAAATAACCCTAAGGGTATGAGGTACTTCATGTAAACCGGTGCTTCCTTAGATACTACACTACGGTTGATGTATATACAGCAATACGTGGTCTACTAATGAGGATATGTAATCTGCTAATACAGCCCAGCGGGTGCGTAATATAATACTATTGTACTCAGCTGCTGCATATCAGACTCCAAGGCCTTGTTGTACAACTCACCTCCTACCAAGACCATACCGCGGGTGACCGCTAATTGACCCCATCAAATCATAATACCTTTACATCTTGGCCCAATTGATGTAAATAAGGTTATTCAATATGTGATATTTCAATTTAGGTTAAAGCTGCTATAATACCTCTGATGCGGTTTTCTTCATTTGTATCTTAAATAAACCTTTTTTTACTTATGATAGATGTAAAAGCTTAATCTTTTAGTTTGGTTTGTTTATAGCAATGCAATATGATGAATAAAATTGATTTTTAAAGTCTGAAAATATATAATACTGAGACTCCTATATATATATATATATATATATATATATATATATATATATATATATATATATATATATATATATATATATATATATATATATTTATCACACTCGATGTGGGGTTTGAATCAAATATCAGGGCATCAAATATCAGATCGATATTTGATGTTGTCCAGTGATATCCAACGTTGGCAACCATTCTTTACTACGTTGTCATCGTAGTTAAAACAGGACACCCTGATTGGCTGTTGCAGCATCAATGAAACAACGTTTGTGCACGTCATGAAACCGATCCTCGATAAAAAGATTCTCAGAAAAACGGAAATTAAATCTTCATTTACCGTGAGAATATTGATCACAAGAGTTTGAAACATGACCCCCCGGGTAGTTTGATGTGTAAGCTATATTTGGCCTATTAATACTCTAAAATGTAGTAAAACGAGTATTTGTTGTCCGTACCTAGAGCGGCCACATCAACAAACATGCGCTTCCTTGACAACGGTATCTAGTAGGAGGCGTGGCCTATGAATATGACGCAATGTTTGGGGCACTGAAGGGGGCTCACCTATGGTGTCTAGTTACCCGTGATTTATGTAGAATATAGATTGTATTTAACATTAATTCTCAAATCAAACTTTAGACATCATTTTAACATCGACAACTGAGCCTTTTTCTCGTGTGATAAAGATAGAATTTGGTTATTGACTTGTTGATATCTGACTCTCCCAGCTCTCCTCTCGAGCCCCCTGCGGGGCCTCTCGAGGAGAGCTGGGAGAGTCAGATATCAACTTGAGGATCAGTCAACAACTATATATATATTGATAGAATTATGTTGTTGGCAGCTCCCCGAGTCAATGAATATCTGCTTGTGAGGCCCCACAGGGGGCTCGCGAGGTGCCGTGCACACAGGCAGATATTGACGAGAGGACCCACCAACAACCTAATTCTATCTTTATCCCACGAGAAAAAGGGACATGGGTCAAGGGTGTAAAGTATCAAATGGTTCATAAATAAATTTAGCTACCAAATGATAAGATAAATGCATATTTCTAGAGCCTCTGCTAATCCCTCCTCAGAGCCTCAATAAACGCAGCCCTTAGAGACGGAGCTGGGTCATGTAACCAAGGGGAACCGGCAGTTGTTGACGTCGGCGATCTCGGGACAGGTTGTAAATACATGTTTTACCACATTTTAGAGGGCTTGTAGCTTCAATCTGGCTTGGAATTCGAAGCCTATGTGTCAAATTACTCCGGGGGTCATGTCTACAACTTTTAGATAGGAAGAGTTTTGCTGAAAATATGCATTTGATAAGGGCGGTTGCACAAGGGGGGTTTTACTTTTTATGATGTTGGGTTTATGTATGAATATTTGAAACCGGGGACCATATGAGCATACCCCTAGTGGGATCCTCATGCCCTGATTAATATGGCCCAAACATCACTCCAATACCCACTTACCCTGTTCTCACTGTCAATTGCATTACTGTGATGTCACCGTGCCGTTACTGCGATGTATGTGCTGCCATACTTACCGTGCTCCCTATTTCCTCTCATGGCGGAGGTTGTTCCTAGGGTTCAGTCTGCCTAATCCCCAACCCCCTTACATGCAGTCAGCGCTGTAGCTTGGGTTCCCGATGAATAACATTAATTACCTCGGAATTATTTGGGTTTTAATGCAATCATCCCCACACCCTTGTTCTCAATAAGTGTTACAGTTTCTAGGAGCCAATTTAGAATGTTCATCGGGTGGTGAGCCCTGAAGCGCCCTCCATACAGAGGTGGTGTCACTTTATGTCCCTTCCCCTTTCGTCATCCGATGGGTATAACCATAACGTGATATTTTAACACCTTTACTTTACCCTGCATTTCAATTAGTATTGGATTCTCCTTATAGTGTGAGGGGCCTTGCCATAATATAATCACTATTTCTGTTTCTGGGGAAACTAGCCATGTTACCCGTCCCTTGGCTTTAAAGAGCAAACAATCAACCATTCAATACTATATCAACATTTTATTATCTAGGATTATACATTGAATGGGACTGGTGCGGTAGAGCATATAACGATACGGGTTCTGACCCATGTGCCAACTCAGGATGTGCACCACCGACGAAAGACAGACAACGACCACCTTATTCCTCTTTCCTTATAATTCTTTCACGTTAAAGCTACCTTCAGTTTCAGATGAACAATAACCATCACTAACATGCATCCAATACCCACTATAGCTTTGTGACCCATCTTTCCCCATATCTTATATACCATCATACCAAACCACTTAGTACTACTCAGCCTTTTGCATCCTGAGCCTTTTACTTAATAATGAAGTACACTTTATGTTATCATGCATTCCCCCCATCTAATATCTCCTATGGCCCAGTTATTATGTCTTTCTAATTCCACCACCTTTTCTATGTCACCCCTTTTCAGAATATCCATTCCCTTTAATCTCCCCCCCCCCTAGTCCTCCCCTTGCTCCTATAATCTGCTTGTTCCATAATGAGACCCCAATCTCCTGTCTATCATTTATGGCTTTTACAACAAGCGGCTCAAAGGATTGCCCCCTTTAATTGGGGATATTTGGACAAATATTCAAACCAAACGTAAATTCATTGTAACATTATACTCCATTGTAACAAACACCTTATTCTTTCAGGGAGATAATTCAACTGCCCATATACACAATTATCCATATTTGTCCGCCACATGGTTGGTGCAATAGTTTGTCACTCCTATAACTACACCAGAGTTAACATGACAATCCGTTATATAGGTATACAACCACAAACCAGGCTGTATACTAGACAATTCTCTTGTCCCTCTGAACATGGACATTTATATACATATGTATCCATAGACACATACAGGGACACACACATATATTGTACCTACTGCAGGTTACTTTGAGTCCTTCCCTAAACTGCTAAATTCTCATACGGTTGGTGCAAGAGCAATTTTTTATTCTTCATTATCTCTAAGAGATTACAACATGATACTCAGTTGTTAACCCAATGCTCACACAACAATCGCCTCTCCCATGCCCTTACCCTTTGAAACTCAATTCCTCTCCCAGTGATTTCTCCCTTCTCCTTAACCCATTTATAATGTTATCCCATTGACTTATCAGTATCCCCCCTACCTCATGATATACCCCTTGTCTTCCCTTCGTCCTAGTTATTTTCCTTCCCTTCAATTTACCCACCCACACTGAGTAACCTACCTTCATAAATCACAGAACCCGAGGTTAACCCTTTAAGGGCCGCTGCTGCCTCTGGGCAGCATCTAAAATACCCTTGAAAAACCGCTGCTGCCCTAGGACAGCAAAATTGCTACCCCAGGGCAGCAATACTACTAAATTACAGCTCTCGCTATAGAACAAAGAATAAGAATATTTGAATCAATCCAAAAATATTCAACATTAATACTACGTCCCCTTGTCAGAAATGTGTAAATTCTGTCTCCATAACAAATTATTTCACTCCTTAGCCACTATCCCAGGGAGCACATACTTGTAAAGTTGCATATTCCCATAGTATAGGGCCGGTGGTTAAGTCCCAAATGGCATTTTTCAAGGCCAGCAGCTAAAGGGTTAAGAGCTCTACCCTTCTCAGCATAGTGTTGTCAAGGAGAGACATCCTGCTCAGGGAGCTGCTCACACCTCCTCACTATGGGTGATTCAATCCCTCTCTTTCCTGCTGCCCTGCGTCTGACCTGCTCCCCTCTGTGGTTTCCCTCTGAGTCCCCCAATTCCACCGGCAGCTTCCCATGTCATCCCTTTCCCTCCTCGCGCACGTGCTCTCTGTTTGAAACTTTATTAATTTAGTCACAACAATTAGCCCGCTTGGTTCATACTCCACCATAATGTATCTAGAACAAGCATGCGCTATGGTTATCTCTATTTCCCTCCCACCCATGCACCCAGGCATTAATTATTGCATCATCCTTCCCTCTACGCCTTTCTCCCACTCCCTCCCACTTCCTCCTACTGAATCACTGAATGTGAGTTTCTAGACTGTTCCATTGTCCTGTCATCCCATTGTTATATCCCCTTATTGCACCCCAGTGCACGGTTTTGAAGACTTTGGACGAAGATAACATTCATGACGCAATTTCATTGACCCTGCAACAGCCAATCAGGGTGCCCTGTTTTTACAACTGTGACAACGTAGTATGGATGCTTGACGACATCAAATACCCCTTGACGTCATCAAATATCAATCTGATATTTGATGTCTTGATATTTGATCCAAACACCACGTCGAGTGGGATAAAGGCCTATATATATATGTATAGGCATATTGTAATAGTCAAACTTTACAGAGCTGAATAATAAATAAACTCTAAAATTTCACATTATTCTTCTTAGAACTCACATTGCATGCAAATACGACGTCACTATGAAGTACTATTCAGTTAATATTCTATGTTCATGACTCTCGTCATAACCATTTCCTTGAATCCTTTACGTTGACAAGTTTATTGTCAGACTGACCGAGACATGCTGGTAGTAAACACTTTGTGTGTCAACTCGATCTCTGTTGAACATAGAAATGTGAGAAATGACCTCAAAATAAGGGCATGCTTATATACAGTTTGGTGAAAAACATTCTATACAGTTGACACATGCTGGACTATAGGTACATCTAGATAACATGAAACTGTCTTTTCATTTCTTTTTTTATATATTTCATTGCTGTTAATAGGTTTATTATTATCCAAAGCTTTAGTAAAAATAAAATCTAGAGAAACGGTAAAGGATACTTTACTCGTTGGATCGCTACCACAAAGTGAGCAAATTTGCTCTGTGCATCCACTGGTGTGAACCATGACAACAGGGCTTCAGCCAATCGGAAGGCAGAGCCTCGCTCTGGATGCAGTCCTTTGACCAATCACAGCTCGGATCACCAAAAAGTGTTGGGACAGTGTCTGCTGACTGTGCATAGATCTCCAGTCCTAGTAGGTTTGGTTGGGGACTTGGGGTTTATAGATGCAGTTGTTTCTACATAGAGAAAACTCTTGGTGGCTTCAAGCTAAGTGTCTCATCAGGCGCGAATGGGGCCAGTGGTCCGGTCTGAATAATAGACTGGGGATCACTGGCCTGGTTGTTTGTAGGTGTAAGGCCCATAGGTGAATGAAATTCATTAAAAGAATAGTTTTAGTTAATCACTTGATGGGTCTACAATTTGTATCTATAAATTTGTTTTAGATTAGAGAAATGTTAGGTTCAATGTCACTGAAAATGCAATAGTTTGTTGGGTTACAGCAAAGTCGGTACATTTATGTTTTAGTACCAGTAAAAAAAAACACCCAGGTATCAGTGATGGGGTCCGTTTGTCCCTCCTGGGGTTAGATCTTCAGGGGGTTGGATACGTGTTAGTGTTATCCAATGTGCTGTAAAGTGACAGTGGATTAGTTGGTGGTAGGACAATGTCCGCATGACCTTGTAGAGTCATGTAATTCCCAAGTTATAATTGCAAGCCAGGCTGGTGGGAACTGTTTTTTTCTGTGTGAACGGTTATTTTGTGCCTGACTGGCATTATAATAGAGTAAAAATAAAGTCATTGTCATTGGTTATTTGTAAATCTTTGGTATTTGTACTCATTGCCTCCCCAATCCATTTAAGCAGTTAAAACAGAAACTTGGCTTTCATGGAAGAGTCGCTGTCAGCTACAGAGTGGATTTTCACATTGGAAAAATACATATCTTAGACGGTGATTGTGAGAAGATTCCCAAGGCGACTATCCTGTCCTTATTCAGTTTTTATGATAAGTTGGGTAGCATTAGAAAACAACATTTTAACGTGATGTGGATTCTAATATCATATGATCAGCTTCCCTCAAGGTAGTATAGAACATGGAATGAGCGCTTTTGGATCCGCCATGACAAACATGGGATCCTAAATATAACACAAATGGTGGAATATCTGTCTCATCAGTTCATAATGGGCTCCCTCTATCGTCATCAATTTATAAATCATATTACATCACAAGCGGCCTCACAGATCACATTACTCAGATGGCAGGCCCCTTACCTCATTACACAATTAGCAGCAACGTAGGGAACACACGTGCTATTAGAAATAAGGGGATAGTTATAGATGGGGGGAAACAATCACAGAGAAATTAAAACTACTACATTTAGCAATCATCTGATTAATACAATTTTCTCAGTATCATAAGGTAGGGTTTGTTCTTATCAGCTGCAAACAGCAGCGTTGATATGTGATGCCTTGCACCAGGCTATAGCCCTGTGATAGGAGGTCCATTATTCCCTTTGCATGCGGGAGCATTGATAATGTGGTGTCTTTGAAAGATATGGATACAACAGCGTTAGATATGATAAACATTTGATCATTAATGAAATCTATAGATCTTAGATAATCTAGTAAAGCTGTGATCCCGCTACTCCTCCAACAAAACTGATTCAAATTATATCTATAGCGGCACATGGAGTACAGCATGAATAACACAGAAAAATAAATCGAACAATAAAAATACCGGTGTAAAGGATTCGAGGAAAATGGTTAATGTGTGTGCCTTGAGTAGCAGTACGATCTGTGTGACAATTCAAAACTGGTCGTCTCTATTATACTGACTCATACTTCATATATTTATAAGTATCAGAAGGATAAAAAATATGGAACACAAATTAATCTTGCACGAAAAATAAAGCTCTACCCAAATTAGCTCTTAACCTATCCGTTAACCTATGCAGTAATTCCTTTATTGGTATATTTGCTGAATGCAGCCTTGGTGCGAAAACTTTCGATACTGCATTTAGCTACGATCCGTGCCGACGTCAAAACTGGAACTTACCCACGTGGGCGTGCGATAATACCAGATTCAGTTAAACAAAGGACAGCAAATGGACGAAAACTATAAAAATCACACTATAAATAGCCTCTGACACTCACGGCATACCCAATATGATATGGAGAAAGTGGTATTAATTGATCAGGTGATTGGTACTTAAAGGTAGTTCTAATTTCCATGTGATTATTCCTCCCCATTCATAAATAGCCTTTCTTTTCAAAGCAGCCTCGCCCCATACGTTTCCTGTTCTATTTATGTAAGAAATGAGGGCTTCCTGTCAACCGCCATATGGGCAATATGATCAATGGGGCTGCTGGCAATGTAATATGATTTATATAAAATGGGGACAACGGAGGCAGCTCTTTGTGAGCTATTCCATTGTTAGCTGTAGCATTGTGTTATACTAAGGAAGCTTTATCCTATATATACAAGACATTGGGCCCATTGCATGGTCTATGTAACATCACACTAGGGTACTTTACAATGCGAAAGGAAGTCTTATTGTGCGCCAAACTTAAGGCAGAAAGGAAAAGTGTACTTAATAAGGTTAAATTCTGGAACATCAGCGATAAACTGTAATGAAAACATTTCAGTTACTAGGATCCTATGAATTAAAATATGGTACAAGTGAGTTGCTGTATAAGTAGTGCGTGTATAAGCTACGGACAGGCTAATTGTCGAAGGCGCCAGCAGAAGATAATAACCATTGTCAAAGGAACTTATGCAGCTACTTTCGCGTACCATACTGATATATATATATATATATATATATATATATATATATATATATATATATATATATATATATATAATACTCATAGCTGTCACATCTGACTTATACTTACAGTTGGAGAGGCTGCTCAATGAGCCACATCCCCATAGAGCCATCACTGCACGGAAAGTTGAATTTACATGGGATTTACTTTTACGTAAATATTACATTTACACAAGTGCAAATCTTTACATGATATTGATCAGGCAAAGTAAAATGACGCAAACATGTGGTTTACTGCTTCAGTATACAACAGAACGACCTCCTATACTAAAACATAAACTTCAGTAAATGTCTGGTTTACATGGCTGTAAATGCAATATAAATCCCTACGGAAATGCTTCATAAATGTTATGTAAATGTGGGATTTACTGATGAGAAAAAATGCCAGTAAATGTGGCATATATATACATGCCTGTACTTTGCAAGAAATGTAAGAAAATATTTGGTCTCATATTGATTATGTTATGCTAGGCCTGCCCAAGGATGCCTGGACCATTCCCTAGGGGCCTGGGTATGCTACTAGCGGTGCTTCATTAAAATATCAAAACAAACGTGCAAGCAAATGCTGACATTTACACACGTCAGTTTATCTGGCATTGGGATTTACTGAGGTTGGTGTAAGTCAGTAAATCTGGCGGCATTGGGGTTTACTAATATTTACGTAAATCTAGCATGTGATTTACTGACATTTCCGTTTTCGTAAATCCATTAACTCATGCAGGCATATAATATACAGTCAGGCCATTTGTGTTGTATGTATTATATATACATGCCTATACCAAACAAACTTGATGGCGATAGTGTTATTTTTTTAATGTGACAGATCATCATATGGCCATGTGTAGAGGAGTAAACACGTGAGTGTCTAGGGTACCTAGAGCTATCTATCTCCACTACGGCAGGGGTGACTGATGCTCTGTGTCTGGTAACATGATCTAACCTTGTAAAAAGCCACCCACCGGAAGTATATCTTCATACCCCGCCCTACTGTGATAAGTATACTGAGTCCACACTATCATTAATATCAGCTAAATCCTTAAAGGCACCATACTGCCGTCTTTGTCGCCATGATGAAAGCTCTATTGAGGAAAGTCATCAAGGGTCATCACAGTGGTTGTGACACCTAGTTGTGATGATTACTTGGTAATCATTAGGGTAATCATTATGTCATGACCCTGGGTCACAAGCGTGATTACTTTAAAGAATAATCTATGATGAATAATGTATCATTCATTTCTCTGCACAACACGTCATCGATCCCTAATACGTTTATGATTGAAAAATGATTAATGGGGATATTGAAATGAGATTTAGTCCATTTGTGTATCTTAAATAAGTTCAGGTACTGCATTAGTGCAGGGTAAATGGTACTATAAGCGCAGGTGTGCTTATTCAAGCCATTTCGGCATGTGTGTGCTCTTGGGAATTTCTCTCAAAACCTACTTGTAAATTACTTGAGTTTCTAATGTGATAATATTCTTCATATGTTTCATTATATAAGTGTAATAAACAAGACTTTGTTCCTTATAATATTGGCGCGTTATTAAGTAAAGAACAAGGTTGACACAGTTCGGATCAAGTGTACAGGTTGCGAATCAAAGGTTTATTCAGTAACCTAGACAGGCAAAGCTATATCAGTGCGAACTCCCTATAGAGTTCGGAGCGGGTCAGTAGGCTCGTAGCCGATAGGATCACAGGGCCTCTGTCCAGTATGGATCCAGAGTGACCGATGAGTCCCATCGGATGCTGGCTATATATAGGCGACCAGCCTGCCCGCGCACACGCAGACCAGAAGCCTATAGCGACCTCTGTCCATACCCCAAGCCCAGAACAGGTGCTACCACCTATCATCGGGCTGAAGGGTTCAGACGGAGTTCGCAACACAGCATCCAACAGAACCCGCCATATAATTAACCCTTAACCGTAGCCCCTGTAGACATAAGTTTATGATTATAGTTAATATAGATCTATAGTCAAGGTCAGCTATTGATTTATATCTATATAAATCAATAGGTGACCTTGACTTTGGGTCATCACCTTGGTTACCTTGGTTACCTTACCTTACTCAACGGGGTGTGATAACCGTAATTAATTAATGTATTAGTTTCAAATACCGAGTGCAGTACTTCATCATACTGAAGTTATGGGGTTGATTAACCCCTAAGGGGTCGGCACGTCACATCAATGGTGCTAGCAAGTTATAAGCAGCCTTCCCCTTAACACCACAAGATTCTACTCAACTAGAAATGTACAGGTGGTCATTAATAAGAGTTGTCATTTATGGTTTCCCAAGCAGTACCTCATGTCCTAATAATAAACAGAGCTGCGTTGTCGATCGATTCCCCAGGCAGAACTAGTATAAAGCCCGGACTCCACTAGGGCGACACTGGTGTCTGCGAAACGTTGCGATCTCTTTTTATGCTTTTTTTTACATTTCGCTCCATTTCGCCTCATTTTGCCACAGTTTCGCCCTGGTTTCGCTCTGATTTCGCCCTACTCCTTGCGTTCCTTGGGGTGACACTGTCGCGAAATGAAGCGAAATGAGGTGAAATATACAAGAACAAAACATTAGAAGGATCATCTCGTTTCGCAGACACCAGTGTCGCCCTAGTGGAGTCCGGGCTTAAGTGACCAGCGCGCTTTTGCACAGCAAACAACGATTTCGTGATGACGATTTCCTTTGCGCAATCGTTTTAAGTGTACTTCTCACTAGATGGCATATCTATCCTAAGGAATACTTAAATAACAATTTCTTTGAAACATGGCATTTTTATCTTCAATTTTGTATTTATTTTTGTTATAATTTTGCTGTACAACAATCCACTGGCCAGGAAAAAGACCCATCCGGGAGGTAATTGGTGATTACAGTTAATGTCATATTCTTTGAGATGAGATATTATTAGCTAAGAAATTCCTCGTATGGGTACATGTAGTTTTGCGGGAATCACTTTTCAAACATAGACCTGTTCATGTCACTAACCTGAAATCGTAGATAAGCTTTACCGTACCGTCACGAATAAGTGCCGGGCCGCTCGTCAGTCTGCTGGGGCTGTTACACAGGCACTTCTAAAGGGTAGAGGCACCTATTACGGACGCTCCTGGACAAGGCAAAGGTGATCCGTTTGGTGTGTTTAAATTAACACCCTTAAGTGGGTATATCCGATTTTTCCTCAAATTCTAAATCTTACTTGAATGTATTCCAAACACTGTTAAAGTACAATATTTAGAGAATAGAGGTTAACTAAAGGCCATCAATGGGTGTTAATAAGTCACAAAGGGATCTTATGTCCCCCAATCATGGGCTTTTCTACTGTATTTTCAATTTGGGAATAAAAGCGTGCCCCTATTTTGGGCAATAAAATCAAATTAGGGCAAAATCAGAGGGAATTAGGGGAATGGAGCTCATTCTGCAAATCTGCAAATATCATGGTTTTAAGTAGTTCCGTTTTTCTGTATGCGTAGATTATTTTAAGTACCTATAATTCCTTTGTACAAGGCTAGTACATAATCTGTTTACACTCATTAGTGCTTGCCGGATGTGTCCGGACGTTGCATACCAATTTGCTAAATGCTTTAGTGGGAGGAAGGGGAGGAGCTTTGTTTTACACCTCTCAGTCAGCCCCCTCCCACCTCTCCACCCATCGCCGCCATCTTGCCTGGTCACATTGAAAATATGAGCTACACATGAAAAAAAAAAACAGGCACTCAACAAAACTCGGCGCTCATTATTTTGAGGTACCCCTTGTCCTCGGCAGTTTTTCAAGACAGGCGCTAAAAATGTTAGCTTGTTGGGTCACAATTATGTCAGGCGTAAAATCAGAACTTGTACAATGTCGGAATTGCCCTTGTACAATGCTGGAATTTCCCTTGTACAATTCTGAAATTGCGTAGGTCCAGTATTGTCAGGGTACTTCCAGAATTGCCCGATATTTAGATTACACAATTCCTACCTCTACTGACTCTTTTGTCACAAATATAGATGATGAATACATATTGCAAGGGTGTTTAAGTATGCTATTCTACACTTTAAATGGGTGAAAACATTCAGGGAGAGGCCATTCACATCTCACATCTGTCTCTAGTTGCGAATAGGTTGTGGGAGAAATGCCTCTGCAGTGAAAAAATCATTGTGGCTTTGGCTGTCTGGATCTTATGATACAAAATATTCTCTGTGCACATGTAGAACCAGGGTGTCTCTATCAATACGGCTCATATGGAAGGGCAAATGTCAAATTGGATGGGAACCCCCGGAATACGAAAATACCAGGGACACGATTTCAATGCTATTAAGTGATTTATGAATATTTATATATCGTAAGACTCAGCACATGTATATATACTCATTTCAGGGTCAAAGCTCTTTTCCAAAGAATCATCATCCAGTCATTGATCAGGTCCCATTAAACCCTTTGAAGTACAGCTGTAGCTCTACCAGAGACATTTAAAGGTATGATGCACCTATATACCATAATCACTCTACCTGCCCCCTTCAAATAGGCTGAGTTATGAAGCCATTGTGGAAAATGAACCTTTTTTGAAGAGAAGAATTATATAATTTGTATGATCCATATCCTGTACGTATCCGTCTTTATTTTTCAGTCATAAAACCATCGTAAGAGAGACATCTCTTTTAGGTATTTAGTATGCAAAGTATTCCTTTAACCCTTTTGCTGTGTACTTTTGATTTTTCTATCATGTTCAACGCTCTCTGAGTCACAAAGGAATACGCACCCATGCAAGACTGCATAGGAAAGAAACATTAATCATAGCATTCATATTTGAATGTAGTTTCTAATATATCCTTACCTGTCATCTTGTCCTTGTCATCTCGGGCTGTGTAGGGCCACTTATAATGATTATATGATTTATATTATGGCGACAATGGAGGCAGTTCATTGTGAGTCATTCAAACTAAGTTATCTGGCTGTTGTGTTATCATGCAATACTGTATTCAAAGTGCATGTCCTTAGTTAAGTCCTACAATAGAACAGATAAAATATGAATTGCTTGACAATACGACACATCTTGCCTTGTGGGATAATATAATGCTGACTGTATCTGGATGCAGCTTCTTAGCTCTCAGATATATGTGTATAAGTATTTCCCTCTCGGTGACATTAAGCCTGAGTTTCAACACCCCTGTTTAAAACCATAACGGTTGGAAACAGCTTAAGGCAGAGGTCCACTGTGGTCGGTTTGCTCGTCAATTAATTGCTTATCCTTCAATTTTGATACAAATTGGTTAATGGATGGGCGACGGAAGCTCGTCCGTCAGCCAGATTGCCCTCAGTGGAATACTGCCTTTAACAGCCAAATCCATGAAGGCTATACTGCCGTGATTCAGCTCATCCGTCGTCATTTCGTTGACAAAATGACCACCGTCATTTTTGCCAATGGCATGATGAAGGATAACATGCATCATGGCTGTTTTGCCTACCCAGTGGGCAAAGATTTCAGTTCAACGTGGAATCAACATTGAATCAACATTCACAACCATTTTATCAATGTTGATTGAATGCCCTGTGCCCAGTGGGTGGGGCTGTCTAAATAGACATTTTATCTTGTAGACTACAGCATTCAATCAACCAAGAATCCTCCGAGAAGAAGTTCAGCCTGATGCTGGGAATTTAAGTATTTGACATGTTTACATAGTTGGACATTTTAACAAGAGTCATGCGATACTTGACTCCCTTATATATTCTAGCATTCTCAGATTGAGGAGAATCTGCTATCTTGGCCTCTCTGTCAATGGTCTGGCAATGCTGGACTCTCTCCCCAGAGTCTAGCAATGCTGGACTCCTTCAGAGGGAAGCATTTCCAGACTTTTTTACCCTATTTTTCAAGGTAATATTGTTGTTGCTTACTGGTGCAGGTTCAATTTTTAATGACTAAGCCTCTTTCTTTTGGTGAGAATTCTTCATCCTCACCTAAAAGCCTTCTGTGTGTCATTGCTACTAAGGTGTACACACACGGGCCCAAATGGTTGATATATAAGATACTCTGAAAATGTTTATATTATGATAGTGCTTCGGAATAACCGTTGGAGGTGTCCATAATTACAAATTGTTTACCATGGATACCTATGTAATTGTTGGACATGGGTCACCTTTAACTTATCACTTTGCAATGAGCCCAGTGCCGATAAACTCCCTGCACTCAAGACAAAACTTAGCAACTGAATAGTACTCATCTGGAAACATGTTTGTGTGAAGTCCTCTGTTCCTTTATCCGCCTGACGCCAATTGTTGTATCAACATCATAATTATACTTTACTACCTAAATTGTGTATGTTGTTTTTATTTACGTGGGGACTTGTTAATTGTCACCATTTGGTAACTTTGGTAATCATTTGGATGTGATTGGGTAAACGTGTATAAAACGTGCACCCACAACAGACTGTACACGTACAGTAGATTCTACTGTATACAGACAAAAATGGCAACCAGCTATTTACAGTGAAGTTCAACAAAAGCAGCACCACAACGCCTCATCGGCCAGTCTGCCCTGACCACCCCACTAATCCCAGTATTGACTACCCATTACTTTATTATTCCTCGGACCTGAGCAGAACATCAAGGGCTCTTTTCGATTGAAGTCAAATGACACCAAAGATGAGTCAGCTTTCCTTTTTATCTTGGCTATATTCAGGTTCTATATATAAGTGCAGGGCAATATATATAATATATAATATATATCTATACCTATATCTATACCTATATCTATATAGCTATATAAATATCTATATATTTTTTTATCATTATATTTTTATGGCAACAGCAGCTTGTTGTATACAGTCATATTGATCCTCATATTGCTATACAGGAGCATCCATATACACGTGTACCTGCGGCTATCTATCTCCACTACGGCAGGGGTGACTGATGGGCTGAGTCTGGTAACATGCTCTAACCTTGTAAAAAGCCACCCACCGGAAATATATCTTCATCCTTTACCCTCCCTCTTTGACAGGTACCCCAATGCCGGGTTTACACAACCATTTACTTTGATACATCTACAAGAGGCGCATTTTAAAGCCGATCCTGTTGACTCTATAATGACAGCATAGTGCTTTAACGTGCTATGATTGTTATCACAACTCGCCAGTATTCATGCATGTTCTAGTTTGGCATGATGCATGAATGCATGCAGCACTGATAAGGTATACCCGTCAAGGCTGTATTCATTGTCGATAGATTTTTAGAAATATGCCGTCGATAAATGGTTAAAGCACTTATGATATAACTAGGATGTTTGCAGATGTCTTGCTTCCCTTTCCAGTGTTGGGGCCAGTTCTGTTTGGGCCTATGCACTGGGACTTTCGTTCTCCCTCTGCTCACTAACTACTCCGAAATTAAAACTTATAGAGTCAGCAACACCCTCAGAAAAGTGAGAGTCATTGTTAAAACTACACTCACCTGAGAGTCAGGCAGTGCTTGACCCTCAGGTGACGGTAGTTTTAGCGACAATGACTCTCACTTTTCTGTGTGTGAAGGCCTATAGCACAACAATTACTGCACATGTTACCTGGCACTGTACTGCCTCCATCGGCGTTCCAACAGAGCTGATTCTGTGTACAAGTTTTGAATTGATATAGACGTAACATTTTGTCATATCCCTACATGACTACTAGTACATCTACTTACTTAGTTTCACAAGGTAGAAGCCCCCATGTTATCACGACTCTAACTATAGTTTACTACTTATTGGTTGGAAAAGTGCCATGCTAATGTGATAAATATGTTCTCATTGGCACTGCTAAAAAGTCGTTTAAGAGAAATGTGTTATGTTGCTATTGTTGTAGGAGAAAAATAATGCTTATTTGTATCGATGTCAAAATGGTATAAATGTGCTATTGTGGCTGAAAAGTATTTATTGTGTAAACCTGCAATAACATTTATCACCATTAGATGTAATCAATATTGAGGCCATGTCATATGACTGGAATCTATTGTTATACATTGATATGTCTGATATGTCAAATCCCATCATCACATAATATGTGCATCAACACACTACCTCATTGTATCTCATTGAATTTTACTGTGTTTATGAAAATAAACACTTTATAAACTCAAAAATGGTTACATAACCATCTAAGGACAGCATAGCGCTTTAATGCATCATGCACCTAGGTGGTGCAGGAATGCAACCCTAGAACCATGCTCTACCGGTTAATACACTTGCAAAGCATCAACATGGAGACCCTAGTGAGTGACTAGACAGGGCTCCATTGATATATCATGACAACAAGAGACCGACTTCCTGCCACCCTCCTCCACCCTCCCCAACCTCTCTAGCACTCAATATCTGTTTCCTGCCCGTTATCACAGAATCCAAAGGCAAGACAAGGATACCCGTTGAGCTTACCTTAGCTTCAGAGACTCTCTCTGCATGGTCACATCCTCACTGGGCCAATCGACTATTGGTTTATTATTGATAAATGATTTCGTGGAAACACAATCAGGCAACCTTAATCACTATCTGAGTGGACATCTATGAATTTGTAGATGGAAAAATATCCACTCACTTGTCAGAGGCGGACCATTTTTGACAACAGTTTCCACTCCAATCCTACAAAGGGATACAGATATGATATGGCCCTTGAAGGGCAGAGAATGTTTCCTAGGATGAACAGCTTATCTGTGTGATACTTTAGCTTCAATGTAAACGCAGCGCAGAGGCCAATGGGTTCACTGGTGAGTATGTTGTGGTAAAACCAGCCACCAACTTGTCTTCAGTCAGATAAAAACATGAATCGGTATTGGGATAGGAGAAGTAAACAAGGGGTGGTTAGCATGCTTATGTAGAGAATCACATTTATTGTAGAAAGTTCCAGTAGAAAACAAGGGGTGGCCTGCAGCAGACTGGCTGGCGTGAGCTCAACGGGTTAACCAAGGTGCTTGAGAAACATATATATACAGCAAAAAAAAGTGTTTTAGAGAAATTCGATGGAGAAATGTGAAGAAAATATCTTTTTTTTCACCTTTTTTATGGTGACCCTCCTCGGCCAATTTTGACCGTTGACAGCAAGAATTTTTGTGGTTGACACCAAATAAAATCACTTTTGAGAAATTGCTTAAACAGCCCAGAAAAGTGTAGAAAACTAAAAAAAAAAGTGATTTTCTTTTTGGTGACCCTTGACGGCAACCATAGTTAACCAATAGTGACAGCAATATTGTTGTAAATTGCATTTAAAGCTGCTATACCAATTGGCACACTCACATCTACGTGTTCTTCATTTATGTGTATCTCAGGTGACTGTATAACCCCTTCCCTATTATAAGCCGCCATATGCATCTATTTTGGCAAGTGATGTTTAATATGTGCAATACAAGACTCTAATTCCAACTACTATTTATAATGGTGGGATTTGATAATTTAGTGTTAAAAAATTACATCAGGTGGCAGCAGTGAGTGGCCTGCTACCTGAAAGTCTTTCATTACTGATCTTACCAACAGAGTCTATTATTTCCTACTGGAAGGCAGCATCGAGTAGGCAATTAGCAGAGTGTTATTGTTATCCAGTTTACAGTTGGTTGACTTTTATTCTCACAGGAGGTATTTCACCTATTTCCAAAAAGACACATCCAGCATCGGGAACTTCCCTTCTGACCTGATTCAGAGAACTTCACTTACCACCATTGCTAGACGCAAGAAGTAGTTTTAATTTCCCACCCAGTGACTGGCAGTTGGAATTGTCAATAACATAGTTTTGTACTATCATTGAACTGCGTATGACACAGCCTACATGGGCTAGATATATGTACAGTATTCGACATAATAAGCGCCCTCCCCCTAATAAGCGCCCCCCCCCCCTTTTTACAGATTTTTTCCCAGATTATTTTAATGTGTTTCTGCAATTTTGTTACTCATTTTCTCACCTGGGTGTAATATGGAGCACTTCACACCTGTGTAGGTGTTAAGCTCAAGCCAAGTGTGAAGTAATAAGGGTGTAATAAGCCTTCTACATGCCACTGAGGTCTGTACATGACAACCATAGGGGGCGCATATTAGAATGAATATTTGAGGCTGATTTTTACACTTAAAATAATATTTTAAGCGCCCAGGGCGCTTATCACGTCAAATACGGTATACATATAATTATAGGCGCTATGTTATAGGAGAGCAGCAGCTTGGCCATCAGATGTGATTTAATTCGAAAGATTACTACAGCTACAGTATTTTGTTGTTGTTGATGGGACCCTAGGGACCATGAAAAGTGATGTTGTGGTCATGATATCTCATGCAGGCTATATGAAAATGGCCACTGATTCTTCCCATTGGTTGGTACGTTTTAAAGCCCCTCACCATGAAAAGGTGGAGACAGGCACACAATTCTATTTATGGTCTGTCCCAAAAGGAGGAAACTTCATATTAACTAACAGGAGATTCTCAGGAGCCAGAAAGGAGAGACGTAGGGGACAAAAGGAGAAGAGGATGACAAGGAAGAGAGTCAGAAACTGTCTATTGAAAATGTTGAAGTTGTGCTTACATATGTGTTCCTGAAGTTGGAGAATTCAGGTTTATAATCTATGAGAAACTAAGTGGCAGCAATCTTGAATTTTTAATGAGGTCCGGCAGTATATATCTGAATATCTTTAAAAATGTGGTTTCCAGTTGATATCAACATGCAGAACAATCTTATGGTTCACAAAACCTATGTTTAAAATAATGAAGAGATGAAGCTTGAAACTTAGCATGATGTATGCAACAGCCATTTTGATTATCTAATGAGATTGATGGCATAATGTCCGAAATCAGACTGGCAGGTATGAACTATCCGATCCTGTCAAAATGGAATCACAAATAACGTTAAAATTATGCATTCATTGGATCCAGAGATTAAGATTCATTATTTATTAGAAGCTATCATTTTAAGTGGCAGCCATCTTGGATTTTTAATTAGGCCGGATACTGGAAAAACTGCTTCTTGCAAATACCTGTTATTTCTGGTTCTCCCTAACACGGAACAAACTTATGGTCCGTGGGAACAATGAATTGAGGTGTAGCTGAGATTTGATAGCTATTACTAAGATACGTGGCAGTCATGTTGAACATGCAGTGAGATTTATGGCTAAATGTCAAAAGATCACTCATGTGTAATTTCAAAAGGTGGTATTCCAATCAACACAAAAAGAAAATTAAAGCTGGGCCATCAGGAAATAATTTCAGCATTTTCCATACATGGACTAAAATAACTGTTCCACCAGAGGGGAGCAGTGTTTGGACAGGGGACCATGAGCATTGTCCAGCTTCAACATATTCACCCTATCTTGTGCCTGTAAGAGCTGAGCTCCCAGCCCTTAAGAGCCCTGTCGTGAATGGAAGCTGAACTATATCCAAAAGTGCTTTTGGCCTGACTTCAACCATGACAGTCAAGCTTTAAGTCAAAATACTTTGCTCAAATACATGTAAAGTATCTAGTCATATACATCTATTTTGAGTTTCTAAACACTCTGGTAGTTATCAGTGAGACATAACTCATGGAGTGAGTCTACCGCTATTACACTCTCACACTTTCATGTTTGATACTTCGGCCGCCCAGTAGGCACAGTACCTTGAATTACCATTGATGTAGACTTATTTGATAAATGTTGTTCAACCAGGTGCCAACATTGATTGAAAGTAGAGCTCATTTTTATTACACTACAGATACGACTGAAGCATTACAAATGCATCCCATGGCACAATGCAAATGTAATTGTAGCAATATACATGAAACAGATTCAGTTTGCCTACTTGTGACAGCATACCATTATCTAACACCCCTGTTTTTTCATGAGTCTCTTGTGAATGTCGCATCCCCATTCTGAGTTTGCCCACTTATGGCACTTTACTTCACACGTACCCTGTAAAACACCAGAGTAGTAGACTGGGGAGCCTGTGGTTGTCTTAAAATCCCCATGCTACGCTCAAACCTGAGAACACCTAAACAGTAAACAAGGCTGGAATCCAGGTGTGGCAGAATCAATTAACCAGCATTTTCAAAGGGAAGTTAGGATAACCAAACGTAAGCAAATGCTTTCATGTTTGCATTTTCAATATAGAAAAATGATTCACCCAGGGTTTCATTTTTCTTCATATAATAATGGTTTTACGTGTAATATTTAGTTAATGAACTTTATGACAGCTCATTTCCGGTCAGGAAGATTGAGTTAGACCACCCCTCTCCCATCCACACACCCCACTCCTGCAGCTCACACCTGTAGGCCACTAGAACTGGCTCCAGATGGTGAAATGTAGTCCCCCATAAAACACAGGCCTGCCTAGTACTCTTCACACCTTGAGTGATTTTATACCTTTAGGGTATTTGTCAATGAAAACGATGTTCAGATGAGATGTCATGTTGTTTTTAACCTAGCACAGTCATTAACTTCTTGGTAGATGACTTAAGGCGACATTGCCATGTCTTCTTTATTAAAGAGGGAAAAACTGAATTCTGATAGACCGATAGTATTTCTAATTAATAGCATACCCTTAAATCAATTATTTTAACCCAGCAACTACCAACCTTTTGATTTGCGAACTTATAGATGGTAGCATGAATATGAAAACGTTTTCGTGCTGGTAGTTACCACCGTGTTCAGCATAAAACATGGGTTAAATAATACCCCAGACACTTCAGTCTCCCCCAGGGGCCAGGCTGCCTCCTACATGTACAACCGCCTCAGGCAGGCTCCAGTAGTAGACAGGCCGCACATAACGCACCAGCCTCTCCGCTGCGTACGAGGTGCGCATGCGCGGTATGAGTTGGTGCGGAGTGAGAGTGAGTAGTGGCGAGGCGGGAGGTAGGGCGTCAGTCGGCTCCCGAGGCTGCAAGTGAACGGGGCAGTTTACCTCTGCTGCTTCTGCTGCTTCTGCCGCTACACGAGGCTCCAGGCAGCAGCGTGGGAACTGTGCGCTATAACAAGTACACGCACTACATCAAACACTATCAGACACCTGGATGTATCCCTGCTCCACCCAGGGACGCCCCTCACTGCAGGACCACAACTTCTGATACTCATCTCAGACTAGAAACTACACCACGGTGATTATTTACAGACCAGCAGGGATCTATTCCTACCGTTGCCGCTCCTGCCGCTAGAGCGACACTGCTTCAAAGGCCTTTGGCGCGCCACAAAAAGCAATATACGAATTGCCGCGTGCGCCAATAGCCCAATATAGGGATTGCCGGTTGAGAGGAGCATGTTCAATTAGTATTGGAGCTGCTGGTTCGGACGCGCCTTGGACTTATTGCCGTCCCAGGACGATATCTGCCCACTGCCAAATCAATATTTAAAAGGCCGCGGCCCCATTTTGAGGTCAGCAGCATCAATGTATACGTAAGTGACTGCTGGACATTTACACCTGGAGGGTTACGTAACAGTGGACGCTACACACTGGTGTCACCGTGCTAGTCATGAGGCTGTAATAGGGGACATTACGACCCCCCATGTATAACTATTGAATATTAGATCAGCCATACAACATTATAAACCAGCTACCTCAAGTGAGCATCCATGCATGTGGATACCTTCGTCTTCTGGACTATGATGATCAACGCAGAGTATTTACATTAGAAAGACCAATGCCTCTTGGATCTTGGAATCTTGGAACTCTATAGAAAGATGAACAGATTGCAGTAAAATGATATTCATTCTGTCATATTAGTATCATTAGTTCCCTACACGTATGCCCATGCAACAGACGATAAGTACGGATCTGCAAAGTGTATGCTTAGATTCTAAGGTATGGACTCAAGGCAGCCGTGTATCATATCATTATGAAGATTACATTCTGACAACAATTCGATAACACTGGGAATAGCCGCATCTAGTCCCAGCATCCCAACACCCATCAAACACACGGCGGATTTGTCTAACCCAATCTCCATATTTCAGTCAACACTGCGAGGTGCGGTGGTACTTCTGTGTTCCGTCATAAACCATGTGACTTGGATTACTGAGTAGTGCCGATATTGCCCGCGATATCCACAACCCACGCCTTGCAGTACTATACAGTACTGTGCACGGGATTCTTAGCAGTATTGCGAAGCAGCATAAACATTCAATTAGTGTTTTCTTAAAGGTCCCAGTCCGTCTGTGGTGATCCGCAGGCTGTGGAGTAAACCAGAGGGACGCAGTGTCTTAACGGCCGTGAGCAGAAAGCGTCTAGTTCACCTTGATCTACTGCGGCTCTAAGCCACGCGGGAACTGAACTAGCAGAGCGTGAGGACGGTATTGGTGCGCCCACTCCCCGCCAGAGGTCAGTGTGGTGCTTGGCAGGCAAAGCGCCTACCTGAGGATATTACTCCCTCCTCCCCTGCCCCTCACGGCTCTAACCCCGGGCTCCAACAGGCTATAAGATCCATAGAGAGATACCTCTATTGGCCTTGGGTTCGCCTGATCTCCACCCGAACCTTGAACAGCCGGGGACCTTTATCCATCTTCTACCGCCCCTATAATCGCTCACTGTCACCAAAGGTCAAGGCCAGCACTGACCTCATCTCAGAACGAGGCTTCCGAAGCCCAGGACGCTACCATTCCCAGGAAACCCCCCACACAGAGCAGTACAACCCCGAGCCGCTCCCCCTCCCCCACCAAGAGCTCTGTACCAATAGATCACGTGACACAACATGGCGCTCTGTGTGGACTGATGACACTGGTTGCTGAAGGAACCAGCTCTGATCTTTCTGTTACCATGGTGACTGCTGACCAGCGGAAGTAGGCTGCCCCCAGCACGCCGTCTGACTGGTGGTGAGTGCGTGCAGAGAGGTGTGGCCGTATCCGTCCACATGCCGACATCAATGCACGGCGCATGTGCAGAGGCTAGGGGTCAGGATGGAAGGCCCGGATGTAGCGGCTGCTGTTAGTGCGCACGCTAAGGAACCCTGGGAAGTGAGGGACGGACAACGAGACTTCCGCTGACAGACCAACTCCCGCGGGACCGGCAGGATTTAAGTCCGCGCAGCGCCGCCGAGTGTTTGAGAGGGCAGAGGCGGCCCTGAGGGCCCCGTAAGTCGGCCATCCATTCAACAAACGGGATTAAATGAAAGCAAAAAGAGAGCCCTCTTCATCACTGTCTATGTAGGAGCTGCCGCCCAAATACCGGCCTCTAAAACACACCGCCTTCTTGACAGATCGTAGTTAATGCCTGTACCTTGATTTTAAATTCGGGTTTTATTTTGACAATTTTGTTACTTCTCGGCTGAGAAGCTGATACTGCTTACAGGATGGTGGACTGGGACATGATGAACCACACCACAAAGGACGGTCTGTCCGGGCTGACCTTTGACCTGCACCAGTTCGACATCATCATGGGGGTGTGGGTGCCAGGTATTATCTGCGTCTCGGGGATTGTGGGTAATGTATTGGCCTTAGCGGTGCTGAGCAGAGACCGCAGCCATTCCCCGACATTCTACTCACTCCGCGCACTGGCCACCAGCGACATTGTCCTCCTGGTGGCCGCCATGGTGCAACAGGTCATCCCCATGTACTGTCTGCGCATGCGCGTGGAACAGACAGACGCTTTCTGCCGTAACCAAGGTTACATGCGGGTGTACGCCTGGCCGGTGATCTGCATCGCCCAGATGACCTCCGTGTGGATGGTAGTGTTTATATCCACAGAGCGCTACATCGCCATATGTCACCCGCTCCAAGCAGCGCGTCTCCGCAACATCAGCAAGATCCGCAGCGGCATCCTAGCCATCATAGCCTTGTCCATCCTCTACAACATCCCCAAGTTCTTCGAGTTCGAGCCGGTGCATGAGATGATCCCCGGCACGAACCTGACGCGGGTGGGGGTGGGCATGACGGCGCTGCGGGAGGACCCTGTATACCGCTACTTCTACAACACGACTCTGTACTGCCTCATCATGTTCGCCGTGCCCTTTGTGGCCGTCACCGTGCTCAATGGGAAGATAGTGCGGGAGATGAAGCGAGCACGGAAACAATGGGAGCTGCTGAACCGCAGCCAGCAGCGGGAGATGAGGGCCACTGTGCTGCCCCTGTGTATCGTGCTGGTGTTCTTTGTGTGCGGCACCCAGAGTCTGGTGGCCTTTATTCTGGACGCCGTCTTCGTCCACTACTACGTGTGGCTACAGGTCTACACGGCCGTCGTCAACGTGCTCGTTATATTCAACTCGGGGGTGAACTTTATACTCATGTACTTGTTCGGACAGAAGTTCCGCCGGATGCTGGCGGACATGATTTATTGTAGGAACTCCCATAATATGTCACCCTTACAACAGAATGCCAAGGAGCGCTTTGTGTGACACGGATGAGTAGCTCAGGAGCAGATTATGAGTAGTTTGTGATAGCAATGACAGAAATATGCCATTTTGAGGACGTCCTCCAACGTTCAAGCGTTTATCTTTCTGAAAGCACAGATCTGACCTGCTTTTAGGAAATGGGTCGGAAGTCGCTTTCTGAAAAGCCAATATAATGTGCCGGATGATGTATTATTCAAACACAAAATGAGGTTTGTATATTTATGTCGATAAACGATGTTCTTTGAACCATTCCAATTTCATATTTATATTTTTGATTGTGTGAATGAGCAGACAGTAGACCAGTACACTGGGTCAGATGGTAATTTTACCAAAGGCACATGGTCAAAATATGTAAGAGCCCAACAAGCGATGAGGCGACCTGTATGGAAATTTCAATTCTGTTGAGTGATTTCTCATGAATAAGAAAGACAACTTTCTGGTAATTGTAATATCTTTTTTTTCCATATATCAATTACATCATCCCCCTTCATAAGCCTCGATCTGTAGCAATAGCAGACGTAGGTATGTCGATATGAGGACACATATTGTATGTATGTTTATGCCTTTATCGCCATCTAAACACAGACAATGTTTATATTTTTTCTACACAATAGTTTTAATAGACATACTATTAAACCTCTGAAGGTCATATCGTCTAATAGAATTGCCATAAAGATGGTGCGGAACTGTTGCTATGTTTCCCTGCCTCCCAGTAGTGACACAATGATGAGAGGTTGCTCAATATCTGAGGGCCGCAAATAAGGAAAATGCCCGCCGTCGTCATAATGCATGAATGCATCCCGGTCGAATAGAGTCACTAGCGTTACATTCATGCATCATGTCGAGCAATAGCATAACACAGCATAGCACGGTAATCCCTTAAAGATTCAAATTTGAAATTAAAAACCATGATTTTAAGAATAATTATTTTATCTGCTTTTTAAATCGAGATTACAAAGACTTACTATACAATGAGTTGATAAGTTATAGAACGGGTTATATTGTTTTCCATTGCATATTATTATTAAAAGTTAGTAATGTATACAAAACATCTTACTATAGGCCAATGGTGGCTTAATTCATATCAGCAAATAAATATGTATATACCACAGGCTTAAACTGGTCAGCTTGGTTATACTAGGAGTGGATGATTGTATATGTGTACAGGCAAGGGAAAAGGGTACTCCGAGGAAAAAGCCAACTTTGAAATTAATGTCATAAGCTTTCCAGTGATATATTACACTAGAAGATATTATTTCTAGTTTTTGAGAAATGGCTTCATGAATATGTGTGGGCATCACCCTTTCCAAAATCCCAATAAGCTCTATGTCTCATATTTTCCAAGATATCCCTATTTAATTAGCATTATCTATGATAATTAGAAATTTATGATATATTTTCATTCTTTAAGTCATAAAATTTGATCTAGGAATGGTAATTTAATTTTGTTTTCACCATGGCAATCCTCAGGAATCATTCTATCAATTTATGTCTTAATTTCCTCTATTTAGAATAAAAGTCATGTTTCCATGGCAACACATATCAACAAGCACACCCATTTAGGCTTTAAAACGTTCCTTTTACCTTCTAAATATAGAAGCTTTTTACCAAAAATGGAATGTTTTATGTAATCCTATTGAATTCTCCAGAAAAAAGTACCCAAGAGGAATTTTTAGCCTAATTCTCTCATTTTAGGCCATAGTGGCGCCCCCTGGTGGCTGAAATCGGAACTAATCCCGCGGGGACCATACTCTCTGCTTGCCTGCTCACATATAGCACAAGGTATGATACAGCTGGACGCCAATCATCTTTATACCTTAGATGTCCCTACTGTACCATGGGTTTGGACATTGACAGTAGCGCCATCTATTTAGGAATATTCTAACTGCTTAGTCCACCATCATCTTTATACTTCAGATGGAGCCACATGTCTATGGCCAAATACATGGTGCAGTAAGGCCATCTATAGTATAAAAATCCACTCCTAGTATAACCAAGCTGATCAGTTTAAGCCTGTGGTATATACCATCCAGGTACAGTTTTGTAACCATATAAAGACGGCATGATCCTCAGAGTTTCCTGTTCCTGTGTCGCCATCTCCATTCGGGCAACTGGCCGACACTGCTTTGGGGCATCACTCCAATACCTCGGGAGTGTATCAACCCAAAGGGTCGTTGTAATGCATCACTGCAGCGCTGGCGAGCATTGCACCTATGCATTATGACGACAAATGTGCATAGTGCATTACATCACTATGCCGTCCTTTAAAGGGCCAGAATCCAATGAGCAGCATAGTGCTCTCTTTTGTTATAGACGTGTACATACCTTGTGTGCTGAGTGAGGAACATAATACACATTAACATGTACAAATATATTTTTATACTTACCGTGATGATTATTTTTCAAGTAAAGTTAATGCAGATTGTACTTAACGGAATACTCCAGACCCTGTCGGGTCGGTCCGGAGGTCGGGTTTATTATAGCATTGGTCATTATTGAAGACAAACTGTATAGTACCAAGTCCATTCTTGACGACAATGTAATCGTATAATGAGGTATGCATGATATGATCGTTTCACGTGTAACCCTTTAATCCTTTAAAGGCCGCATAGTGCTTTACTGCAAAATGTTCAGAGTCAACTCATTGACGCTTAGGGGTGATTCATACAGTTGCTAACACACGAGGGTGTCAGGGTATTGGTCGCCAGTTATCGAAGCGGGTAAAGCAGGACAAAGGGGTGGGGATGTTGAAAATGGCCGAAATTTGCCTGGCATACTTTATGAATTGGCCCTTAGGTCTTGTATCAATCGAGTGATAATCCAATTGCTCCCTGGCGAGTAGACTGGTCAGGGCTGCATAAATGCATCAGCAGGAAAGCGGTATGCAGCCTCTAAGGTGGGGAAACCTGAAACTCACGTTTAATTCAGTGCGTGCCTGTATCTATATGTGACTCTCCCCAACCTCGGACACCTGAATATCTTCAGTACTCCGAACACTCTTCCCATGGGCGGCGTTTGTGCAAAACATACACATATTAAAAGTGATATTTATTTATCATGAATATTATAGACATTGTGGCCATAATACTTCACTGTGTTGTAGCAAAAGACCTTGGACAAATGTCAAGTGTAACACTTTTTTTAAGACACTGATGACAAAAGTGGAAAATAAAAGTATACATGTTGAATGTAAATAATGTTAACACAACCACCAGCTGTTTCTTTTCTTTACATTACTCATTATTCATTGGATGTCCCACCATTGTCCTCATATAGCATATAGAACCCAGTGGGCACGAAACCTTGATTCAACGTTGAAAACTGGTTGATATAGGGTTACAGGGTAGACCAACCTGTTTTCAACATTGATGCAATGTTGCAATTTCAGCGTTGTCAACCAACACCTGTTTCAACATTGATGCAATGTTTGGATATCAACTTTGAATCAACCATGGGTTTTCCCACCTTTCACACCAGGTGCCTCCACAACCTATTCCTTAAGGTCAAATCCCACAGGGCGATGTATGACTACCGTAAATTCTCGCGTAGAAGCCGCGGCTTGTACGCGAGTCAGACTCAGCTTTCTTTTGATACCAAACATGCCTATATAGGGTGCGGCTTATACGAGAGTTTTTGTAAGTATACTACAGTACCAAAATCGCAATATTCAGACCCCCTCTGCGGCTTATATACTTTGTCAAAGTTAGGGGTGCGGCTTATACGCGAGTTAGGCTTATACGCGAGAATTTACGGTAGTAACACTCTGCATTCTATGCATATTGAGTTCTAGGAGCCTTGCTTATACTCCAAATCGCAATGGTTCTCACATCTTATTGCAAGCTTCAAATCCCACTGTACACATGTACATGGCACAGAATCTCTGCATAATGGACTGCATTAACTTTATATTTAAGGATTAAGTGTTGCATTTGGGGGGAGTTACTTTATGGTAATTGTGCTTACAGTTGCTTTACTATAGAGGGGATATCCATTAATCTATCATTTGAAATGATAATATCATGTGGGTCTAGTGGCGGGCAGATTATATATCATTCATGAAAAATGGTTGTAAAATGTTGTTTGTGTATCATCAGAAATAGGAAGTGGCCCCCCTGACTTTCCAGATGATTGATATTTATCATGTCCATAATGAATTCGCAGAGATTTCCCTTTTAAGCAAGGAAAAATATCTAATTATTTAGATCTTATTTTGTGACCAATTCGCAACAGATCCTTTGCAGTTTTATCTCCCTGTTGTACTTACATCTGTTGCAAATTGGAGGGAGTTCCCCAATTCGCAACAGATTGCCAATTCACAGAGATATACCAGCATAAATCGCCCTGTGGGATTCGACCTTTAGCATTTCTATCTGCATGCTATATCAGTTTTCCCTAATTGTAAGCTCTTATTTTCTCATCAATGTATACAATTGATCAAAATGTCATGCATTTTCATTGACAACTATGGTGTGTGCATTTGGTTGACATTTGGAATTAGATGACAAGAATACATGCATGGTTTCAGTAAGACACCTTTTATGTTGCTAAGAATGATGGATAAAGCCTCAGTCATGACCAGGTCAGTTTGAAATGAATGTGAATGCCTCTTAGTGTGATCATCAGAGATCATTCAAGTACTCCTACCCTGGATAGTGCTAAAATTAGCATTTAATCTTGGGGAAATGGGGGGGGGGGATGTTATAAAGAAAATATATTAATTGCAGGAATGAGTCTACCTAAGAATACTGTATCTAATATACTGTCCTCAAATTATGCATCAGCAGTCAATATCAAATCAATGTTTACAAATCATTTTATTATGTTTATTTGTTGTTGATTTACAATGGTCATATCAATGTTGAATCACTGCTGAATGATCAACGTTGATGACCTCAACCTCTGGGGGTTTGGGGGCAACCCTAAGGCTGAGAAAAATGAAAATGTCATTTGAAGAACTTAATAGCTTTCTGGTATACCTAATGCAATCTTTATAGGCCCTACAATGTATGTATACACATTTAGATATTTTACTCTCAGATTGGTATGTCCTGTTCAGTGCCAAAAAAATATTTTGGAATTCAACCTCAAGATTGCTATATTCTGAAAGGTTCTGGAGAATCTACTGTTGAGTTGATGCATTTCTTAAGGGGTTCATGGCACATTGCTGTTAGAAGATTTAGAAATTGCACTGTTAGATTCTGATATTTCTGGGCATGCATCTCAAAAGGAATCTAGAAAAATTTCCTTTTATTTGTAACATTCTCAGGGGTATATTGGTCCATGAAAGTTTTGAAAAATGATTGTTAGACCTAGGTTAGGAGGGGCCTGTCAAGTATCATCAGTTTAGAAAAAAGCCATTTCTGTCTTTTTAACCCATCTTAATCTCTATCTCAAAATGGTTAGAAATAATACAAATTGTACTAATATCATTTAGGACTTATCTAACTTCATTACCCACACATGAGGTGTCTTCAAGTTACTTTTGACAAATTCTCACTCTACCAACCAACCTCAGACTATGAATAATGCCGGGAGTAACCACTTCATGTTTTTTGCCACCTCCTGTAGTTGGACAGTACCATTGCATAGAGCCTGCACATATTTAATGTAGGGTCTGTGTCTATTAAAGGGGCAGGGGGGGTCAACCCTTGGCAAAGTCTATTAAAAATGCTTACCGGTGGATCAAAAGGGACGGGGGGTCCGGCCCCCTAGCCCCCCCCCCCTGGATCTGCCCCTGAGATTGAGATGAACTGTATTCTTCCTTGGATTGTTTCGTTTCCTCAATTCTACCTCTTCTCGTGTGATGTAATGATCACAAGGAATAATAGCGTTGACAACCCTGTTGCTATACAAATCTCCCAGCCATGACTAATAGACAACAAATTAACATATTCAATTAGAGATGATTAGTCATCTTATTTTGAAATGGAACACGTATGGTACCGTTGCTATGCAAACAAACAATTACGATGAGTTATGTAACATACCTATCTTCACACTCCTATCGCCGTTGGAACGACTTTTGTTATAGTCTGCCCCACTAACAATAGTCTTTGCCACCACACGTCTATATATAGCACTGCATGATGACGTCAGCATGTTAATGACCGCAATGAATCATGCTCTTTATCTCCTAATATCTGAAAATGGGCATGAATTGGTTATGTAAGAAAGCTTTAATAAATTGCTGTCTATAGCCTGGTTCACGAGGTTCACTTTGAAATTGTACCGTTACTTTAAACAATGAGATAGCAGCTCAATACCCCACTCACCATTAGCAGTCTCACCGTATTGTCGGCCAATGGGACCATTAATAACCCTTTTGCGATCACACATCAAGGTTACATGTTCATTTACATGATGCAGTGCTGCTAAGTTACTCATCGCCGGTACCAACACTACAGGAGTGTACCAATCCCGCAGGCTAGATATCTATGATGCAGACATGCAGTACTGACGAGTTACTCACCAGGGCTACATTCATGCATCATAAAGACCAAGGCCAAATGGCATTTTTAAGTGCTATGCTTCCCTTAAAGTTGTAACCACCGTGGCCATAGTCTCTATAGTCCACCTATTGCATTGGGAAAATGTTTCTAAAGGAGTCCATCTCATATCGTACTTCAATACAACTATCTGACACTGCCTGCATCATACATATTGAATTGGGTCTTTCTCTTTGGAAACATTATCTTGAGTTACAGACCCTCCATTCACAGATTATCTACAGTGGCTACGCTGTGGGATCACCGCACTAAAAAGAATTAATCTGATTAAACTCTCTACTGCTTCGACAAAACCATGTACACTGTATCTGAAATATAGCATGGGACTCGTGATATCAGCTAGACTCCTGTAGCTGTAACCGTCTGCCAATCAGTTTTGACACTGCCATCACGTTATGTGATATGAAACAAGCCAGTTGCTGTATAAGAGTTATAAGCCAAGAACAGGGTAATTGTCCAAGGCATCAGCCGACGATATTCACCATTGTGCAAGGCTTATAATACTTATGCAGCTCCCCACACATATTATATCTGACTTGCACTCACAGTAGTTCTTCAAATCACCACATCCACCACATCCCTCGGTAGCAAGGGTATATTGGGCCAATGTCGGCAATGATCGACTCAATCGCAATCGTTATACCAACCATGGTCCATTGTAGGTAATGCATACATTGGTTCAACATACAAATTACAATGATGGCCCACCCTTGGTAATTCTCATAATGGGCCATCGCTGGGTTGACCGCTGGGCCAGAGCTGGTCATTGCTTGATATTACTGATGTTGACCCAGTGTTGGCCCAGCGCTGGAACATTTCAAGGCCATCATATTATTTCTGATGTTGGACCAACATTAATTCCAGCTACACTGGTCCAATATTGGCTGCAATCTTCACCAGAGGGATTCAATGTTGCCTGAAGAGTTTCTCACAGGTTGAGAATTTGTCAAAGTAACTTGAAGACACCTGATGTGTGGGTAATGCAGTTAGATAAGTCCTAAATGATAGTAATACAGTTTGTATTATTTCTAACCATTTTGAGATAGAGATTACGATGGATTAAAAAGACAGAAATGGCTTTTTCTAAACTGATGATACTTGACAGTCATGTATGCTTGTACATTCATTTATACACATAAAAATTGCATTGTTCAATATTAATGATTGTTGCAGTGGTCCTATATTGAATATTATATGTTGGGCCGACATATATATTACAAGGTTGCCCCAAAGTTATATTTCTAAGGTGTGCCCTAAGTCTCAAAAGGCCCCTATCCCACAAATATTTGAGGGATAGGGTCTTTTTGAGAATTAGGGGCCTGACACCTATCCCTGCAATAAGCATATATCTTGAGGTGCGATCTCAATCAGGATATACTGAGGGGCATTTGTGAATTTTTACAGAATTTTAGCAAATTTTCCAAACTATTTTGACCACCCAGAACTCATCTAGTATTCTCTGCATTCCCTAAGGATGCACTGAGTGACCTTAGGAATCCCTATGTGAAACCTTTACCACAGTTCTACCACATTATATTCCATAGCACTAACATATACCAATCTACCACACCAACCCCGAAACAATCCACCAGTATTAAACACAATTCCCTGTCATGATTCTGTTTGATAAACGAGCCCAAGTCCACAGGCTCGGAACCCTAGGGTGACCCGCCAACTGCCCAATCTTCTTTAACATGACCGTCTATGAGATAAAGTGGCCGACCATCTACTATTATGGGAATAGAAACCCATCTTTCATAACTCTTAACCTTTGGTAGTACTGCAAAGTGGCTATATCCGACTCTTTCTTTACCAAACTCTTACTTGAATAATTACTAGTGAATAAAAGCGTGCACACTTTTGCACGCTTTTATAAGCGTGCACACTTTATGTTCTGAGTCACCGGAATTAGCAAATAAGGTCAAATTGGCGGGAAATGATAGGTAATGATCATGGAATAGGTGGGATAGGAAATATGGTATTGGTTGATATCCTCCAGGGATCAATCATCGGATGTACTCACTTTAATATAATATTTTGGGATATCATATAATGAATTTCGACCATTTTCTAAACTTGCGTTGTCCTACCTATTACTAGCCTCCTATCCACTGATTCAGTGCAGGCCCCTTACATTCACATCAACAAGAGATTTATATTTGGGCGCATCGGGTTATCCAGAAGTCAACATAAACGTTGTTGATTCAGATTAAGCAAATACCTCAGACATATGGCTGAAAGTCCATCTTTTTAAAGGTCAAAGACATCTGGTCAGACGGCGTTTTTGCTGAATGCTAACCATGTACAACTATTGTAAATGCTGCAATATAATACCAAAGAGCAAATAATACCTGTACACCCAAAAGCCCATGGCGCCCCCTAGTGGATGGGGTATACAGCCCACCTGGCCTGTCACAGGTCGCTGTTTATAGTGTCTGCAATATGTGTTTCTCAAATTATCCAGTTTAAATGCAAAGAGAATCTAATCAAAAACAGTGGCTACCGAGAATTTCTAAGTTAAACTGGTGTTAGATTGGAATTGTGGATTGTACATTCCCACCCACCAGAGGCTACAATAGGCTATACAAGAGTATTTTGCAAAACAGGAAACGTATTTGTTAGAATAACACGTGCACCAAATTAACGAGCACAAGAAATTCGTTCAAGCCGATCGTTTTGATTATAATTCTTATAAAATCCCTTCGGCGAAAAAGTTGAAAAATGCCCCCAAACGATCTTTTTACAACAGTGCTGCTAAAGAGAAAATATATCAATTTCTGTTCTGCAATACACCCCTGAACCAGGAATCTGCAGTATCTGTATTCAAAAAGCTAGAATTATACTTAATGATTTTGGAGCCATATTTTCAAATTTCTTGGTGTTTTTGTATTGCCGAGGGACAATACTAGCCTATAGAGGCTCATCTTTATGCACTCTCTCAGTATTGTTTACTCCTTGGTTAACATTTGGTCGATATTGATTAGGTCATGATCAATTTTGATAATTTAACAGTGATTCAACATTGTACAACATTGATATGGCCATGCTAAATCAACATGATTATATCATCAACAATAAAATAAACATAATAGATGATAATCTACATTGATTTAACATTGGCAAGTAACTGCTGATACACAATTTGAGATCCAGTATATTGTCATGTTTTCAACCTAAATGCAGTATTCCTTTGTAGACGCACCCTTCTTACACAATGTTAGGTCAGGGTACATGTATGACCTGTTATGATCATACTAAGTGGCACACACATCTATTTCAATCTGACCTAGCCCGTGTTGAGGCTTAACCCCCAAACAAAAATCAAGAAAGATACAAGTTAGAAATGTGTGTATTTCTCCTGAAAATGCACAAGCTGTATACACAAGATAGACACAGAAATTCTCGAGAGTAGTGGACGTTCTTAGTGACATGTTTAATGTTGATGTGTAATTCATGAGTTTTGCTCATGCAAATACCAAGAAATTCCATAAGTAAAGTGACAATGTGTATTTTTTTGAGTTTCACTGGTTCAATGAACAAAAAATTCTAGAGTTTGAGTTTTGAGTTTTGAGAAAGTTTATTGACAACAAAATATACACAACAAGTTGCGCCTTTCAATATTGTGTCATTCGGCGGAAAAGATTCCCATATAATGTCAATACAAATATTATAACTAATATAATAATTATAACTAAGCTATGCAAACAAATAGCAATACTTCATATATCACTACACAGCAAAACAGGACATACAACGTAGGTAATGAAGATAGCGAGACTCACAAGGACATAGTTCAGGTCATACTAACTACACACAACTCGACATCAAATTCTAGTCTTATTTAACATTTAAACAGCTCTTCAGGCCAACTATGCTTACAACACAGTACATATAGGAGATCAATTACCACCAACACGAAAGTTATAATTGAACCTCAGATTTTAGACATAAATAGTACCAAAGTAGCAACATTCTGAACTTCTGCATCTAATTCACTCCAAATCATAGAGCCGACATAGAGAGGACTTTTCCTATACAACTCCCCTTTAGGACGTTGCAACTTAACCTTAAGTTTTGCATTACTACGCAATACCCTGTTCGGTCTAATCAGGTTTTCAACATTTCTTGTATGTTTATACATTATACTCAATATACTGCGGCGCCTGCGAGTGGCCAGTCTTTCACAATCACACCTAATATGTAGGTTCTCAATGCTAATTAACCTAGGATCAATTATGCCCAAACAGCATCTAAGACAATGATTTTGAATTGTTTGCAATTCCCTGCAGATACCTTCAGGGCTGCTCTCAAATACAAACGAACAATACTCAAGGGCCGGTATCACCATTTGTTTATACAATAATAGAGCCAATGTGGTATCAGCATGTTTCTTTAATCTGCGGAGGTGCGTCAATTTTACATTTCCAGATTTCAAAACTTTAGCACAGTGAGGAGCGAAGCTTAGGGTTGAATCAATTAGCACCCCTAGATAATTAAAGACAGTAACAGCCTTTAGCTTCTGCTGTTTTAAAAATATTTCATTATCTACATGTTGTCGATTATCACCAATACTATAACACCAGAGAATGTGCGTCTTACATGAATTAACAGTTAACATATGGCTATCACACCAATCCACTAGACTATCCACATCGATTTGTATTAGTGTTTTGACCATCGCAGGGTCCTTATTACCAACCAATATTGCAAGGTCGTCCGCATACATAAAGTAGTCAGAGCGTTGTAATGAGCCAACAATACCATCAATGTAGATGTTAAAGAGAAGCGGCCCCAAGACAGAGCCCTGGGGCACACTGCAGGATATACCACGCTCAGCAGACATAGACATTTCACCAGACGTACCAGGGACAAGGGTGGTTTGCAGCCTATTTGATAAATAGTACCGAAACCATTTTACACATAAATCATTACATCCTATTTCATACAATTTATTTAACAGGATGAGGTGGTTGACCGTGTCAAAAGCCTTTCTTAGATCAAAACCATTCTGAAATTCTCAAAGCATGACATAAGAATGGGACGAGTTCAGCTTGAGATTTTGCTAGCAGGGAAGCTATTATTCTGTACAACATAAGTGGTGTCTTACTGAACTATGCATGTATTCTTGTCATTTCATTCTGAATGTCAACCAGATGCACATACCATAGTTGTCAATGAAGATGAATGATGTTTTAATCCGTTGAATACATTGATGAGAAAATAAGAACATAGCTGTTGAATGTAGATCTATAGAAATGCTAAGGAGTAGGTTTTGGAGGCACTTAGTGGGAAAGGCGGGAAACGCATGGTTGTTTCAATGCGGATATCACTCTATCCCAGTGGACACAGCTAGGACATCAAATCAGCATTGACAGATGGTTGACATTTACCGTAAAACCTCGCGTATAAGCCCAACTCGCGTATAAGCCGCACCCTGAGTTTTGCGCAATCATATAAGCCGCAGAGGCCATCTGAGAATTGTTAATTTGGTACTGTAGTATACTTATAAGTATAAGCGGCACCCTACATAGGCATGTTTGGTATCAAAAGAAAGCTGAGTCTGATTCGCGTACAAGCCGCGGCTTATACGCGAGGTTTTACGGTAATGTTGAATCAATGTCGGACTGACCTTTGTGCCCGCTGTGATGTGAATCACATCGGCCTAAAAGGCTGTTTTCTATGCAATAAGTAGAACTACTAATGTATTTAGTATTAGTGTATTGACCCCCAGGGGGAATAGTATCTCCCGCCGGTGATGTCGTGACGTCACTGCCGGCCTACTCCTGCCTTAGAATGGCCACTCGTTGAATTTATTTTCATTTAATTATTCTACAAAACGATAATGAAAGTTAACTACGATTATATAATCTAGGGAGCCTTAATAACTTTTTAGTGTGAAAAGAAGCCTGTCCTTTTTTATATATCATTGAGTTGCATCTTATAGAATGAAAAGAAAAATGCCAGCCCACAACATCAACATGCCGATTTTGGCCGTGCACAGTACTCCTGAGAACAGGCCTACTCTAGGCTGTGTCTCACGACCTTGGGCCAATGTTTTTGTCTCTGACCGGGTGCCGTCTCTGACCAGGTGCCGTCTCTGACCAGGTGCTGTCTCTGACCGGCTTGGCTTGATAAGGTCAAAATACCAACAGCAGGAGGCTAATTATAATTATAATTATAAATATATAACACCCGCCATAACGTTTTTACAAATCCTTATATATATATGAATATAATTCTTTTTAAAACACCTTTTTTCTAACACCTTGTTAGAGACGGCACCTGGTCAGAGAAGGCACCTGGTCAGAGACGGCACCCGGTCAGAGACTAAACACATTGGCCCAAGGTCGTGAGACACAGCCTGTAGTTTACAGTATTTAGGGAGTAGGTACGTTATACAGTATCATGGTATGTCCCGTGTGCGCTGGCTCCCAGAATAATGTTTTGTCCCTCAGTGCTTCACATGTTCTTACTTTTACAGCTCCATGATACCATTAACCATAACGGGCCTCATGCTCATAATGCCTTAATGTGTCCTGCGTGTTATCGTCATGATGACACAGCCAAAAAGAATTATTTCATTTCAAGAAAATAAAATCATTAAACTTATCTGGCAGACAAAGTACTTGTTTTAAGAAAATACTTAGTGATTTGTCCGCCAGATGAGTTTAATAATCAGATTTTCTTGAAATGAGATAATTATTTTTGGCTGTGTAATGATACCGAGATATGCATTGATCAGTTGATGCATCATGCCAACCCTACACATAATTAATACACTCTCAAAGGGACAGCATGATGCATGTATGATACATGAATGCATCCCTGGTGAGTTACCCGCAAAGAACAACTCGACAAGGGGGATAACACATTAATAAAGCACAATGTGAGCCCTAAAAATATGATAAAGACCAGGGTACTGCTCCTGGCTGCACGCCGACTGTCGGGCACCATAAAGGGTCAACCCCTGCACAATAAACGGTTTATTAGAGATGGAGGTATGCTGCCAGTCCCAGCGGCACCAAGCTACCATCCCATAAAGGAGCGGTCAGTGAGTAGCTACAGAGCGGGGTGGGGGAGGGGAGGGGGCATTTGGTGATGGGTGGGGGGGGGGGGAGGGGGCAAAAAGTTGGATCCCTTGAGGAAAACCAAAAGATTCCCTTCATGAGACGGAAACTGAGAAAAGAAAGCTGGCAAAAAGTGTCTGTGTTTTCCTGTGTACATCATCCGGGCGATCAGGGCAATTGGAGCCGTGCAATTGGTTAGGGGAGGGGACACAATCTCGAACCATATCACGTGTGGGTGTGGGTTGGGCGGGGGTATTCAGTGTGGATATCTAGGCAAACCCCTCCCCTGTTTTTTTTATAATGGCCGCTCCCTAAACGATAAAGGTCTGACATTTACTATACAAGATAAACGTTTATATGAGCAACCATAACATGCTGGTTACCACCACCCCCTGTCTACTGAGAGTCACGCGATTGTAAACAGACAATTATTGTTGGTTTTATTCAACGAGAACTTATGGTGGGGCGATCACAAGGCAGAGAAGGGCACTGTGTTTTGATGTCCCTTCTGCAATAATTGAGTAATGATGTAGTATCACGCACTAGACGATTCACTTTTATACATCAGCAAGTAGTCTGTAGCCGGAGCCGCAAAAACTCACTGTTACCACACACCTAGTGCATGTTACCTTACTGACACAATGTCACCATGGGCACTGAGTGCAAGTTAAAGTACTTGTTTATGTGTAAACTCACTGTCACCACACACACATACTCAGTGCAAGTGACAGTACAAACTCAGTGTACCACACTCTTATGAGTTATAGTGCATGTTGGCTTACTGACACAATGTCACCATGCACACCGAGTGCAAGTTACAGTACAAACTCAGTATCACCACACACACTCAGAGCAAGTTACAGTGCAAACTTAAGGCTAACCAACACTCTCCTTTTACTGTACAAACCAAGATGGTATTTGTTATTATATGAACACGCTCAATCCTATTGGTCAGTTTGGCCACATGTAGTGACAGTACACACTAAGTGTTACCACACACCTAGTGCATGTTACCTTACTGACACAATGTTACCATGCACACTGAGTGCAAGTTACAGTACAAACCCACTGTTACCAAACACCCCGAGTGCAGGTTACAGTACAGACTCACTGTTACCACACTCTCAGTGCATGACTGTTACTTTACTGATAAACTGTTACCACACACACTCAGTGCAAGTAGTACAGACTTAAGACTACCCAACACTAGCATTTTACTGTACAAACCAAGACGGTATTTGTTATCATAAATTATGAACACGCTCAATCCTATCGGTCAATTTGGCCACATGTAGGAGCATTCTCTTCATGCGGATATAGATATCTTAGCCTGTATAGTGCCAAAGGTAGTCTTGGATTATGATTTATTGGTCGTCATGATGCATAAATGCATTGCCTGTGATCTGTACGGGCAGGCACTGCGTTGATGCAAGAGCCCATGCTACAGTATCAACCCTGCATGACCATCAGGATGTATGAATGAAGCACTGGTTATCGTTATGGGCTTGTTTTTATGTATAATAATGACTTAAAGTACCACGCATTGTTTAAAGGGTTGAATTATTAGTTCGCGATATCCATATGGGTCAATAAGCACATCAATACTATGAACAGTATCAAGATACTTATGGCAGATGCAATAAAGCGAATGATTTTTCTCCTATCCACTTTATGATGAAAGATGACACATTATTTTCAAATCAAATGGTTTAATGTGGTCAGCAACAGCATCAGCCATTAAAAACCGATAACAAAACCAAGAGACAATAGATTCTGTTAAGACACTAACTGTGCGCCGCAATAGCCTGGCCATTTGCGAGAGGAAAAAACAGGTCTTTATTCCTTAGTGCCCACAATGCTTAATGCAAAATCAAAGATTTACGAGGTCGAAAAATAAGGGTTGTCAGGGAACTTTAAGTTGTTTTTATCATTCAGCGTCCTTTCCTTATTAATGGTGCCATAAAGTGCCCGTCCTGGCGTGTTCAATTTGAGGCAACAGAGACATTAGCCCACCTTGCCCACCTCAATGTGCGGAGGAAGCTAACCCTTTAACAGCTGCCCAATGCATTATAATGTGTTATGTCCTTGGTCGTCATGATGCATTCATGCATCCCTGCTGAGTCTGCTCAAAAGGGCTGCATTCATGCATCATGTCAAACCAACGTATTTGATGTAAACACTTCCGTAGGGTTGACATGATGCATGGATGCAGCCATAGTGAGTACACTCAATAGAGCTGCATTCGGCTATCATGACAATAAGGGGCATAATTCAGTATGCGGCCCATAAAGGGAAACACCTAAGGGAGTGGTCATTTTTGAACAGCAGGGAGGGGGGTGGAGGTGGTAGATTTGAGGGGAGGGGGACAAAAACATTTAGACCACTCCTAAGGTTGGGAGGGGTGTGGGGTCAAATAAATTCTACTCCTTTTTAGTGGAAAAGCTAAGAGGGGTCAGCCGTGATTAATTTTGAACAAGGCTGAAAGATTTCAATAATGATACAGTATATGTAGACACCGAATTGTAGCAGTTTATTACGTAGCCTACATAAAGCAGCACCATATAACAACCTTTAGTGTAGTCAACCTATGATGCTATACTTTATAAGGACACAAGTCTGTTATGTCATTAAGTAGCAACAGGCGGAATTTAGTACATTTAGGGAGGGGGTGACATACTTTCAGCGATGAAGCCAGCTCGTTATCATAGCTATCAGAGGGAGCTGAACAATGTTGGTCCCAAGGGGGGAGGGGGCTGCACATTCTGCGCCTACTTCCAGAAGAATCTGACCCTGTTGTAAATCAATTACTGCACGCTTCGTGACTATTGCAGTTTATTTGATGGCAGTTGAGTCATATATCGATGTAAAGCAATGACGACGGAATATAAGACAAAGACATTAACAATGATCTTGTGGACTGAAAATCCCAAGCATTGCATGACTTTGGCATGTAACAAGGCCTGGCTCCAGTCGGCCTATCAGCGTAACGGCTGACTAACGACCCTCTCTGCCACCAACATGTCTAAATACTATTGGTATATCTCTACGGATGCTACAGATGCCCTGGCCTGAAGAGGGACACGATACTGCCTCCTCCATGTCTTATTGTTGTCAGCCACGCATGCAGTGGGCAGTTTTTGAGTTTGTACATGTATTTTATTTGACTAAGTGATTAATGAACTGGACTGGGACACCTTTTTTGCCTGTAATGATCCCGATGAGGCATGGGATATTCTATTTGGAAGGCTATTAGAATACTTGGATAGGAAATGTCCAGTTAAAAAGCGTTTTTTCAAAAAGCAGAAATCCAAATGGGTGACTGCTGAGCTGCTAAGGCTTTTCCATGAAAGAGATGCAGCTCTAAAAAAGGCCATTCAAACTAAGAAGGTTGAGGATATCATAGTAGCAAAGGCTCTTAAAAATAGATCTAATGTGAAATCAAAACAAGCCAAACGTAGTTATATCAAAAATCAATTAGAGGTAAATGCCAAGGATCCTAAAAGATTCTGGGCAGCAATTAAGGACATGTTACCTAATGAGGTAAAAGGTGGTTGCTTTAATCTGAAGGATGACCAGGGCTCAGAAATCCCGTCAGAAGATGTTGCTAATCATATAAATTCCTTTTTCGCAAATGTTGGTAAAAAGCTGGCTGATAAAATTGATGCTCCCGTGGGATATGATCCACCAGTCATAGTGCCTCCTGAAGACACTTTAACCTTTAATGATATTATATTAGAGGACCTAGAGAAGGAGTTGGGACAAATAGATGTAAATAAATCATCTGGTTTAGAAAACATTTCAGCTAAGGTGCTCAAAGAATTCCTGATTGGAAGGAAGGAAGAATTTTTGCATTTATTAAACTTGTCTATTACAACTGGGATTTTCCCCAAAAAATGGAAAGAGGCTAAGATCTGTCCTATCCCAAAAGTAAAAAATCCTGGTGATGTAAGTGACTTAAGGCCTATTTCTTTGTTACCAATAACAGGAAAGATTTTGGAAAAATTCATTCATAAACAATCTTACTCATTTCTTGAAGGGAATTCACTTTTAACACCAAACCAGAGTGGTTTTAGGAAAAATAGAAGCACCCAAGATGCTGTGTTAGAGTTGAATAATAATATCTTTAAATCATTAAATGATGGAAAGTACACGGGTGCTGTCTACATTGACTATAAGAAGGCATTTGACACAATTAGTCATGATAAACTACTAAAGAAGCTGCCTAAATATGGTTTTAGTGAAAAAGTCACTAGCTGGTATAAGAGTTACTTGGAAAATAGAGTGCAGAAAACAAACGCAAATGGAGTCTCTTCTGAGTGGGAGGACGTGTCATGTGGTGTCCCCCAAGGATCTATCCTAGGCCCAATTCTTTTTATTTTATATGTTAATGACTTATCAAATCTGGAAATGTCTTGTAAGTGTCTTCAGTATGCAGATGACACTGTACTATTTATCTCTGGTAATGACTTGACTAATATTGCAGACTGTTTACAAAAAGATCTGAATAGCCTTGTTTCCTGGTGTGACGAAAATCAGCTCACCATAAATGCAAAGAAAACAAAAACAATGTTATATACATATGAAAAAAATGTAATTCTACCCCCTGTATATGTTAAAGGTGTGGAGTTAGAGGAAGTAGAGAATTATAAATATCTTGGTATTATTATGGACAATAATATGAGTTTTAAAAGTCAGTTGTCAAAAACTATTGGTTCTGTAAATCATAAAATATGGTTGCTAAGACATTTTAGGGGCCACATGGATAAAGATACTGCGATAATATTGCTTAAAACTATGTTACTACCATACATTGATAATAGTAGTGTGTTCTTATCTGGTATAAGCTATTCTGAGCAAAAGAAGCTGCAAATCCTACAAAATATTGGTATAAGGGTCAGCCTAAATATAAAAGACCCACTGTCCATGTCTGTCAAGGATATTCATCTAGAGGTAAACATTCTTCCTATTGACTTGAGAAGAGAGTATCTGCAAGGTATATTATGTTACAGGTTAATAAAGTTAAAGTCACTAGATTTGATCTGTAATAGAGTGACTAGAGCAGCAGATGGTCCATTAATTAAGATGTACACTGCACATACGAGACGAGTACAATTGTCTCCCCCTGTCGATGCATATAACACCTGGAATAACATCAAACCTGAAATAAGAATTTCTGAAAACAACATTATTTTTAAAAGGAAATTGAAGTGTAGTATCCAAAAACATTTCAAGGAGGCCTGGAATTACCATCTCCAATTTACAAATCTGTAAACTGCATTAATAGGTACAACTCTTCATTACAAAGCCCAGTGGTCAACCTACTACAAATGAACTTTTCGTTGAATTTATTCAACTTGGTGGGCAATTAAAATAATACTTATAAAGTCTTTGTATAGTATTAGTAACCCTGGCACTGTATTGTATTGTATGCATAAGAATCTGTCATCTCATATTGTATAATAGTATTCTATCTGTGCGACACCTTAGGAACCTCGGTCATAAAGCACTCACTGGAATACAATGTATCTATATGAATGGAAAGGCACATATATTTCTGAATATTGATCACAGGTATATCATACATCCAACCAACCTGACTACACTTACATGTTTTTTTATGTGAACTTGGTATCATCTCATCACTCATCTCCCCTCGCCCCCTCCCCTCCCCCTCCCCCAGTAATATCACAATGATAGGCTATATGGTAGTCATCATCATTAAACAAATGGAATGGAGGTGCTGTTACCAAAGCTGCTAATCAAATGATGTTATCATTATAAGTATCAACCTCTTCTGTTATCCAATGGAATCAAATGTAATTGTATTCATACTTTTATGTTTTTTGAGATCAGCAGAATAAAAACCTTGCAAATTGAAAATTGAAATTGAAGTCATCTTCGAAAAATACAATTACAGCACGAAATTACACAATGTAAGGTTAGTGGGTGAATGATTCAAACTGCAGTCAAAGCCAATGCATGGATCTACTCGTCATCACCAACTACTGGGACACCTGCACCAAGAGTCGCTTGACGAAAACCACTTTGTTGTGTCCGCCTAAGTGCTAAGAGGTGGGGTGAAAAAACAACTCAGAACTCCAAGGATCATTAAAGACATCTATGAAAATAGCCCGTACCATAGAGGCTCGGCAGCATGGAACGAGCTGGATCCGACGACCCAGCACACCAGAGACAGAAGTGATTTCATGAATTTGATTACATCATGATAACATCCAGAACAGTCTAGCAACTAGTAGCGGACCCGTACATTTTTAATGACTTGCTGTTTAGTTTCTTAGAGAGACGTGTATCTTTTTCCCCAACGAAATCTGATTTCTACATGGACAACAAAAATACTTGAATTATCATTCTTGAATTATGACAATGCAAACTGAACAATGTGGCATATTGTGTATATATTTATAGTTTACATGTTCTATCGAAATCCTGGCTTTCAGGATTTCCTGGCATTATATTGAAAAACTTCATATGTAGTAAGATTATTTTGCCATGATAAAATCTAACAACAACAACAACAACAACAACAAACAGGTGAAGTGGGAGTAGAATCCTTTTGGGCAACATTTGTCGGCATAATGCGCCAATATTGTAATTGCCAGTAACGTATCAGCACTGCATTGGTACATCATGCCAAACCTGAGAGAGTGAATCAATCCCAGAGTTTCGCCATGATGCATGAATGGAGCCTTTTACCAGGATTGCCTTATTGTATCATTATGACAAATGTCATAGCATATTAAATCACTATGCTCTGCTCTTAAACGATGAGTTGTAATCACCCGTTTGTCTTAAACCTCTGGGGTATTACTTTTTCTGCTACAGCGGGGTGGGGTTGGCGATGATATAGGTGTTCTTTCTAATGTAGCTCTCCCCAGCAGAGTAGAAGAAAAATGTGCTTGTTTGTAATGATGTCTAACATAACAAGGTCTAGACTTGGGTTGGAGGGTGTGTTTGCCTCCTCTACTTCACTCAGAACTGAACTGGTATTAAGCTTATTTTTGCGCTCCCTTTAATAGCATGCTTGGCATGACATGTGGCCACTTGGTCTAGACATAGCACTATCCATAACTCTATTCCCTTATAAACCTGTCTCCCCGGACATCTTGTAAACCTTAATTAAGGATCATCTTAGTGGGGGCATGGTGGGGAAGTTCATGACATAGGGACATTATTCCATCTCCTTTTCATAGCTTCCTGTCTACACTATCTTATCAGAGGAGGTTCGGCTTTCTGTTGTAAAGCTCAGGGCAACAGGTAACCCAGTGAACAAAGAACGTTTTTTAATGTTTTGAAACCTTACAAATTATAACGTTATTTTACGTTATATGTAAAACGTTATTTAACATTGTTAAATGGTTTCCCAAAAACGTTTGTATTCACAACGTTATATAACGTTATTTAACGTTTATATATGGCTATGATTTGTCACCCATATGATGGAAACCAACAGTCAACTCCCTCCTAAAGACCAGCCCTCTAATGTGACCACCCCTCTAATGCAACTACCTCACCCTCCAACCACTAAAATTTCACAAAACCCCAGTCTGGATGACCCTTTTATATGCATGATCCAAAACATCTTGTAACAAACCAACCTGGGTTTGAACCCGGGATCTTCTGCATGAGACACTAACCAGTTACATCTGCTCCATTGAGGATGTGGTATTAAGCCTGGTGAAAGCTATAAGGGGTGATCCATTAAGTATGTCACGCCCGAAGGGGTGGGGGGTGGTCTTTTTTTCTGTGACAAAGTGTGACAAGGGGTTGGGGGGGTGTATAGGATTGTGTGACATCACACTTTCAGATTTTTTTAGAAACCATATATTAAATAAATGCTGCACTGCTGTATACAAGTGCGACTTGAAACAGTATGTGGGTACCACATGTCTTCCATTAGAGACCTTTAGCAAACCCAACGTAGCCAATTAAACGTAGACGTAACGTATACTTTCAGCACTGCTACGTCTGCGCTTTTTTAACTTTCACGTGGTTGCTGAAGGTCCCTAATATCAGAAGAAAGGATAGCAGTGCCCGGGGGGTGTATATTTTATATAGATGGGTGTGCGGCAAGCAAGGTTACATTTTGAGCAAGATCCCCCTTAGGACCTACCAAGGGTCCACTTTTCACCAGAGTTAAACTCAAACATAACTTGACAACAAGAGAGGTTGACGGGACGACGAGAGAGGTTGACGGGACGACGAGAGAGGTGACGGGACAACGAGAGAGGCGACGGGACGACAAGAGAGGCAACGGGACAATGAGAGAGGCAACGGGACGACGAGAGAGGCGACGTGAAGACGAGAGAGGCGACGTGAAGACGAGAGAGGCGACGGGTTGACGAGACTTTCCCTCCTTTTCTAGCTGGGATCCCTCAACTATAGGCCCTAAACCGTATAGCGAGTTGAGCCAGGGGGGGGGGAGTTAAGGGAGTGAGCATAATTTTTTGTCGTATTACATTTTGCCACATTTTGTGCATACTTGCAGAAAAATCCGACCCTGTTGTTAATCAATAAATGACCGCACGCTTCGTGACTCTTGCAGTTTATCTGATGGCAGTTGAGTCATAAACCGATATATCGCAATGACGACGGAATATAAGACAAAGACATTAACAATGATCTTGTGGACTGAAAATCCCAAGCATTGCATGACTTTGGCATGTAACAAGGCCTGGCTCCAGTCGGCGCATCAGCTTAACGGCTGACTAACGACCCTCTCTGCCACCAACATGTCTAAATACTATTGGTATACCTCTATGGATGCTACAGATGCTCTGGCCTGAAGAGGGGCATGATACTGCCTCCTCCATGCCTTATTGTTGTCAGCCAGGCATGCAGTGGGCAGTTCTTGAGTTTGTACATGTATTTTATTGGACTAAGTCATCTTCGAAAAATATAATTACAGCATGAAATTACACAGTGTAGGGTTGGTGGGTAAATGATTTAAAGTTGGTATCCCAATTGGGGTGACTAGAATTGACCCCTCTCAATAATTACATGAAAGTCTTTAATGTACACTTTTCTTCTGAAATGGGTGCTTGATTCTGGTTACAAAGAGTCTTAAAGTCTTGAAGGAAAGTGTATAATAACATCTACATCTACAGCTTTCATGGAGAAAACTCAAGCATTGGCAAACCATCTGAGATATGCTGCCACCTGTAGAGATGTCAAAGTACTAATGTGTTCATGAATGGAGTTGAGCTACTGGGTCTGCAATGGGAATATTTTGTAAACACTATACACAGCTGCCACCTTGTGGTTTAGAAGAGAGGCATCCTAATTGCTTTATTTTTGACTGCTCAGTGAAAATTCATTTTTCCTACTGTGTGGGGAATTTTGTATGTAAATAGTTCTCATAGAGCTTTAATACTTTCACATATGTCTTACAACATCAGCATGCTTATCCCCATGCTGGAAGTGGAAATTTGTCACCGCAATAGTTGGGATACCAACTTTAAACTGCAGTCAGAGCCAATGCATACTCGTCGTCACCAACTACTGGGACACCTGCACCAAGAGTCGCTTGACAAAAACCAAGTTGTTGTGCCCGCCTTAGTGCTAAGAGGTGGGGTGAAAAAACAACTCAGAACTCCAAGGATCATTAAAGACATCTATGAAAATAGCCTGTACCATAGAGGCTCGGCAGCATGGAACGAGCTGGATCCGACGACCCAGCACACCAGAGACAGAAGTGATTTTATGAATTTGATTTAATCATGATAACATCCAGAACAGTCTAGCAACTAGTAGCGGACCCGTACATTTTTAATGACTTGCTGTTTAGTTTCTTAGAGAGACGTGTATCTTGTTTCCCAACGAAATCTGATTTCTACATGGACAACAAAAATACTTGAATTACCATTCTTGAATTATGACAATGCAAACTGAACAATGTGGCATATTGTGTATATATTTATAGTTTACATGTTCTATCGAAATCCTGGCTTTCAGGATTTCCTGGCATTATATTGAAAAACTTCATATGTAGTAAGATTATTTTGCCATGATAAAATCTAACAACAACAACAACAACAATAAAACAGCTGAAGTGGGAGTAGAATCCTTTTGGGCAACATTTGTCGGCATAATGCGCCAATATTGTAATTGCCAGTAACGTATCAGCACTGCATTGGTACATCATGCCAAACCTGAGAGAGTGAATCAATCCCAGAGTTTCGCCATGATGCATGAATGGAGCCTTTTACCAGGATTGCCTTATTGTATCATTATGACAAATGTCATAGCATATTAAATCACTATGCTCTGCTCTTAAACGATGAGTTGTAATTACCCGTTTGTCTTAAACCTCTGGGGTATTGCTTTTTCTGCTACAGCGGGGTGGGGTTGGCGATGATATAGGTGTTCTTTCTAATGTAGCTCTCCCCAGCAGAGTAGGAGAAAAATGTGCTTGTTTGTAATGATGTCTAACATAACAAGGTCTAGACTGGGGTTGGAGGGTGTGTTTGCCTCCTCTACTTCACTCAGAACTGAACTGGTATTAAGCTTATTTTTGCGCTCCCTTTAATAGCATGCTTGGCATGACATGTGGCCACTTGGTCTAGACATAGCACTATCCATAACTCCGTTCCCTTATAAACCTGTCTCCCCGGACATCTTGTAAACCTTAATTAAGGATCATCTTAGTGGGGGCATGGTGGGGAAGTTCATGACATAGGGACATTATTCCATCTCCTTTTCATAGCTTCCTGTCTACACTATCTTATCAGAGGAGGTTCGGCTTTCTGTAGTAAAGCTCAGGGCAACAGGTAACCCAGTGAACAAAGAACGTTTTTTAACGTTTTGAAACGTTACAAATTATAACGTTATTTTACGTTATATGTAAAACGTTATTTAACATTGTTATATGGTTTCCCAAAAACGTTTGTATTCACAACGTTATATAACGTTATTTAACGTTTATATATGGCTATGATTTGTCACCCATATGATGGAAACCAACAGTCAACTCCCTCACTGTAAAAAGTTGTTGTTCGTGAACAGCAATATGTGCTGTAACTATACAGTACTTAATCTGTAAAAGATAATACAGTAACTTTTGCTGTACACATACAATTCTGTTACTGTAGATGCAGGTTCGAATCCCATAACTAGCAACCAGAGGGAGAGAGAGCAGAGAGGTTGGAGGGAGTACCATACTCCACAGCTCAAATATGACCTGATCTTTTCAAAAGCCCAATGATGCAGGCTACATAGTGACTGCCCCTCTAGCTCAGTCGGTAGAGCCGTGGGAGATGTAGTCTGAGGGTCAGCAGTTCCAGTCCCGGCAGGAAACTCTCACACAAACTACATTTCTCCTGATGCAATTCTAAAGTATAATATATTTTGGTACACTGAAATGTTACTATTGAAAATATGCAGAGGATAAGACCAATGTATCTCAACAATCTGCATGAAAGATAGTAAAATTTACTTTGAGAAACATCTATAGGCCATCAAGATTACACTTCAACTAATGGTAGTTCAGTCCTTATTAGTACATTACTGCAATAGGATAATTTTCATATTATCCCTTAAGACATGAACAGTCTAGTTCTAAAATTGTCCCCAGGGATCCTGTGTTGACCTCATTACTATTCACACATAAGTAGGAGGTGTTTCAATGCACCTGACATGCAGGATTCACTGGCGTAGTGGTCATGGTTCAGGACTATGGATTGGAACCTGGGGGTTCAAATCTCCAAGATGTTGAATATGTGAGCCTTTTTAGAACCCAGGTCTGCGTCTACAGTAGATTCTACTGTAGGTCTACAGCAGAATTTACTGGAACCAAAGTTGCCCCCAATAGTTGCTGTACAGGAACACTACTTACTTCTAACAGTGCTCCTAAAGACCAGCCCTCTACTATGACGACCTCGCAATAATGCAATCACTTTTTTCTTTTGTTTTGATATGCAAAACTCCCTAATGTGACCACCCCTCTAATGCAACTACCTCACCCTCCAACCACTAAAATTTCACAAAACCCCAGTCTGGATGACCCTTTTATATGCATGTGGTATGTGGTATTAAGCCTGGTGAAAGCTATAAGGGGCGATCCATTAAGCATGTCACGCCCGAAGGGGTGGGGGGGGGTCTTTTTTTCTGTGACAAAGTGTGACAAGGGGGTGGGGGGGTGTATAGGATTGTGTGACATCACACTTTCAGATTTTTTTAGAAACCATATATTAAATAAATGCTGCACTGCTGTATACAAGTGCAACTTGAAACAGTATGTTGGTACCACATGTCTTCCATTAGAGACCTTTAGCAAACCCGACGTAGCCAATTTAACGTAAACGTAAGTATACTTTCAGCACTGCTACGTCTGCGCTTTTTTAACTTTCACGTGGTTGCTGAAGGTCCCTAATATCAGAAGAAAGGATAGCAGTGCCCGGGGGGTGTATATTTTATATAGATGGGTGTGCGGCAGGCAAGGTTACATTTTGAGCAAGATCCCCCTTAGGACCTACCAAGGGTCCACTTTTCACCAGAGTTAAACTCAAACATAACTTGACAACAAGAGAGGTTGACGGGACGACGAGAGAGGTTGACGGGACAACGAGAGAGGCGACGGGACAACGAGAGAGGCGACGGGACAACGAGAGAGGCGACGGGACAACGAGAGAGGCGACGGGACGAAGAGAGAGGCGACGGGACGACGAGAGAGGCGACGGGACGATGAGAGAGACGACGTGACGACGAGAGAGGCGACGGGTTGACGAGACTTTCTCTCCTTTTCTAGCTGGGATCCCTCAACTATAGGCCCTAAACCGTATAGCGAGTTGAGCCAGGGGGGGGGGAGTTAAGGGAGTGAGCATAATTTTATGTCGTATTACAGGAGGGGTCAGAACCCCCCCCCCCCCCCAAGAGGGCCAAGTAGCCTACTATCCGGTTGTGGCCCTGCCTGGTTAATAACCCGACCTGGAGTGCAGCTCACCTGACCCAGACTTCATGGCTGTGTGGTCTAAGCACTGGTAAATGAGTCCTACTATAACAGGTTCGAGTCCCATAGGATGCACTATTTTCTCAACATAAATTAGTCCCTAAAATAGTAGTTTCAGCTAGGTGTTCCATAACCATTTCATAACGTAAAATAACCTTTTTATAACGTTATTTATCAGCCAAAATCCATGATAAAAAATGTAAAATAACGTTATAATAAGGTTGTAAATTCAAACGTTTTTCCATAACGTTTATATACGTTAATTGGAGTCAACGAATTTGGGTAAAATAACGTTATATTTCCGTTTTTTTTCAAACTTTTTCCACACCTCCAAGAAACGTTATTTTTACGTTATATAACGTGTTTTTGTTTACTGGGAAGCGTTAAACATGCATTGTAATGTATTGTACATTATTTTATATTATTATGTAGTTTATATATGCATGGTACAACATGTGTACAAATCTTACATCCATGTTCACCGGAAAAGTAAAATAATGTTTGAATAATGCTGTACCTCTAAATATACGTTAATTGATGTCAACTTTCCAACCTTCAAATAGCGTTTTACACACCTTCGGGAAACGTTTTCTTGTTGAATACGTTAGATAATAAGTTTTTTTTGTTACCTGGCTAGAATGCCTGAGGGCAGAGGTAACTTTATGGATGGGAATGCCCTTTAACATAAGAGCTAACGGCAAGGCAGATGTTCTGCAATAACTAATTGGATGAATGCATCTATAAATAGATGATTGACGTCATTATCGTGTAGGGGCACTCCAAAAAGCTGCCAGGGAGATGTCTATAGGTCATTTTCCTACAGCCTGTTCAGTTTGACCCTTAAAGGGAGGTAGACTTCACTGTGCTATACCCTTTGCCGTCATAATACATGAGATTGGTACTAATATGTCTTACTCCTCCCAACTAGGATTCAAATTATTTGTGAATGACCCCTATCAAAGATAGTTAGCCATTGGAATTTGGATTTGTGCCCTGAAATGGATGTTTTTCTACACTCTAAGAACAGTGTGTTGCGGGGATATGCATGAGGAGTTACACACACATATTTGCAACACACCTCAGATCAATACACTTTTGGCAAAGAGTGTGTAGTGTGTAGTGGGTTACACCAAAATATGTGTTAAAACATTGTTTTGCCCCCCCCCCCCCCCCACCTAAATTCACCACCGTTCACCACGGTTAAAGACAAGTCCCATCTTGGTTTATATTTAAAAAAGAAGTTAATTCATGTCTTAATATCCACACTGCATGGCCTGGATGATGACAACATTTTCAAATCATTGGTTCTCTGATTTAATATAGTCAGCAATAGCGACAGATAAAACCAACAACAAAACCGAGAGACAATACCTTCTCTACAAAACACCAACCATACACAATAATAGCCTGGCCATTAAGGAGAGGAAAAACTGGGCCTTTATTCCTTAGTACCAACAATGCTTAATGCAAAATAAAAGATTTATGAGGCAAAAAAATAAAGGTCGTCGGGGAGCTTTAAGTTGTTTTTATTATTTAGCGTCCTTTCCTTATTAATGGTGCCATGAAGTGCCCGTCCTGACGCTTTCATTTTGAGGCAGCAGAGACATTAGCCCACCTTGTCTGTCTGTGGAGCCAGTTAACCACTTATGGGCCATATAGGGCTTTAAAGATGCTATACCAGTTGGCACACTCAAACCTACATTTTATTCATTTGTATCTCAGATGATTGTATAACCCTTTCCCTCTTAAAATCTGCCATTTATTTTGGTGAAAGATTCTTAATATGTGCAATGCAAGACTCCAATTCCAACCATTATTTATATTCTGGTGGGGTTTAGTTATTTTGTGCTGAAAAAGGACATCAGGTGGCAGCACTGAGTGGTCTCCTACCTGAAAGTCTTTCATTGCTGATCTTACCAACAGAGTATACTATTACCTGGTGTAACACTATACATATGGTCCTACCTTTTTGAGGTAATTAAGTGCTGGATAGAATGCTGTTTTTATTCTACATCTTTTGCCTTAGCACAGTTAAAAGTCACAAAGAAGTTTGAGATCTTGCAAATACACTGCACTAAGGAGACGCTTTATCAATATGCAGAAAGTGAACTATCTATATATCTGAGGTGGCATGGCAGCTTTAATGTATTATGCCCTTAAGCATCACACTGAGGTCGCCCCGATAGGATTCATGCAAATACTCCTGCATGGTCAGCATGATGTATTGATGCAGCCCTGCCGAGTACACCCACAAGGGTTGCATTCGTACATGCATAACAACAATAACGCACATAATACGGCCCTTATAGTGTTAACTAATTTTCACCCAAAACGGACGTATTGTAGCACAGGCTGCAGCTCATACTGCTTCAATGTGTTCAGAAATGACCACCAACATGGAAGGGTAGGCATTGTTATAACATAGAAACAGTAAACAGCCGGTAAACTAATAGTTGAAGACTTTGTTTTATCAACACGTCTATATGGAATTTTTCTACTATGATATAGGGCAATGTTTGTAATTATGAAATGTGTATCTCAATATAACGAAATGTTACTAAGTTATTGTCTGAGCATCATACATATAATAACAATATGATATGCAGTTCAAGATATAACATAAACCACTAACAATGATGAAGTAGACTTGAAGTCCTCAGCGTTGCATGACTTTAGCGTATGACACGGCTCAACCCCCGACCTTCAGCCAGCACAATGGCTGACTAATGGCACTTTTTGCCACCGACATGTTCACATACTACCGTTATGTCTCTCTATGGTCGGTCTGACAGAGGGACATAATGGAAACTGCATGTCTTATTGTTGTGGGAAATGCATGCATTGGGTCAGTGGATCAAACTGTATATGATACACATGCTACATAGCCAGAGGATATATGCCTTTATAGCCAATATGGTATTCGCTCTTCCATATGGGCTGATTATTCAAAATAGGAGTCTATGGGAGAAAAAAAATCTCACACTATTACTTTGTTTCTCTCTTAATGCCAGCCGTCCGTGACTGATTCTCACCAACGTGATGCAACTCTTTTTTTGGGGTTTTTCCCCAATATTTTCCACCCAATCCTTATCCCAGGTACATTTTTGGCCCTATATGTTAGCATTTGTTTAGTTCTACCGGAATAAATATAGTTTACCCCTTATCTCAGGAATTTTGTAGGAAAATTTGGCCATTTAGAGCCTAAACTTTCACGGTTTTTCTAATTTTTTTATTGAAGAATATTATAAAAAAAAAACTTTACCTAAATGGTACCTTTTATCTTCTACATTAGTTACATGATGATGTTTTCCATCAAGTTTGGCCGAATTACCATAAAATTTGTCCACCCAGCGAGTACCCCAGCGGTTTTCCTGAAAAAAATGATTTTTCACCATCTGACCGGCTTCAGCTAGTAGATAAAAAACAAAACAAATACAGTTCTCACCCAGAAACAGTGTGTGGTACAGATATAATTTTTGGTGCATACCATAGGTAATGTCTTACACTACAAAGTACCAAGGGTAGCCTACTCACATCTGCCTCTTCTACTCCCATCTCATCCTCTTGTATTTGCCACGTGCTGTTTTTCACCTGTCTGACCGCTTTACGTTACTCTGCTCGTACCATCCATACTGTTGTTATATAAGAAATCCAGGTAATGTTAAAAAAAGGGCCTATATGGTGCCATAACATCCAGCGAAAAGCAGCTCACTCCTGCTTTTGTTTACACGGCGAGGTCACGAGACGTACACTTCCGGTCTTAACTTTTCACCATCTGACCGTTTAATTCACGATATGACCGTTTAATTCACGATATGACCGGTCATACCGGTCGTTTTCTACACGCCCCCTACCACATTTGGCCGGTACTGCAACGCATTGTGGCGCCCTCTCTACTCAGGACAGTGCAACTAGCGTCTACTCCGCTGGTACCCGACGTAGGACGCTGCAGCGCATGACCTTCCACCGAGTAAGTATGTTTTGTTATGATTTTCTTCTACCCGGTCAAAGTAACATAAAGTGCTGTTATATTACCTTGTACCATGTGACAGCAGTCATGTTTTGTTGGTTCCATTGCGCTGGATCTCTTAGGCCATGGTTTATAGTGGGAGAAGCTGTAATTTTGTTGTAAATAAGCAAAACGCACGAACATTGACCGGCGACCTCCCCCCGCTCCACAACACTATATCACAATCTGACCGTCTGACCGTCTTAACACAGATGGTCAAAATCGATCTATACTACAGTAAAGATATAGAGTATGCGTGGGTATACACTTGGTCTCACTTACATCCATCTTTTAGGCCATATTTTATAGTGGGAGAAGCCGTAATTTCTTTGTAAAGAAGCAAAACGCATGCACATTGACCGGCGATCTCACAATCTGACCGGTCAATTCGATGTATAATACAGTATTTAAAGGTATAGAGTATGTGTGGCTGTACACTTGGTCTCACTTACATACACCCGTACCCTAAAAGGGGGGGGGGGATTTGGACCACATTAGGGGGGGGGGCAAAAAGATTTGGACCCCCCTGAAAGAAAATGGCTACTCCAGGAGGGGGGGTATAAATTTTTAAATTAGTCCTTATTAGTCCTCATTAAAAAAGCGGGCCCGGTATTTCGGCGAGGGGTTGTAATGTTTCCGCCCCCCCTTCAGAAATAAATAAATAAACAATCCCTTTTACAAACTAAACTTGACCTATTTTTTTCTACTCCATAGGTTAGCGTAGTACAATGAAGAAGAGAAAGGCCCACCCCGCCTCCGACAGTGACTCCGATTGGGAGGAGGAGGAGCAGGCTACCCCCCCCCCCAAAAAAAAGAAGAAACCAACCCGGAGGAAAAAGCCTGCTTCTGATAACGATTGTGAGCAGACTGTTGTTACACCACCGTATGGGGCGCCTAAGGAGGAAATCGAAAGATGGCTGAAAGAACACAAAGCCATATACAATGAACTCAACCGGAAGGACAAGGCTGCCTACCAAACTGTTCGCAACCGCAACAAGAACCGGCCCTGGTATGGTAAAAAGAAGAAGGAGGCTGCCTTTGTCGCACATCGGCGAGACATCGCCAAGGTATTTAATTTTATTATATATTTTAAGTCTATTTCTTGTTACATGTATTTTACTATAAAGTGGTTGTAAACTCCTTCTAACATTATAACACAACTCTATATATGTCACATCAACCGGTCATATGGTGAAATATGACGTAGGCTACCCTCTATACTTTTACAAATCAAGCACCAGTTACATTTATAACAGGCACAGCTGCCTCTATATATCTAGGCAGTCGCCAAAAATCGCCAAAGAATCAGGTCAGATTGTGAAATTTGGTATATATATATATGGTCATTGCTTATCAAATATTTCCTACAGAAAAATACCCCCGTGAAAGGTACCAAGGAGTATGCGGCAATGAGAAAGCGCAACACCGACCTAAAGAGGCAAAAGTTGCAGGAAGGTTTGTGTACATAATTTTTTCTCTTTGTGCCTTTCATACAATCTTCCATATCCATGCTTATAAACACTACAATATATGCGCCCCCCCAAGTGAAATACATCTGACTGGTACAAATGCTGTTGCATTTCTGTTTATTTCTTTATTGATTTGAAGTCAGCAACTTGAATTCGGCCACATTGTATCCGAAGGGGCATTGTATACTGCATCCTCGACAGTGCTTTCAAGCATTTATAATACATCTTGTATTAAAAAAAAAAAGTATGGCACTCCCCCTCCTAGGTAGAGCTACAATAAAAAATCTCACTAAATCAATTTTTTTAACTTCAGAAAAAGAGGAAAGGGAAAAGTCCAAGGCAAGGAGGAGCACCAGGGGGGCGGAGGACATGTCCGAGCCGGTATCTGACATGTTGCCGGACAGAAAAAGGAGGACGAATAAGAGAAAGCAGGCTACCCCAGACAAGTCGCCACACTCTCTCCAATACGTAAGTTACACAACTTTTACAAATGTCACCCTCATAGCCGGTCATATTGTGAAATCGAGTACATGTACCACATGTTTTCTTCGCCCTAATTATTAGTATATAGACTGACAGTGCCCTGGTAGAGGATTTTTATTGCTTGTTAACGGTGTCCGCTATCCGGTAAGATTGTGACCATGTTTTCAGTTCGCCTTACAAGTTATCTTTGCAAAAATATATTTATCTGTATCCTTCCCAGCGTATTCAATCATGGATTAATCATACCACCACACGCATCTCACTGTGTACATGTGTGTATAAACTAATTCAATTTATGATTTGTGCAGCTGGGCCACAGTCGGACACCGTCACCTGCCCCGATCCCACCCTCCCGGACACCCTCACCTGCCCGCAGTCAACCTTCCCGGACAGCGTCACCTGCCCGCACCCCACCCTCCCGTACAGCGTCCCCAAGCACTGTCCGACCGTCACCTAGCCAGGACCAGGGTACGGGGCACTTTTTAAAATAAATACATTTCTCCATTTAAATACCTTTTTTTATATTGCTGTAGGTTACATGTAAAATAATAACAGACTTCAACTCTAGATATTTAACGAAATTGACCTCCTGGTGTTCCTTTCTTATACACTTTAAATATAAATTACCATACATTGTTTTCCAATCTAGCATTAAACCAAAGTTTTCTTTATGCACAGACGGAGCAGGCCCATCCGTTAACAAACTAAAGACGGACTACGATGTGCCACCACCCGACGTGATGTTGCCACATCGTTTCGTCTGTACCAATGACACCACTGAAGACTCCGATGACGATTCGGATGACAGGGCGAGGAAGACTGAGGCAGAGGAGCTGCAGAAGGCCATGGTGGAGATGCAGCTGCGCCTGGCTCTGTTGACGGCTAAAAGTGGTGAGTTCAATACCTATGCTTATATATTTATAAGTAAGAAAGGTCAGGCCGTGTAATATCCGGTCATATTGTGAAATGTGTAACAGAATTTTAAAATGTGTACATGATATAGAGAAAGGGAGAGTCTTAAATATCCTATATTTATATTTTTTTATATATATGGTTCTTTCAAATTTTAAGTGAATTTCTGAAATTTTTAAATATCTCATTTTAACAAATCTTACTGATACACTTTTGTCTATACTTCTCTTTAAAGTAGGAAAGAAGGGGAAAGGGAAGGGGAAGTCTTCGAAAGGTAAGGGGAAGTCCTCCAACCTCTCCTCCACCCTAACTCCGTCCGACGCGAGTGACGTCAGTGCCCCTGCGGTCCAGCATAGAGAAGACGGTCACGTCACTCCGCAGAAAGACACCAGCGCAGATGACGTAACTACCGTCGGTGCCCATGTAGTCCCGGATAGAGAAGACGGTCACGTCACTCCGCAGAAAGACACCAGCGCAGATGACGTAACTACCGTCGGTGCCCCTGCGGTCCAGGATAGAGAAGACGGTCACGTCACTCCGCAGAAAGACACCAGCGCAGATGACGTAACTACCGTCGGTGCCCATGTAGTCCCGGATAGAGAAGACGGTCACGTCACTCCGCAGAAAGACACCAGCGCAGATGACCTAACTACCGTCGGTGCCCCTGCGGTCCAGGATAGAGAAGACGGTCACGTCACTGCGCAGAAAGACACCAGCGCAGATGACCTAACTACCGTCGGTGCCCCTGTCGTCCAGGAGACACAGCAGTCAGACGAAGGTGAGTTATCCCAGAAATACACTTTTTCTAAATATTCAATATGGTCAGAACAAAAGAAAGAACCAACCCCCTGTGCATGCGCTACGCTGACAAGACCTTCACAATCTAACCACATAACTTACCTCACTATACATGACATGTATAGATATACGCCTCACACACTTACAAGTATGTATAGAACAACAAACCATATCTTATAAATACAAAAAAAAAACACTCACATTTATTCCTCCTCTTTCAGTGCCTCACGAGCCCCCAGAGAAAGACACCAGCGCAGATGACCTAACTACCGTCGGTGCCCCTGCGGTCCAGGATAGAGAAGACGGTCACGTCACTCCGCAGAAAGACACCAGCGCAGATGACGTAACTACCGTCGGTGCCCATGTAGTCCCGGATAGAGAAGACGGTCACGTCACTCCGCAGAAAGACACCAGCGCAGATGACCTAACTACCGTCGGTGCCCCTGTCGTCCAGGAGACACAGCAGTCAGACGAAGGTGAGTTATCTCAGAAATACACTTTTTCTAAATATTCAATATGGTCAGAACAAAAGAAAGAACCAACCCCCTGTGCATGCGCTACGCTGACAAGACCTTCACAATCTAACCACATAACTTACCTCACTATACATGACATGTACAGATATATACGCCTCACACACTTACAAGTATGTATAGAACAACAAACCATATCTTATAAATACAAAAAAAAAACACTCACATTTATTCCTCCTCTTTCAGTGCCTCACGAGCCCCCAGAGAAAGACACCAGTGCAGATGACCTAACTACCGTCGGTGCCCATGTCGTTCAGGATAGAGAAGACGGTCACGTCACTCCGCAGAAAGACACCAGCGCAGATGACGTAACTACTGTCGGTGCCCATGTCGTTCAGGATAGAGAAGACGGTCACGTCACTCCGCAGAAAGACACCAGCGCAGATGACGTACCTACCGTCGGTGCCCATGTCGTTCAGGATAGAGAAGACGGTCACGTCACTGCGCAGAAAGACACCAGAGCAGATGACGTAACTACCGTCGGTGCCCCTGTCGTCCAGGAGACACAGCAGTCAGACGAAGGTGAGTTATCTCAGAAATACACTTTTTCTAAATATTCAATATGGTCAGAACAAAAGAAAGAACCAACCCCCTGTGCATGCGCTACGCTGACAAGACCTTCACAATTTAACCACATAACTTACCTCACTATACATGACATGTACAGATATACGCCTCACACACTTGTATGTATAGAACAACAAACCATATCTTATAAATACAAAAAAAAAACACTCACATTTATTCCTCCTCTTTCAGTGCCTCACGAGCCCCCAGAGAAAGACACCAGCGCAGATGACCTAACTACCGTCGGTGCCCCTGCGGTCCAGGATAGAGAAGACGGTCACGTCACTCCGCAGAAAGACACCAGCGCAGATGACGTAACTACCGTCGGTGCCCATGTAGTCCCGGATAGAGAAGACGGTCACGTCACTCCGCAGAAAGACACCAGCGCAGATGACCTAACTACCGTCGGTGCCCCTGTCGTCCAGGAGACACAGCAGTCAGACGAAGGTGAGTTATCTCAGAAATACACTTTTTCTAAATATTCAATATGGTCAGAACAAAAGAAAGAACCAACCCCCTGTGCATGCGCTACGCTGACAAGACCTTCACAATCTAACCACATAACTTACCTCACTATACATGACATGTACAGATATACGCCTCACACACTTACAAGTATGTATAGAACAACAAACCATATCTTATTCCCCTATATATAAAACGGCACTATTTGGCACCAGCGAACCACCCCATTGGATTAAGCTTGAGTGCTTGACAGGAACAGATAAACCAAAAGAGGCTATATACAAATATGTACTTTTTTCAAAGCTAACTCGATTCTTTTCTCGATTTTACTTTAATTATTATTTGGAGCCAGTTATATATGATTATCCTTCTTTGTATCAGACTAATTCTCAAAAACTCACCTATTTGAAAGAAAAACAACACAAATATAGGCCTAATCAAAATAGCCTCGCATAGAGATCCTAGTAACAAGAGATGGCGAATTTCACAAAATTCCGCCATTGTTTTTAAAAATTAAATCCCAATTAGATAAGTTACATATCGAAGTATGGTGATCAGTCACAGTGGGATTGCACGGTACATGTGCATCCAAAGCTCCCCTGTAAGTATTACACCATAAAAGATTCAAATACTTGAAACAACAAAGCCTAAACATTTTAATCGAGGCTTAAGTACTGGTAGCATAACACTCTGCTAGGAGAGTGAAGGTTGATAGGGACGCATTGCCTTGACAACATCACAATGCGCTATCTGGGTTAGAGGGACGCCGCTGTAGGCTACCTCAGGCAGCTTCCCGCGCTGTAGTAGGCCCCCTAAGGGGTCGGGCTAGAGGAGGGGGGGGGGGCTGGGTGTAGGCCTAACAATGGCATAGCCTACATCGTTTTGGGTAGGCCTACATTACGGAGGGGGGGCGTTCAATGCAGGGTAAACAAGGGGGCGTTCCTGTAAACATTTTTTCTAGAATAACTTTGTCTCCAAAATCCAGTCGCCGAAGGCGCTGGTAAATACAAAAAAAAAACACTCACATTTATTCCTCCTCTTTCAGTGCCTCACGAGCCCCCAGAGAAAGACACCAGTGCAGATGACCTAACTACCGTCGGTGCCCATGTCGTTCAGGATAGAGAAGACGGTCACGTCACTCCGCAGAAAGACACCAGCGCAGATGACGTAACTACTGTCGGTGCCCATGTCGTTCAGGATAGAGAAGACGGTCACGTCACTCCGCAGAAAGACACCAGCGCAGATGACGTACCTACCGTCGGTGCCCATGTCGTTCAGGATAGAGAAGACGGTCACGTCACTGCGCAGAAAGACACCAGAGCAGATGACGTAACTACCGTCGGTGCCCCTGTCGTCCAGGAGACACAGCAGTCAGACGAAGGTGAGTTATCTCAGAAATACACTTTTTCTAAATATTCAATATGGTCAGAACAAAAGAAAGAACCAACCCCCTGTGCATGCGCTACGCTGACAAGACCTTCACAATTTAACCACATAACTTACCTCACTATACATGACATGTACAGATATACGCCTCACACACTTGTATGTATAGAACAACAAACCATATCTTATAAATACAAAAAAAAAACACTCACATTTATTCCTCCTCTTTCAGTGCCTCACGAGCCCCCAGAGAAAGACACCAGCGCAGATGACCTAACTACCGTCGGTGCCCCTGCGGTCCAGGATAGAGAAGACGGTCACGTCACTCCGCAGAAAGACACCAGCGCAGTGGTCCAGGATACAGAAGACGCATCCCCTGAGCCCGTCTATGCCCCTCAGATTGTCCACGCCCCCCATGTTTTGCGGGTGGAGCTTGCACCAGTGGCACAGGGTGAGTTATCTGTTCACCAAATTTTCAATATAGGTACTCAAAATAAGAATTAAACCTGTCTTTATATCCGAGTCTTACACAATGTTCACCATCTGACCGGATCAGTTTACGTTCAGTGCTTTACATAGTAACCTCCGTATCCTCTGGCGTTGTAGGTAGAATAAATTTACATATTATAAGCCAGAATATTCTTGCTTCTCTTCAGACCCTATTCCACCCTGGGCAAACAATGCGATAGGTGACTGCCCACTATGCGACAAAGTATCGGTACTTCTAGAGAGGCACATGTCCTACTGCCATCCCAACGTGTCTCTTCGCCGAACTGATGAACACACAGCATTGAATATCGACCATGCTCTTTCAGCTCCACCTGCAGTGCCGCTCCGGTCACCACTGACCTACAACGTCATCGACCTGACGCCGACGAACTCGGGGGAGTCAGATGAAGGGACAGAAGTTGGATGTAAATATAACTTATAAGTTAACACTTATTTAAGTGTACGCACATAATTAAGGGATAAATCACATGTAACTTATATTTATCACATGACATTGTCCGGTCACCACTGCGCTGTTCATGCTTGGACCACTAAAAAGTACATACCGACAGAACTCTCTTTGAGTGTGCTTATGTTAATTTCACAATCTGACCGGATCAGTAACACAGTAAAAAACATTTCAAAAGTAGGCTATGAAATATGGTGGTAAAAGTCCTACACACTTTAACACGTCACAATCTGACCGGCTGTCCTTGCTTTAAAAACAAGAAGGTATTTAACACCTTCTACTTTAAATACAGATGCAGTCATAGTGTCCAGCGAGATGTCGACCTCTGACAGTGAGACAGAACAGGCGGAGGGCCCACTACACTCGGGGGACCCTGTACATGTCACAGCAGACGTCATGTCTGTCACGTCAACGGCTAAAAGTGGTGAGTTCAATACCTATGCTTATATATTTATAAGTAAGAAAGGTCAGGCCGTGTAATATCCGGTCATATTGTGAAATGTGTAACAGAATTTTAAAATGTGTACATGATATAGAGAAAGGGAGAGTCTTAAATATCCTATATTTATATTTTTTTATATATATATATGGTTCTTTCAAATTTTAAGTCCTACACACTTTAACACGTCACAATCTGACCGGCTGTCCTTGCTTTAAAAACAAGAAGGTATTTAACACCTTCTACTTTAAATACAGATGCAGTCATAGTGTCCAGCGAGATGTCGACCTCTGACAGTGAGACAGAACAGGCGGAGGGCCCACTACACTCGGGGGACCCTGTACATGTCACAGCAGACGTCATGTCTGTCACGTCAACGGCACATGGCTTACCGGACATCCCGGTGCCTTTTCCAGTGCCCCCCCCCGGGCAATTTCCTGCACCCGTCTTCTTTGATCCAGGAAACCCCTGGTGTGTACATATATACAATTGTGTCAATATAGTTTCTCCGTTTTTAATTTACATTACATTCAATATTTCATACTCACTACTTCATATTCACACAATGTAACCAATTCCTGTTGCCAAAATGAACATGTTTTTAACCTGTTTTGTAATGGCCAAATCGTGTTCACTCCATTTTTACGGCAGTTCCTGTTCTTTTTTGTTCATGTTTATAACATTTTTTCCAGGTACTCGCCCGAGATAGACGCACTATGCTACCCTCCCAGCCTTCTCGCAGAGAGTAGTGTGCCCAGTCTGTCGAGCATCGACTCGGATGAGGCAGACCGCATTCAGGCGCGTCTGCCAGGGTCCGACTCCCCCCCTCGGGAATTCAAAATCATTTTCCCCCATGAGCAATCCTAGTTTTTAACATATATGCACTGGGATTTTTAACTGATATATATATATATATATACACTGCTGGCCAACGCCATATATTACTCAAGTATTATATATATCTTACTCAAGTAATATATATTGTGACCTTTATACCAGATTGTATTTTAAATAAGATATATTGTGACCTTTTAACGGCTAGCAGTGCAGCACAGTACCTGCTGTTTATTTTATTTTTACAAATAAATAATATATATTGCAAAAGTTGCATATAATATGTAGAGTTCATAAGGTACGTGTATGCAGTGCATCACACCTAGTTTATATTTTTCCTTAAGCTGTACACATAGCCAATGTTGGCGTTAAAAAGGGGGGGACTTTCTTGTATAATAAAGTTACTGTTGAATGAAGATGTACCTTGTATACGTTGTTCCATTTTGTTTTGTTAATACTTACTAAAACATTAACATTCTATGTGCATCATTTCTACAAATAAATAAAGAACATTTTCTTTTTGGAGATTCCTGGCATGTAATGCAGCAACAACTTTTCTAGTAATTTAACAGAAGTACTCTAAATATGTATCTGACCGGATAAGTTACAAAGTAATAAAGATTTTAAGCAGGAGGACAAACGGGAAGTATCCATGCTGGTGTAATATAGTATGGTGGTATAAGAAAAACACGTCACAATCTGACCGGCTAGCCTTCCCTCCTCTTCTGTTCATTTCCTTTTTACTTAGTTCTTCACTTGTTATGAAAATTACAGTGAGTCAAAGCTCGTCAGGTGCTCCCTCGGGATGCGAGGAAGAAGACTCTGGATGGGTAAAAGACCGTCCTCCGCAGCAGACCCATCTGAGGTCCATGATCCAGCCGACCCAGACACCTCTGAGCTGGAGAGAACCACGGTCGACACACTTCTACCACACGGGGAATTAGTTGTGAAGGACGACAGTCTGCAGTCCGCAAATGTCACCCCATCTGACGGCAGTCTGCAGACTTCAGCTCTGACCACCCCTTCTCGGGGTGCCCCAGCGGCAGAGTATGCCGGAGATGTGGACGAATGGATGGCCAAAATTGACACTAATTGCTTTAACACGGAGCTGATAGTGGACAGTCCAGCACCAGGGCTACAGGTGGTCCCTACGGCCCACAGCACCCCGAAGCAGGAGCGCCGTTCCCCCTCCCCCCTGCAGTCCGACGAATACAGCTCGTCCTCCTCTGAGGACAATGAGGAGTCCCTGGACGGGTCCTCATGACTGCACTCGTCTGACAGTGTTGGGCAGGAGGTGCCTCACACTGCCGCACAAACCTGCTCGGACGAGACCTCCACACAGCCTGCACTCCATCAACGTCAACTTCGCTCCAAACCTGCTCAGGTAGTTCCCTACAACCCACTGCCTGAGAAAAAGAAACGTCGGAAAAAGTGGACGAGGTTGAAAAGGCTGATATGGAGGAATGCACGCCACACAAAGGTGAGGAAGGTATCAAAGCGGAAGCCTCCTCTTGAGCTCCCTGTGGCTGTTAACCCCCATGTGGCTGTTAACCCCCCTGTGGCTGTTGACCTCCCCCAGTCGGTCAACCCCCACGAAGGTGTTGACTCCCACCATGCTGAGCAGGCAGTTAATCCGATTTCCCAGACAACCCCCGACAACGTACCCAAACTGACAGCCGTCCAGAAGACCGCACGGACTCTTGGAGGGTTTGGAATCCATAGACCGACCCCAGACCAAAGAGCATCTCAACAGGAGGTTCTGACACTGCACGAGATAGCAGAGCTGGCCATACATGCCCCCAAACTAATTAAGGATGCCCTTGTGGCCGAACACCGCGGTGGGACTGTGCCTCGATACGGGCAGAAGTCGTCCCTTGCCCGTGCCCTCGGGATGTGCAGAAATAGTGTTCTGTCCACCAAGGCCAAGGTGAAGAGGACAAAGCGCAGCACCATCGCTCGGTGGAAGAGAGTAGCCGTGAATGGGTTCCTTCGTCGTGCAGACAACTCCTGTACTTTGCCAGACAAGCGCCATTATGCGGGTAAGAAGCGGGCGGCTGAGTTGGGCGAGCCTGGTCAGCGGTTTGTGGTGGCTCTCTGTGACACTATGCGTAACCTACATCGCAAGTTTGTCGCAGAGACCGATCTCGCTGTGTCCTTCCCCACATTCTGTAGGGCACGAGACAGGTCGACCGTGTTTACCTCGGTCTTCCTGAAGAGATCGGTGTGCCTCTGCACACCGCACGCCAACATGGGCTACATGCTCGAGGCGATACCTGGGTTGCCTAACTCCACCACCGAACTCACCACGTTGGATAAGGAGCAGGTTGAGGCAGGTCTTGCCTCCCTTGATGACATCGAATCCGTGAGGTTCAAGCGGTGGGGTAAGGAATCGCGTGAATACACAAAGAAAGTGAAGCAGGAGGATGGTATCAAGAAGAAGGTCACATACACTTCTACACACTCTGTGCTGTACAAGTTACTTGTACCTAAGGCCTCCTTCCTGCAGCAGTTCCGCGAAGACTTGCCCCTCTTTCTTGAGCACCACCGGAGAGTAAGCGAGCAGTATGCCGCTGTGCGGAAGCTCAAGGAGGTCATGCCCCACGATCATGCTGCGGTGCACATGGACTATGCCGAGAACTGGTCCTGCGGTTTCATGAAGGAAATCCAATCCGCGTTCTTTGGAAAGGACCAGTTGACGCTACACCCCATGTGTGTCTACCATCGTGAGCGTGAGGACGACCTTCAAGAGGAACTGCACACGTCTTGCTACGTTGGTGTCAGCGAGGTGATTAGCCACTCCTTCCCCACTACAATGGCGTTCCTCAAGATGCTAATCCCCGAGGTCAAGAAACTCGTCCCTGACCTAGCCCACCTCCACATTATCACTGACTCGCCGAGTTCCCAGTATCGGAACCGCTTCACCGCTGAGTTACTCAGGCGAGCCAGTGACATATTCCAGATTCGCATCACGTGGAACTGGTTGGAGGCTGGCCATGGGAAGGGACCGTGCGATGGCGTAGGAGGAGCGTTGAAGGGTCTGGCTGACCGGGTCGTTAAGACCGAAGGGTCCATCCAGACTGCTGAAGAGTTTGTGGAGCATGTCGCTCCGCAGACTCGGAAGATCAAACTCCTCCATGCGACCAAAGCCGAGGTTCTTTCGACCGAGGAGTGCGTTGACTCTTGGAAGTGTGGTAAGATGCCTGGCATCACTACCCACCACCAGGCAACGTTCTTCAAGGGTGAGGTGCTCATGAGGGAAACGTCTTGCTACCAGGATTGCTGCATGACGGACGACCTCATTCCGGAGTGTGCTGCATGGTGCACCGCCAAGCAGTACGCAGCTCGCAAGAAGGCGGAAAAGAAGGCAGCAAAGCAGGCAGAAAAGAAGGCAGCAAACGAGGCCAGCACCAACACGAAGGAAGCCGATGCACCTCCACCTTCCCCGATAGAGGCTGTACCTCGACCTGTACCACACCACTGCCCCCACTGCCAGGATGTCGTCTGGAATCTGGCAGCACACATCGAGTACCACCACCCTGCTCCTGCTCCCGAGGAGACGGCACCTGCCACCCGCACCAGCAGCGCAGTAACTGTCCGGTCCACCACCGCCAACACGGCAACCGAGACAGTGGCTCCTGCTCCCGAGGAGACGGCACCTGCCACCCGCACCAGCAGCGCAGTAACTGTCCGGTCCACCACTACCAACACGGCGACCGAGACAGTGGCTCCTGCTCCCGAGGAGACGGCACCTGCCACCCGCACCAGCAGCGCAGTAACTGTCCGGTCCACCACCGCCAACACGGCAACTGAGACAGTGGCTCCTGCTCCCGAGGAGACGGCACCTGCCACCCGCACCAGCAGCGCAGTAACTGTCCGGTCCACCACCGCCAACACGGCAACCGAGACAGTGGCTCCTGCTCCCGAGGAGACGGCACCTGCCACCCGCACCAGCAGCGCAGTAACTGTCCGGTCCACCACCGCCAACACGGCAACCGAGACAGTGGCTCCTGCTCTCGAGAACACCAGCAGCGAAGGGACTGACTCCGAAACTAGTGACTCTGAATCAGAACCTGATCCAGCCTACCATCATGCTGAGATCGGTGTAAACGAGCACTACGTGGAGGAGCCAGTCTTCTCCAGTGACGACGACGAGATGGACCTCGCGTCAGTCCGAGCTGCTGACAGGGAACGAAGGCGGCAAGTGCGGTGTACCCGTTCCACGACACGCAGTGCGGCTGATTCAGTGGAGAGGCCAGTCCCACATGACGTGGAGGAAGAAGGATTAGAGGAAGAAGGGCTTTCTGGCTCCGAAGAAGAAGACCCTGACTATACTACTGCTGAAACCACACCGGAGGAAGCAGCTCGACATGCCCGGATAACCCAGCGAAGGAGGAACGGTCACCTCATCAATGAACTGGCTGGTCCCGATGACGGTGATTCGTCAGGAGATGAGTGGCCACTTTCTTTCGTGTGCTCTATCCGCACCATGCTAGACCTTAAACTGTAAACACATATCAAATGAACACTGAAATTGTAACCGTCCCTCGAAATATTTCACAATCTGACCGGGTCATTCACCATCTGACCGGTTTAATTTGATCTTCTCCGCCCCCATACTATGTGTAATTACGACCTTACCACTCTTTGTGACATGGCATAGATATAAGCAAAATGTTCACTTGTTGTTATATTGCCAAGGAATTTCATTAGGAGAAAGGGAAGAAACCAAAAATTGGAATGAACAGGTACTTTTCGATCCCAATGTGCACAGCACACCTTTTCTGTGTACTGAGCTGCATGATGTGGTATATAGCAGATGGCAAAAGATGTACCATTGGATGCAAGTTCCATGTTCTTGACGAGATGACTGTTTAATTTCGTTTCACACCCTGTGGTCTCCTCCAAATCTCGTATATTGGTCTGAACATGGGCTAGCATCCCTCTTGTTATTTTGAGGGGTATGTGAAATTTCACCATCTGACCGGGTCGTTCACCATCTGACCGGTCAGGGTGATATGGTTAGAGTTGCCATGGAAATGTAGCTAGCCTAATTTTTGGCATTCATGTTGCCTGTAACTTGTGTGAAACATTGTTTAGCATGAACAGAAAGTGTACTGGGTGTTAAAATGTGACACTTGTTGATATGGGGTGTGGAGATGTGATTTTTCAGGGTTGAGAAATGGTACTGTGACATTCTCTGGCCCCGCGTGACCGGACGCTGACTGTAATGTGGCCTAAACTGGGTTTAATCGCTAGCTAGGACCCTCTGGTAACTCTAAAAAATGAAATATTGTTGTTCTGGTGCTTTTGGGGACTCGCCAGACGTAATTTTGGGTGGGTATGTGAAATTTCACCATCTGACCGGGTCGTTCACCATCTGACCGGTCAGGGTGATATGGTTAGAGTTGCCATGGAAATGTAGCTAGCCTAATTTTTGGCATTCATGTTGCCTGTAACTTGTGTGAAACATTGTTTAGCATGAACAGAAAGTGTACTGGGTGTTAAAATGTGACACTTGTTGATATGGGGTGTGGAGATGTGATTTTTCAGGGTTGAGAAATGGTACTGTGACATTCTCTGGCCCCGCGTGACCGGACGCTGACTGTAATGTGGCCTAAACTGGGTTTAATCGCTAGCTAGGACCCTCTGGTAACTCTAAAAAATGAAATATTGTTGTTCTGGTGCTTTTGGGGACTCGCCAGACGTAATTTTGGGTGGGTATGTGAAATTTCACCATCTGACCGGGTCGTTCACCATCTGACCGGTCAGGGTGATATGGTTAGAGTTGCCATGGAAATGTAGCTAGCCTAATTTTTGGCGTTCATGTTGCCTGTAACTTGTGTGAAACATTGTTTAGCATGAACAGAAAGTGTACTGGGTGTTAAAATGTGACACTTGTTGATATGGGGTGTGGAGATGTGATTTTTCAGGGTTGAGAAATGGTACTGTGACATTCTCTGGCCCCGCGTGACCGGACGCTGACTGCAATGTGGACTAAACTGGGTTTAATCGCTAGCTAGGACCCTCTGGTAACTCTAAAAAATGAAATATTGTTGTTCTGGTGCTTTTGGGGACTCGCCAGACGTAATTTTGGGTGGGTATGTGAAATTTCACCATCTGACCGGGTCGTTCACCATCTGACCGGTCAGGGTGATATGGTTAGAGTTGCCATGGAAATGTAGCTAGCCTAATTTTTGGCGTTCATGTTGCCTGTAACTTGTGTGAAACATTGTTTAGCATGAACAGAAAGTGTACTGGGTGTTAAAATGTGACACTTGTTGATATGGGGTGTGGAGATGTGATTTTTCAGGGTTGAGAAATGGTACTGTGACATTCTCTGGCCCCGCGTGACCGGACGCTGACTGCAATGTGGACTAAACTGGGTTTAATCGCTAGCTAGGACCCTCTGGTAACTCTAAAAAATGAAATATTGTTGTTCTGGTGCTTTTGGGGACTCGCCAGACGTAATTTTGGGTGGGTATGTGAAATTTCACCATCTGACCGGGTCGTTCACCATCTGACCGGTCAGGGTGATATGGTTAGAGTTGCCATGGAAATGTAGCTAGCCTAATTTTTGGCGTTCATGTTGCCTGTAACTTGTGTGAAACATTGTTTAGCATGAACAGAAAGTGTACTGGGTGTTAAAATGTGACACTTGTTGATATGAGGTGTGGAGATGTGATTTTTCAGGGTTGAGAAATGGTACTGTGACATTCTCTGGCCCCGCGTGACCGGACGCTGACTGCAATGTGGCCTAAACTGGGTTTAATCGCTAGCTAGGACCCTCTGGTAACTCTAAAAAATGAAATATTGTTGTTCTGGTGCTTTTGGGGACTCGCCAGACGTAATTTTGGGTGGGTATGTGAAATTTCACCATCTGACCGGGTCGTTCACCATCTGACCGGTCAGGGTGACATGGTTAGAGTTGCCATGGAAATGTAGCTAGCCTAATTTTTGGCGTTCATGTTGCCTGTAACTTGTGTGAAACATTGTTTAGCATGAACAGAAAGTGTACTGGGTGTTAAAATGTGACACTTGTTGATATGAGGTGTGGAGATGTGATTTTTCAGGGTTGAGAAATGGTACTGTGACATTCTCTGGCCCCGCGTGACCGGACGCTGACTGCAATGTGGCCTAAACTGGGTTTAATCGCTAGCTAGGACCCTCTGGTAACTCTAAAAAATGAAATATTGTTGTTCTGGTGCTTTTGGGGACTCGCCAGACGTAATTTTGGGTGGGTATGTGAAATTTCACCATCTGACCGGGTCGTTCACCATCTGACCGCCCAGGGTGACATGGTTAGAGTTGCCATGGAAATGTAGCTAGCCTAATTTTTGGCGTTCATGTTGCCTGTAACTTGTGTGAAACATTGTTTAGCATGAACAGAAAGTGTACTGGGTGTTAAAATGTGACACTTGTTGATATGGGGTGTGGAGATGTGATTTTTCAGGGTTGAGAAATGGTACTGTGACATTCTCTGGCCCCGCGTGACCGGACGCTGACTGCAATGTGGACTAAACTGGGTTTAATCGCTAGCTAGGACCCTCTGGTAACTCTAAAAAATGAAATATTGTTGTTCTGGTGCTTTTGGGGACTCGCCAGACGTAATTTTGGGTGGGTATGTGAAATTTCACCATCTGACCGGGTCGTTCACCATCTGACCGGTCAGGGTGATATGGTTAGAGTTGCCATGGAAATGTAGCTAGCCTAATTTTTGGCGTTCATGTTGCCTGTAACTTGTGTGAAACATTGTTTAGCATGAACAGAAAGTGTACTGGGTGTTAAAATGTGACACTTGTTGATATGGGGTGTGGAGATGTGATTTTTCAGGGTTGAGAAATGGTACTGTGACATTCTCTGGCCCCGCGTGACCGGACGCTGACTGCAATGTGGCCTAAACTGGGTTTAATCGCTAGCTAGGACCCTCTGGTAACTCTAAAAAATGAAATATTGTTGTTCTGGTGCTTTTGGGGACTCGCCAGACGTAATTTTGGGTGGGTATGTGAAATTTCACCATCTGACCGGGTCGTTCACCATCTGACCGGTCAGGGTGATATGGTTAGAGTTGCCATGGAAATGTAGCTAGCCTAATTTTTGGCGTTCATGTTGCCTGTAACTTGTGTGAAACATTGTTTAGCATGAACAGAAAGTGTACTGGGTGTTAAAATGTGACACTTGTTGATATGAGGTGTGGAGATGTGATTTTTCAGGGTTGAGAAATGGTACTGTGACATTCTCTGGCCCCGCGTGACCGGACGCTGACTGCAATGTGGCCTAAACTGGGTTTAATCGCTAGCTAGGACCCTCTGGTAACTCTAAAAAATGAAATATTGTTGTTCTGGTGCTTTTGGGGACTCGCCAGACGTAATTTTGGGTGGGTATGTGAAATTTCACCATCTGACCGGGTCGTTCACCATCTGACCGGTCAGGGTGACATGGTTAGAGTTGCCATGGAAATGTAGCTAGCCTAATTTTTGGCGTTCATGTTGCCTGTAACTTGTGTGAAACATTGTTTAGCATGAACAGAAAGTGTACTGGGTGTTAAAATGTGACACTTGTTGATATGAGGTGTGGAGATGTGATTTTTCAGGGTTGAGAAATGGTACTGTGACATTCTCTGGCCCCGCGTGACCGGACGCTGACTGCAATGTGGCCTAAACTGGGTTTAATCGCTAGCTAGGACCCTCTGGTAACTCTAAAAAATGAAATATTGTTGTTCTGGTGCTTTTGGGGACTCGCCAGACGTAATTTTGGGTGGGTATGTGAAATTTCACCATCTGACCGGGTCGTTCACCATCTGACCGCCCAGGGTGACATGGTTAGAGTTGCCATGGAAATGTAGCTAGCCTAATTTTTGGCGTTCATGTTGCCTGTAACTTGTGTGAAACATTGTTTAGCATGAACAGAAAGTGTACTGGGTGTTAAAATGTGACACTTGTTGATATGAGGTGTGGAGATGTGATTTTTCAGGGTTGAGAAATGGTACTGTGACATTCTCTGGCCCCGCGTGACCGGACGCTGACTGCAATGTGGCCTAAACTGGGTTTAATCGCTAGCTAGGACCCTCTGGTAACTCTAAAAAATGAAATATTGTTGTTCTGGTGCTTTTGGGGACTCGCCAGACGTAATTTTGGGTGGGTATGTGAAATTTCACCATCTGACCGGGTCGTTCACCATCTGACCGGTCAGGGTGACATGGTTAGAGTTGCCATGGAAATGTAGCTAGCCTAATTTTTGGCGTTCATGTTGCCTGTAACTTGTGTGAAACATTGTTTAGCATGAACAGAAAGTGTACTGGGTGTTAAAATGTGACACTTGTTGATATGAGGTGTGGAGATGTGATTTTTCAGGGTTGAGAAATGGTACTGTGACATTCTCTGGCCCCGCGTGACCGGACGCTGACTGCAATGTGGCCTAAACTGGGTTTAATCGCTAGCTAGGACCCTCTGGTAACTCTAAAAAATGAAATATTGTTGTTCTGGTGCTTTTGGGGACTCGCCAGACGTAATTTTGGGTGGGTATGTGAAATTTCACCATCTGACCGGGTCGTTCACCATCTGACCGGTCAGGGTGACATGGTTAGAGTTGCCATGGAAATGTAGCTAGCCTAATTTTTGGCGTTCATGTTGCCTGTAACTTGTGTGAAACATTGTTTAGCATGAACAGAAAGTGTACTGGGTGTTAAAATGTGACACTTGTTGATATGAGGTGTGGAGATGTGATTTTTCAGGGTTGAGAAATGGTACTGTGACATTCTCTGGCCCCGCGTGACCGGACGCTGACTGCAATGTGGCCTAAACTGGGTTTAATCGCTAGCTAGGACCCTCTGGTAACTCTAAAAAATGAAATATTGTTGTTCTGGTGCTTTTGGGGACTCGCCAGACGTAATTTTGGGTGGGTATGTGAAATTTCACCATCTGACCGGGTCGTTCACCATCTGACCGGTCAGGGTGACATGGTTAGAGTTGCCATGGAAATGTAGCTAGCCTAATTTTTGGCGTTCATGTTGCCTGTAACTTGTGTGAAACATTGTTTAGCATGAACAGAAAGTGTACTGGGTGTTAAAATGTGACACTTGTTGATATGAGGTGTGGAGATGTGATTTTTCAGGGTTGAGAAATGGTACTGTGACATTCTCTGGCCCCGCGTGACCGGACGCTGACTGCAATGTGGCCTAAACTGGGTTTAATCGCTAGCTAGGACCCTCTGGTAATTCTAAAAAATGAAATATTGTTGTTCTGGTGCTTTTGGGGACTCGCCAGACGTAATTTTGGGTGGGTATGTGAAATTTCACCATCTGACCGGGTCGTTCACCATCTGACCGGTCAGGGTGACATGGTTAGAGTTGCCATGGAAATGTAGCTAGCCTAATTTTTGGCGTTCATGTTGCCTGTAACTTGTGTGAAACATTGTTTAGCATGAACAGAAAGTGTACTGGGTGTTAAAATGTGACACTTGTTGATATGAGGTGTGGAGATGTGATTTTTCAGGGTTGAGAAATGGTACTGTGACATTCTCTGGCCCCGCGTGACCGGACGCTGACTGCAATGTGGCCTAAACTGGGTTTAATCGCTAGCTAGGACCCTCTGGTAACTCTAAAAAATGAAATATTGTTGTTCTGGTGCTTTTGGGGACTCGCCAGACGTAATTTTGGGTGGGTATGTGAAATTTCACCATCTGACCGGGTCGTTCACCATCTGACCGGTCAGGGTGACATGGTTAGAGTTGCCATGGAAATGTAGCTAGCCTAATTTTTGGCGTTCATGTTGCCTGTAACTTGTGTGAAACATTGTTTAGCATGAACAGAAAGTGTACTGGGTGTTAAAATGTGACACTTGTTGATATGAGGTGTGGAGATGTGATTTTTCAGGGTTGAGAAATGGTACTGTGACATTCTCTGGCCCCGCGTGACCGGACGCTGACTGCAATGTGGCCTAAACTGGGTTTAATCGCTAGCTAGGACCCTCTGGTAACTCTAAAAAATGAAATATTGTTGTTCTGGTGCTTTTGGGGACTCGCCAGACGTAATTTTGGGTGGGTATGTGAAATTTCACCATCTGACCGGGTCGTTCACCATCTGACCGGTCAGGGTGACATGGTTAGAGTTGCCATGGAAATGTAGCTAGCCTAATTTTTGGCGTTCATGTTGCCTGTAACTTGTGTGAAACATTGTTTAGCATGAACAGAAAGTGTACTGGGTGTTAAAATGTGACACTTGTTGATATGAGGTGTGGAGATGTGATTTTTCAGGGTTGAGAAATGGTACTGTGACATTCTCTGGCCCCGCGTGACCGGACGCTGACTGCAATGTGGCCTAAACTGGGTTTAATCGCTAGCTAGGACCCTCTGGTAACTCTAAAAAATGAAATATTGTTGTTCTGGTGCTTTTGGGGACTCGCCAGACGTAATTTTGGGTGGGTATGTGAAATTTCACCATCTGACCGGGTCGTTCACCATCTGACCGGTTTCATTCACCATTTGACCGGTTTAAGCAATAGTTGCCATAGTGAGGTAAAATATGCAAATATTTTAGTGGATAGACTAATTTACCAATAAAACATAGTTTTTTGTTTCCTTTTCATGAGATATGCATGACAATGGCAGTTATATTACTGCACTGGGGCTGGAAATCTAGGTTGAAAAATCGAACTGCATCTTGATAAGGACCCCTATAATTGAATGTATTGACAAATGACATAAGAAAAAGGTCACACTACATGCCTTTGTAACTAAGGTAATGGAAGAACAACAATAAATCACATATCTGTACACATAAAACATATACATGTTGTTTTTATTTAAGTAAGATCATCCAATGTTAGGATAAATGCATTTCACCTGTCTGACCGCTTTGATATATTGTGGGCAGGGTGCAATGTAGTCGGGAAAAATAAAAGAAATGGCTTAATGCTGCATACTGGGGGAAAGAAGAGGTGAATTGTCAGTATAATACAAGAAAAAACAACTATACATTTACCAGAGGCTAGGCTGATACATCGTGCGAAGTTGACTATTATTTCTCAGGGATCACACCCCAAAATAGGCAGAAATGCAGTAATTTGAGGTACATTGTATGGGAGAAAGTGATGCAGTGTGGCCTTATTTCTTTTCTTTATTGTGAAGTACATTCATTTCTCACTGTAACTAACATATATTTAAGTATGCTGCATGTTCCATTACGTCAGTACAGCCATATATAACTTTTCACGATCTGACCGTTTTAGTTTCACGATCTGACCGCTTTATGACATTATACAAAGTGTACAATACTAGCAAAAAATGAAAAAACATGGCATAATGCTCTATACAGATTGAAAGATGGCGTAATTGCGTAGTGGAATAAAGCAAAAAGTGAGAATACATGTATCACAGGTTAGACAGGAGAAATGTGCAAAGTCATTTGAAATTCCAGAACTTGGAAATGAGAAAAAACGCAAAAAAATCATTCTTTGAGGTGCATGGTAGGGTAGAAAGTGATGGAGTATGGCATTAATGGCTATTAAAATGAAAAATAAATAGATTTTACATCACATTAGGAGAGATAAAAATATGGGCCTTGGCCTGGTACGTCAGTACAGCCATATATAAATTTTCACGATCTGACCGTTTCAGTTTCACGATCTGACCGCTTTATGACATTATACGAAGTGTACAATACTAGCAAAAAATGAAAAAACATGGCATAATGCTCTATACAGATTGAAAGATGACGTAATTGCGTAGTGGAATAAAGCAAAAAGTGAGAATACATGTATCACAGGTTAGGCAGGAGAAATGTGCAAAGTTAGTGTAAATTTATGAGATTGGAAATGTGAAAAAATGCGAAAAACACCATTTTTTGACGTGCATGGTAGGGTATAAAGTGATGCATTGTGGGTGAACTGCTATATTTATCATAAAGTGCATTAATATTACATATAATTTGCATCAACAGCAGTTTGCTACTGCATCCCTATCTAGTTGTACACCCATATATAACATATTCACGATATGACCGGTCAGATCGTGACATGCTTTTGACCGATCGTATTGAAATGGTTGCCATGGCTACCGCAGATATATTTAAGTAAAACCACTGACACAGTAGTGTGCCCCCACACCTGTACTATAGTAATATGAAAGGATTTGACCATATTCGGGATTTACTCTGGGCCCCCCCGACCACCCCAGTTGCATCACGTTCATGAGACTTAGTCCCGTAAGGTGGCATAAAGAAATAACACATCTTAGACAAAAAGTCGTTTTTTATTGGTTGCTTTATGCAGTTGTACTACATCTAACTAGGGCCTACATAGTTATAGACACTCTCTTTGTTGGAGTGTGCTGCTAGCATATCAAGGTATTTTGTGATGTTTAACACTGATAAACACAAGGGCACAGATGACGAAATATAGAATGTCTTCCTTAGTCGCACCAGATATACTAGTATGCTTTATTACACGATTGGGCAACTCATCGTGCTTTTTAGGTAATATCCCCGTGCTGATATCTGGTGATATCGGCACCCTTCCAGTGGATATCAGCACCCTTCCGATGGATATAAGCACCCTTCCGGTCTCTCTGAGCAATTCCGAGATTTTGTCACCCATAAAATCCGCAGTTTCATGGGGATTCGAACATGGTACCCTAAGAGTTCAAGTCGGATGCTCTACGTACCACGCCGTCGAGGTGCTGGTAACAGGAGGGGACGAAACAAGGAGTCTATAGGCAGATGTTCAGCCCCGTATGGCCATTATTTACCGAGTTATAGAAGAAAAGACATTTTTTGGTATAATTTCTAAGAAAATCTTTTCTTTTTTTAAAAAAATTTTTACTAGCAAGGTAGAAGTCGGACTTTACTTATTTATTCGTTAAAATAATTCCAGGGCCAATTTTTTACATATATATGTGCACTTTAAAAAGGGGGCGTTTCACCCCAGGTCGAACCCGGGACCTCCTGTGTGTGAGTCTGACGCGCTAGCTGCTTGGTATAGTGGGAGGGAAACGCGGCTACGTTCTCGAAATGACGCGGCTACGTTCTCGAAATGACTGGGGCAGCGGTGGGTGCGGGGCGGGAGTGGGATCGCCTGCCTGTGGCCGGCCACTGATGTGAGTAGGCCTACACGGACTGTGTGCCCTGGTCAGTTGGTCTGTTGGTTCGGTCCTAAGATTGGGTATCATGCCAACCATTTGGGAGTGTATCAACATCATAGGGTTGGCATGATGTAGTAAGCAGGAATCGTGTAATAAACCTAATATTGAATGGCTATGAAGGCACTTGTGAGGTGTATCTTATGGATATAGGTCACTCGGCTGTACGCGCCCCGTGCCCGATATCCTACGATACACCTCACGCGTTCCTTCATAGCCATTCATTATTGGTTAAATACAGTTGGCCACTGAACAGTGGTGTGCAACTGGCAAGGGACCGGACTACTCTGCACTAAATACTCAAAATTTGTCCTCCCCACCAGAATTTAGAGAATAGTTCAAATTGGAAGCTTGCGTCATGTATATTAAGACTCATTCTTTGCTAGAATAAGTAGAACATTAAACAATGGAAAGGGGTTTATGAGGAACAAATAACGTTTGACTGAGGTAGTATAGCAGCTTTTTGAGTTTATATTGTGTTTATTGTCACTAAGTGATGTTCATAAACACAGTATTTGTCAACTTGGTAATAAGTAAGCATGGCGGTATATTTCCACTCGGCTTCTAGGTATGCTATGAATGAATCAAATATGAGGACATGATACATGACATAATAAACAGGCAAATTATATAACGTTTGACATAATTATTGGTATGGCAAGATTAACATAATTCAAGCAAAATGGATGGTAATACTTAAATGTCATTGGTGATAATACTTTATAAATAAACATTCTATAAATATCTTTATGCATTCACAATCACTTGAATATCACTAGTGTTATCTATATAAATGGATAGACTAGAACACACGTTGTGCTTCAGGCATGTGTTTATACCACTTGTCCATATAAAGTTTGGCAATAAAAGGTTTTGCTAGTAGCTTAAAGGACTGTATGGTGGGGTTAAGTCTACAAGGAGAGCTTTAACAGTGGAAGTTTACATTGACAGTGGTATTCAAAGGAATCGGGGGCTACTGTACTGTCTATGGTTATATCCAGGGGACACATCTTTAGCCGGACAGCTACTTCTAGGTCAGCTCATAGAACAGGGAGACCCCATGGGAGGTTATAGAGAAACTAACTATAGGTGATTTGCATGGGAATGGCCTATACAGACTTCAGTCGAGAATGTATGAATTTATTGCCACATGTGGTAGTATTTCAGTATGATGGAATATTCTCTGCGAGATCTAAGAGGTCTGCACGGAGAGGAAAAGGTGGTCAGCATGGCTCTGCCTTTCATCATAGGGAGTTAGACAATGGGGCCACTCCAGAAGGATACAACTGAATATTAGTGCTTCAGTCCAAAACAACGTGTCAGATTGATAGGCATCCCCGCCTCCCCTCTTCAGTAGATACCCATGCCTCTAGCATCCTGAAGTAATAATCCATCATCTATGGGCACTCCTACAAACATGTTTGAAGAAGTTGAAGTTGAAGTTGAAATTTCTTTTATTTATCCTGAAATATTACAGTAGCCTAGGGCATGTCTTACTAATATTCCAGCTAATTGCCTCCATCATGACTGGAAGGTCCGCAAAAGTACCCAAGGATCTTGATATATAGGAATTTCCCTCAACACAGGGGCCCTTGATGGGGGGTCCCCATGTCGCATGTCGGTTTTAAGAAATGACCATGTCGCATGTCTATGTCGCTTAAAATGCTCATGTCCCATGTCAATTTAAGAAATGTCCATGTCCCCTGTCACTAGGCCTCATGTCACATGTCGATTTTAAGAAATGCCCATGTCGCCATATCGAATTTAGGGGTCTAGAGCCATAACACAAGGACAAGGCATGCGGTAACTGATTATATAAATTCACCTGTGGATAATTACGGTCGTTATCGGTCAGGGGCACTCGGAAGGGCTCTTGTGGAAATATGTTTACCTCGCTTGTCTACACCATGTTCAGTTCATGTCGGATGCATGCTTCAATGTCCTATCTCCTCTACCATCGCCATCATGCAACAATGCATGTTGGGTGAGTAGGACGCCATAGGTTCATTCACGGGCAACCTCACACAAAATATTCCTAAAGAACTAATTGCCTAGATCCGCATATGAGTTTTCCCACTGTGCAACGTTAACACCCTTTTCAGCACTTACAACTGCTATACGTACTATCCACCTTTACTATGTATAATTAAACCACGGTGGACGGCTAAGACAAAGGATTCGCACCCTGGTTATACTGCATACCCTGGTTTAAAACAGATAGACAATGGTTATGAAAAGGTATGTAGATTATCACATATAAATAACCATCCATGTATCATAAGATACACATGAATACATACATTGAACATATCATATTGTATAGTGAAAGCTACGTACCAATATAACCATGTGATAATCAAAACAGATTTTAGTGTAATAACCCTGGTGTGCGGCTATCATGGTGAGATTACCTAAGCATACACGTGTTGCCTTTGTTTGCCCACACTGTGACGTAGCAGACCTGTAGGGCCTATATGTAACTCGACCTATATTCAAACCACGGTGGAGGGGTTAAACAAAGGACTTCACACCTTGGTTATATCGTATACGTATTAGATAGACGACACCTGGACATGGTTCTTCCATATACCCACTGCCCCACAGGGTCAAGACGAGGTGTTATACACGGCACATGCCTCTGTGCCTGTGTGCATACATTTATAATTATATCAGATGTTAGGAGTCTAATTGCCAATGTCAAAACAACAAATCTGCTTGAAGAGTAACCACACTGCCTGTCCCTGGCATGTATGAGCCCCATGTCTGGGGTCCTGTTGACACCACAAGGCCATCAACCCCGACCATCAACTTGTGGGACACAGACTACAGTGCGCCCAGGTAAGTTCACCTCTCACTCAGTATTTATGACCAAGTTAGATCAATTGATAACAAGGTAAGTCACTGCTGAAATGTGTTGAAATGTCACTCTATTGTTGCTTAATGAATTAGTACATCCTATGAAGATGATACAGAGAATGCTCGAGTTATCTGTGACTGATCCTCGCAATCACACTTACCTATATGCGTAAATAATGTTGTCAATGTTGTGCTAATAGGCCTAGAGTAAAGGCACTCAAAGGCAGACAGACCGTAATTCTGGACACCCTGCAATCATGTGATGATTGTTGTACTAAATACATACATAATTGGTTGTGTAACTATACCAATGAATGTTCTACATTACCTTATCACAACCCAAGAAACTGGAAAGTAGCACACAAGAGATCATAATTAAATTCCATATTACTGTTGGTATGTGCCAACCCAAGTCTAAATAAATCACTTTCATGAGCAGTGATGCTAAGCACAGAGACAAAGTTAAAGGCTTAGTCATCTCAAACCAAATCGTAATATCCTCTGGCAGGCTTGTTGAGTTTATATAACACCTCAGTTAAATTTAGAATCGCCCAAGCACAATCCCTGAGATCCAGGCATGCCCTAGCCCTGTAGGATCGTATTCCCTAGCAAACTACCCCAACAATAATGGCTCAGGCAACCAAGAAATAGGATGCTGGTTGTTTCCTTCCAGCAATTCACTGCTCTACATAAGTTGCACTGGTGTGACCAGCAGTTAGACTGTGCCAGTGGTAGTATGCAATACTATTCATACCCACCAGTGTACTGACTGTCTAGACTACCAGTTGTGTGTCCACAGAAAACGGTATACTACCCCTTGAATAGACCACATCCCATGGATTCGGTTAGAAATAAACACTTAAATACACAAGGATTCCTTTCTGCATTGTGTATCCCTAGAAGCCTAGTTCAATGATTAATTTAAGGAGGTTATGATATATTTATCCTGGTTTTATAGAATGTTTCATACCAAGCCAAGCCTGATTCATGGTCCCCCTACCAATTTCACCTGACTAGGCTGGGTCCATTGGACCATACTGTTCTCATGTGTTACTGTCAGTAGGGACATGACTATCAATTCATCATCATTATAACATTCCTGTGTGAAGACATTATCCATCAATTCTTGAAGTGGCTGTAGTCTTCTTCTTTAAGGGTAAACTCATTAATTCTGGCCAAGAGGCCCAGATTCCAAGCAACAGTTAGCCTACAATACCCATTTCTGGGCCTGTAGACCAAAACCGGCCACTGCTGGCCTGATTGTCTTTAGGTCTACACTGACCACTGCCAACCTGAGGGTCTGTAGGCCTACACCGGCCACTGTTGGACTACGTGTTTACAGATGAGGGTGGAGTGTTGGTCCCCCCACCAACCCATGAGGCCCCCCAGGATCCCGCAGGGATCTGGGGGGGCCGAGTGGGTTGGTGGGGGGATCCAACACGACACCCACATCTGTAAACACGGTTCTATCATTGTCTCACTGTCAAATTTAATATTTTAAATCTAACCTACCTTTGATATTGCTTTAAATATGTTAAAACAATACCACAACAAGGAGATCGTCATTGTTTACATGTCCGCCATTTTGTTTTATGACGTCATGTTTGTAACGTCGCCATGACGACGTCATGTTGCGCAGCAACATGCCCACGTTGCCAGGCAACTTGCTCTAATGACGTCAGAGCATGGTGTTGGTCCTCTGACCAACACCATGAACGTTGGTCCATTGTTTTCAATGGGAAGTGCACGGCAGGCCATGATAGAACTCTGGTTCTAACACGCACGGCAGTGACTCTGCCATTGACGCAATAGACCAAGGGGAGTGACTTGGTCAGGGGACCAAGTCACTCCCGGCAATTTCGTGGCGCACACCTTAGCAACGCCAATGAGAATGCAGCCTGCTCCCAGTGCGGGAAGATGGCGATGATGGGGTTGTTGTTGTTGTTTTCAAGCGATTTCTGTCTAGTTTCTGCTTTCTGTCCAGTTTCCTGTTTATTTGTTTGTTGTCAGAACCACATTTAACCATGTCTCACCTGCAAGGAGCCGTCTCGGGAAGTTGCCCCATGGCACCTACGGTGCCCCTGGGCAACTTCCCTTGACGTCGTGCATTGGTCAGGGGCCCCTCTAGGCTCGCCGTGGTTAAACGCGTAGATGCAGGCCTCCATCATAACTGCTGTAAGCCTGAGATCCTAGAGCAGTCACCTTCGGCCTGAGGACCTGAAGCCTACCCCAGCTACTATAACCAGCTTCCGCTTGTGGGTTCGACCTTTCAGTGCAGAGAGGGTAGAGGAGCAGTGGTGAGTCGTTCTGTGAGGTGCTCAGATACTTACTGGGGGAGACTCGGGCCGGGCTGCAACCTGTATAATGACTCTCATTAGCTCACCCAGTAAGGCCCGCAGGTCTCCAGCGCCCTCCAGGCCAATCAGGGACCGGGCATTAAGACACGGTTGGCAGTGATGGGGGGGGGGGGGGGGCAGATTTACGTCTAGTGGATAGACAGGCTTACGTAGGATTTCCTTAGTTGAGTATTTAAGAGTGTTTAGGTTTGAGTTCAAGTCCATATGAATTGTACGTGCATGGAAGTTAACAATAGATCTTTACACCGGGAGGGGAGTATAGTAAAAATAACTATGGTGTCTTTTGATACTTGAGGCTTTTATTCGTCACCTGTGCTTATTAGAGGCCCCGACTCTCATAATCATAATGGCAGTAAGGTATTTCAAGAGGAGGATTAAACAAAAAGAAAAGACACCCCCCCCCCCCCCCACCCCACCACTCCCCACCCTTTTAACGGTAAATGACTCGTCTCTCACTAGTGGGGCCAATTGCGATACTACTGGCATAGTCAACTGTAAAAGGTGCTAATAGTGTCAAAGGGTATCTGCTGAAGATGGCAGTTAGGTACTCTCCAGTAGACACTGTCGTTAATGCCGCTATTATCTGCGCAGACTGAAAGTATCAACTCTTTGGCAGCAGGGCAATTAAATGTGTTATGCCCATTGTCGCAGTGATACGCGATTGCGAATAAATCGCCAGGGCTGCATTCATGCATCATGTTGACCCTTCTGGAGTGTATTTATAAACCCCAGGCGGTCGATATGATGGTTAAATACAGCACTTTTGAGTTCAATATTGCCAAAGCCCTCTGTGCCCCAGCCCTCTACGTCCTTTTAAGGGTTAGTGCCACTGTCATCTGAACTAACTGGCACTACTAAGGGCCTTCTTAAACGGGCATGGACCTTGAACTACCATCCTGAAAGTGGGATAATCACTGAGTGTATCCTCCTCACAATTCCAGTACTGTTCTAGTCTATACCACTGTATGTCTGTATACTATGTGGTTAAGTGCGAGTGGTGAGATTGCCCCTTTGAAATATCTGTGCTGAATAGTGCCATCTCATGGGTATTGTGCAGTCCATAGAGTTAGATAACGATGGTAATTGCATCAATGATAGATACAGTTATAAATGTGTGACAATATATGGCTTACATATCCTTTATAGATTTCTGGCAAATAGAAAATACCTTTTATTCTTTTAGTACATGGGCTCACATCCGAAAAGGGTATTAAGAAGTTTAACAACTTATGTTTTTACTAATCGCCTTGTTTAAGTACGCCTGTTTGACTTCCATGTCCACATTTCATAAATTGCATCCTGCAAAAAAGGCCATACTCACACCTCATAAACCTATAGATACTAAACGAATTAGGTTTCAAAAGTTAAAGGAAGGCATTATCATGAGAGGAGAGGTATTTGGGTGAGGGTAGTGCTTCCATCTGTTGGCGAGTTCTAGAGATACCCCCAAGCACACTAAGCTGGAGACCGTTAATCCTTTAAAGACCACAGAGTACCTCCAGACCTCGCGTTCAAGTGTCCCAGAAACTAAATGCATCGACCCGATATGGCGGTCTCATGCACCAAGTCGAGTATACCTACATTCATACATCCTGGAGACTAAGGGGTAAATTACATCAAAGCACTTTGCAGACCTTAACACAGAACTGCTCTTAGTTGCATCCAGGGGCGCACCGCTCCTAGCACGCCATCTAGTGGGGAGTTCCAGCAATCAGTGTGCCTCTACATGGGTAAAAATCGACACGTGCGACACGGCGACACGGCCCTTTTAGGCCATTTTAAAAATCGACAGACACAGAGAAGTAAGGGCTAAAAATCGACCTACAGAGATTTCTCTATGGATTCTTATATATGTAAAAATCGACACAGTGACACAGCCCTCTTGGTAAAAATCGACACGGCGACATGCTCAAAATTATAGGGACCCATGTAGAGGCACATCAGTAGTAGCGGATCAGAGACTGATAACGTACAATTCAGAATGCATCGATAACATGGGGATCGCTGTGAAGGTTTTGACCATTTCATCAAATATCGCAATCATGGATATCAATACCCTCGTGACTTCAGCTCTATCTCCAGGAGTGAAGGTTGTTTTCACATATTCGCATTGGAAGCTCAGTGAGGCCTGTAGTGGCCCTGTATATCCATGATAAGCAGTTAAAGAAAGTATCTCACCTCGAACCAATCGCATTTCTCTTTTCACGTTGTTCATATGCCTAAGGATATAACATAGGTGCTTAGAAATTATTTAAGCCCCTGGATACCTCTAAATATATGAGAACTAACCGAATTCATCCAGAATGAGCTACTGTGTACCGGACTTAAATGTGTTTATTCGTAATGTGTTATGTATATATATGTGACACAATCTGCGAAAAAGTGCAGAGTGCTCTGAGGTCTCTTTTCCCAGTACACATCACTTATGGCGTCATCTTTTATAGATTGATAAGATAAGATATTATTTGTTATATCAAATAACTGATCTCGATAAGTATAGGGAAAGGGGCCTTAGTGGACCTTTCCATAAGGTCTCTTTACGGTTGTAAGTGTTGCATGGCTCATGGGCTTATTTCTCAAAATTCTTAAGGTGGTTGCCTACCTTCATAAATGCGTTCATTTCAACGATTTCTGCGCAACTGCCGTGTACAATACAGCAGTAGGTCCCCTAGGCTATGTAAAAATCCTAAGATAGAGGTAGGGTCGAACTCACAACCCCAGTGTGGAAGTCTGACACCCATCCAATGAGGCCCCAGAGGCTGTTCTACTTCTGCTAGTATTAGAAACTGCCTGTAGTTTAACTTTCATTTAGTTGATTATTATTATCACTTTATTTTCAATTGCTTAAACCCACTCAATCATGCACCGGGACTGCATGTTGAAAATAATACCATTAATTCAGAGATATTAAGAATATTCTAGGTGAGTTTAAAAAAGATATTTTTAGCACCATTACTCGTAAGATAGATGAGTTCCTGCTTCAGATTTGCAGAAATAAATACATTTTTCAAAATTCGATATTTCAAAAAGTAGCTCAGGATCCGCTACTATTTTCTGTACTGTTTGGTTCCAAACTATGCAAGGTTTATTGGGTAAATATTAGGAGTAAATCTAAATACGTTTGACCCATGATAGGCAACCACCCTAAGATGTACGATACAGCCAACTCCTGTAACATAGGTATTAACTTATGAAGTGAAATCGGATCTGTGTCACGTAATTGGAAATAGATATTAGTGCCTCTAAGGGCGGCACGTTTTTCTTAATTAACATACACAGAAAAATTGGGGATACAAATTAACCTACATAGATTTCTATGGGTTCCTATACAAGGAAGTGACGCAGAGACACGCCGTTTTCCATGAAAAACGATGCAGTGACACGGTCAAAGATCGGACTACCCATGTAAGGCCACATATATATGACAATCTGATGGCTGTGGCTCAATATAGCAGCCTCACGTAAACTATCATTTCCACATACTACTCACACGCTGTTAATGTCGCCGCGGGTGCGGGGGAGGCGGGGGGGGGGGTGGCAGTTGCCGACTGTTGGGGACGGGGGTGAGGGGGGAGGGGGAGGGGGGCTGAACCGACAACCGTTGCATTGTGTAAATGGTGGTGTATAAAGTTAATAAGGCGTCTCCTCCGAGAACTTTTACAGCACGGTATTCTGGTGGCGAGTGGGCCATACTGCTACGCCACCTTCCGTAAAAACGAGGAATCACTTCTTCAACATCAATTAGTGTACTCTCGTTCCCAAATCCTTCTGAAGGAAGGCTCTGGTGACAGCCAGTATGACCTTGAACTTGTGATTTTGCTGGGTTTGGGCACTCCCTGCTGGTAGCTTGGAACCAGTGGACAGGAACCAGAATGTATGATGGTAGTTTTACCTGTATTTCCCATCATACTTTCTGGTTCTATTTCTGGTTCCTCATCGCTGGTTCCAAGCTAACTACAGGGACTGCCTAAACCCAGCAAAATCTAATACTGGCTGTCCCAAAAAGATTTGGGAGCGAGAGTACAATCAGTGCAGCCATGACGGGTTGACAGGGGCGAGGTACAGACGGAAAGACAACTGAGGAGACAGAGTGGGCCGCCCAGGGGCATGGCAATCTGGGGAAGGGGGGCTGGGGAAGGGGAAGGGGGACATGTCCCCCCCCCCCCACATCTGAACAGCCCCCCCCCCCCTATTTTGTTGAAGTGCTTACCACGCCCTGTTGAGCGACAGGCGGAGGACAGATTTGGTGGAAAAAGAAGGGATTCAGGGAGGGCTGGGGGGGGGGGGGGAGAGGCAAAGGGAGAGTGACAGAAGCAAGGAGATAAAGGGAGAGTGACAGAAGCAAGGAGATAAAGACAATCAAACTCGTATCATAACAAACTACCTGTATTTGGATCGGTTATACACTTTAGTGATGCCTAATCCCGATAACGCTCATTACATGTAGGGTGGACGGAGGATCTTTAAATGTACAAAGGTTGTGACCACTGCCCGACCTTATAGGCTTCAAGGATCACCCAAATATGGAGCTAAAAATGGAGCGAAAATGGTATGATATATATAAATGGTATGATATATATAAATGGACTTTGTCTCACGTTGCATGTGACATTATTTACTATATACAACCAAACAGGCTTAAAATAAACATGTTTCTCTCCATACCAACTGACTATAAGTCTGCATGTAATCCCTAACAAGAACGGAAGGACATGATAAAAGTATTAAACAACATACGAGCAGGCACGAACAACGTGATCCACAAGACATTTCAGCTATACCCTACTAATATGGTAACTGCAGCCACACTAGTTCTCAAGTTGCCGCTAGGTTCAGTCTAACTGCTGTGTTAGGGTACTGCTGTCTTAGTGCAGGATTCACACACCAGGTGGCGAGCTCCTCAGACAAGACGCCAGAACCAGAGCGAGTGTTAGCGTGGCCATCCACACTGTACATGTAACATGACAGCACACCCCCCCCGTTTGATTTCTGTGAGGAGTACACTCCTGAGATTGTGGCTCCAAAGACTTTCTCAGATTGCAAGATGTACAATTAGACTTATGGTAGCCTTAATACTGGTCCATTATTTGTTAGTTTTAACTCCTAGTATATCTACCATCCTCGTTCTAATATTTGCTATCAATTTTTGAAACATAGTTTTATTGGTTTGAATGACTATTAGCGTGTTTGAACATGTCCCAAAAAATAAAAATAAAATATGAAATTAGCAGTTACTATTTAAGATAATGTCAAATCGTATGCTTAAACAGTATTTTTATACAGTAAAAATATAAGTTATGATATGATGACATTCATATCGCTGAGCGTATGACGGTGTTGAATAAACCATTATACTTGCTCCTCTATGTAGGATATACACCACCGCAGAGATCTTTGATACTTTTCAAACAGCATTGTAGTCAAACAAATTACACATTGGCAGCGACACAAAACAATCTCACGTTGCTATTACAATTTTAATTTCTAAAAGTGAAATATTACACATTATAATGGATGCGCGTGTATCATAATTTAAGTTCATATTGACCAGAGGAATTGCCTAGAGAGAGTGAAAGGTCTCTCCAAATCCATTCTCGTGCCATGAGTCCAGCAGTGCCTGACTCTCGTTGAAAGTTATTCAGCCAGGGATGATAGTTCTTGGCATATTTGGCTCCCTGGCATGACCCTTTTATTATGTGTTCCCATTTTAGCTAGGGGCAAGATATAGAGTTCTAGTAATTAGGTATCAAGAGATCTTGAATGGGTCTATCATATATGCAGGCTGGAATAAGCATAATAAATTGTATAACATAATGTAATTCAGGGTCAATGTTGACAGAACTTCAGATTTCAGGTCTATTTTGAGCTCTAAAACTGAGTGAGCTCTTGAAACCTGTCCTTTGGGAGAATTTGCACGGCTGGATGGTAAATGCATACATGTATCGAGATTCTTTTTTGTCTGAAGCCTCTTGAATGCAGGTATCCTGTTGGCGGTCTTGTTATCACCTGACAAAAGTATATCTTTGTCGGATAGGCTATCTAAAATAAAGATTTTTATACTTCAATATTTTTATAGAAGCCTTCAATTGGCAATTTAAGGCAAACTACTCAAGATAGAGTTAAATCAACTGAAAATGATGCATTTGGAATGGAAATGATACAAACTACCGTCAGCCAGGGCCATGCAATCTCCTGGGGGGTGTGAGTATCCTAATCAGTATAGATATATTCTGACACCAGATGACAGCATCGTACAGCACAGGTTTCTGTTGACCTGAATGATACATGACCAGAGCCGAGGTCATTAGTGTGGGGATTCAACCCAGCGGGCATACTAGTACTGTGGAAGCACTGCCTGTAAAGGATTCAATGAGGAATGTCACGAGTTCAAACCTGTCAGAAGGTGTAACCCCGGGGGTGTAGCAGAGTGAGGTAACTTCAACTAGGTTGGTCGGAGGATCGGGCTGATCGCCCAGTCTATATCCGATCCTATGTTAAATGGCCCTTTCATGATATGTCCCTATTTTACCTAAAGGGAAGATTTAGAGTTCTAGTAACTTGGTATCAAGATATCTTGAATGGGTCTATCATATACAGGTTGGAATAAGCATAATGAATTATATTACATAATGTAATTCAGGGGAAATGTTGACAGACCTTCAGATTTCGAGTCTATTTTGAGCTCTATAGCTGGGTGATCTCTTGAAGCTGTCCTCAGGGAAAATTTGCATTGCTGGATTGTTAATCAGTTAAGACCCATTGTGACACCAGATGGAGCAGGGTATATCATAAGTTACTATGAGTGAAATTGGTGCATGGAGAGAGGTAAGACCATTGTTCCAGCAGAGTTACCCCAGGTGGAGTGGTGGTACAGTAAGGAGACTGCTGTGAATGATAGCCTTGAGCATGGCACACATTTGAAACCTGTCAGAAGGTTTATCAGGGTGAGGTAAGTTCAAACATACACAGCTGATTCCCTATTTATTGCATGCCCATACCAAAAATAGTTTCGGAAATGTAAATATTAGGGCCATTGGTAGATAAGAATCTTTTTTTAGGTCAAATGGTTTTATAAAAATGATCCGGCCACCCTACACTGAAAATCCATAGATTGAAAGGGTTAGTCAGTACAGACTATCCTAGGTTGGTCATAAGAGTGTTAGTCATAATGGCAAAGTTATATTCAAAAATGACCAAGGGGTCAGTCAGTAGTGCCTAACCCAGGTTCATCATTGGTGTGTTGTATTTGTATGCCACTAGTTGGGGCCACCTGTGATGACCACTCAGTGGCTCCCCCTGGAACTAAAAAGACTAAGGTGGGTTGGTCAGTACTGACCAACCTGACAATAATAACTGACCTAGGTTGGTGGTATAGGGAGCCACAAAATGACTAACTAGGTTAGGCACCAGTGACTAAGAGGTTGGGCGTACACTGAAAATCCATCGGTTGAAAGCGTTAGTCAGTACAGACTAACCTAGGTTGGTCATATGAGTGTTAGTCACAATGGCAAAGTTATATTCAAAAATGACCGAGGGGTCAGTCAGTAATGGCTAACCTAGGTCCATCATTGGTGTGTTGTATTTGTATACCACTAGTTGGGGCCACCTGTGATGACCACTCAGTGGCTCCCCCTGGAACTAAAGAGACTAAGGTGGGTTGGTCAGTAGTGACCAACCTGACAATAATAACTAATCTAGGTTGGTCGTATAGGGAGCCAAAAAATGACTAACTAGGTTAGGCACTAGTGACTGAGAGGTTGGGTGTATAGGGAGCCTAGGAATACCTAGGGTACCTGTTGATACACTTGAACATTGGTATATTCTTTTTTTGAATTCAGTATGTATGTTGGCATGTCTACCGCGTCTCGAACGTGTTCTTTGTCAAAATAAACGAGTTTTCTGTAAACTCACTGAACCAAAAAATATCAGTGTATACGGGGTAGAGCCTATGCAATTTCTAGAGGCATGTACCGGGGGGGGGGGGGGGGGGGCAGGTTGTCGTGTGTCAAGCTTCCATTTTCCCTCTTTGTGAAGTTTACTTTGGAGGGTTCTCTCTCATTTACTATATGTTTATCTTCTGTATTTATATATAAATTAGATCAATCTTTTCCCACTTATATGGCCTTTAATTAGATAAGCTTACAACAATATGAATATCTTGAATCTCAGAGAAATAGAGCATTAACACCTCTGTTGGTGACCACATGTCATGACAGTCAGAGTGTATTCAATGCATTGTCTCCCATTCAGGCTAAGTCCCTCACTTCACACCTGAGACAATGGGGAGGTGATTAAGGTGATTAAGATAGGGGTGGGATGCCACACATCAATGTTATTAGTGCTATCTGTGGCCATTGTTCCTAGGTGTGAACAGTGGCTGATAACAGATTTATCACAATGCACTGCTCTTAGTCAGGGGACAGATAGAAAATGGCGGCTCCCATGCCATGTGGGCTCTCTCCCTATAGAGAGCCTACACTGATATTCCTAGGCTCCCTATACGCCCAACCTCTCAGTCACTAGTGCCTAACCTAGCTAGTCATTTTTTGGCTCCCTATACGACCAACCTAGATCAGTTATTATTGTCAGGTTGGTCACTACTGACCAACCCACCATAGTCTTTTTAGTTCCAGGGGGAGCCACTGAGTGGTCATCACAGGTGGCCCCAAATAGTGGTATACAAATACAACACACCAATGATGTACCTAGGTTAGCCACTACTGACTGACCCCTTGGTCATTTTTGAATATAACTTTTCCATTGTGACTAACACTCATATGACCAACCTAGGTTAGTCTGTACTGACTAACGCTTTCAACCGATCGATTTTCAGTGTAGCAATATCAGTGTAGGATTGATAAAAACAATAAGAACTGTGCATACAGCAGGAGAGACAGCCATTTTGACAGGCAGACAGAGAGAAGGGAGGGCGAAGGGAGAGGAAGATCACCACCTGGCCTTGCTGGTTTATATTCCCTAATGCCGTCAGCCATTACTTGATCTGGTACTGACAAGATAATTACTGATGACAGCTGTCATGCTCGGTACAAGTTGCACCCTAAGACTTCCGCAGTAAAGACCAAAGAATTATTTCATTGGTCTAGAGTATACATGCTAATGTTACATTCAGGCTCCCCATACATTGACCATGTTCATCATATAGAGCATCGATCCTAGATGAACCACTCCACATACACTGCAGGGCCAACACGGCCAAGTGTGTCCACACCTCACTATCCAATTAGAAATCGATTAGCCTTGTCTGCATTCAATAGCATTGGTATCTTGAATAGTACACCTATGTATAAAGAAATAAAAGAAACTTTTCCAATCGCCAAGGTAACCTGTCCATGGTAGCCAACAGTTGCAGCATGGTGCTCAAAAGCACTCCAACCCTATGATGCATGAATGCAGCCTTGACGAGAAAATCACAAGCGCGGCAATTATGCATCGTACTGAAAGTGAAATCACGGGCTTGATACACTCCCAAAGGGTCGGCATCATGATGCATTAATATCGGTGCTGCATTGCATATCGTTCATCAGCAACATGCCATAGATGCATCATGACTATGAATGCAGTGAGGCATCACGCCGTCCTTAAAGGGTTAAACCAACAGGATCCCTCCCAATCCCCGCCTCCCTTATTGCGCAATGCCTGCAGACTTCCTGCAGCCTGCCGTGCCGTGTCTGTAAGCCGGCCGCTGATTGGTGCAAAGTTCCCCTGGTGGGCGCGTCACGTGACGTGTAGTGAGGGGTGCGGGGAGGCTGCGGCGGGCGCCGACAGACGCCAAGTGGACGGCATGGCGGCCAGCAGCCAGCACGCAGCCTGCAGCCAGGACAGCCCCACGGGGGGCCGGCAGCACGCCGCCCTCCTGTGGCACGTGCGGGTTCTCTACCTCTGCCTCGTCCTCCTCACGGCAGGCACAGGGGCCGCCCTGTGGCTCTCCTTCTCCGAGATCTACATGCTGCGGCGCGACTTCGACCACGAGATCCTGCACGGCGACCGCTCGGTGGAGTTCGCCAACCACTTGTACGACGATGACCAAGGGGAGGGCTTTGTACGGGGGTCGGCGCGCGGCGGGGCGCGGACCGGGGTGGGCGGGGAGCTGAGGGTTACCCTGGAGGACTCCATACCCGGGGGTGACAACGACGACGCGGCGCACCTGGAGGGCGGCAACGCGCAGGTGGGCGACCACGACGAGCAGCTACTGCGCGTGCGGCGCGGCGCCGGGCGCGGCAATGGAGGCGGGCGGCGGCGGAAGTTCCGTGACGGTCCGACGGTGTATAACGACCCCAAGCTGTGGGCTAAGGAGGCGGGGTCGGGCGGGCAGGACGACTGGGTGTGGCTCACCTCCTACTCCCGGATACCCGTGAGTACCTGCTACCTACACTCACATCATCTTACTTACCACAGGGGATGACAACTGATGACGCAGTGGTCCTTCACTATTAAATTGTACCTTCCCTTTATTGAACTCCCCTTGCCCCTCCCTAAAGTAAAGGAGCTATTTAATTATATATTAAACCAGCGATTAGAGGTATGGGGGTTAACTGGCGACATTGCTATGCCGCATAGCTCAGAAAACGGGTGGGGAATACATGAGCCGATGCCTGTGAGTGGACGCCATGCAATTTCTACTTGCCTCTGCGCTCTTAAATTTCACTAGCCACCGTTGCCTGGTGTTTATTCGAATACCCGATACTTAAACTAGCCAACACGATATTCAACGAGGCTATAATTGATGGCGATGGTCCTTTACAATTCGATCATACCCTCTCTAGCCCCTCACCAAATATTGCTTCCACACCTCCATTAAATGCCAATTATAAACATGTATACAGGATATTGTAGGACACATTGCAAATGTAGGCCTACCATACAATGATTGAAGAGAATACTATACATAGTGAACCCAACAACCTTTTCTATGCAGTACAGGAAATATGCCCATGGTTTATATGCATGGTGATCAATATCACCCGATGACACTGTTATGATAAAGGCGGGGATGCTGATCTACCTTTAGGTGGAGTAAGTCAGACCAGGACGACATAAGTTACTGGATCAGTATGGTGATTCAACATGAAGCCAAGCTTTTTTAGATCACATCACCCTTTTAAAGTCCAACTGTCAATTCTCTAAATTTAAAACAAGTTTCCCCATGATTAGGGCAGCTCGTCATCGCAACATTTTCTCAGTGCGTCGTGTATATGTATCTGAGGAAAACTATGAGTATGAGGCCATTCACACGGCCTTATGCAGCTATATGGGAGATCCTGGGAGATGAATATGATATCTTGTTATTTGTCGAGGCAGGTAGTACTATAATACCACACTACTCATGCTTATATTTACCAGCAATTCTAAGTGAGTTTTTTCTATGACATTCTGAAATTCCAATGGATAGAATACCGAAGGTAACTTCATGGGGTTATGTTGACATGCATGACCAGTGGGAAGCCTCCAGTCTGGAACCTTCCTCCATCTTCAAACATGACGGGTAAATCACCATGAGTCAGACACATACCTTGAGTCGGACCCTCGGATTTACAGTTTTTCACGCATGATGATCCCTCAGATTGATAAGAAAAAACACTTGAATTGTACACAGAATATAGGGCTTAGGCTGAGGGACTAGCCTGCTTGGATAAACCTACAAATTCAAGTGTTCGACTCAAGGTATGTGTCCGACTCATGGTGAACAACGCGAAAGAGGTACTAATGACATCAGATCGCTGCTTGATCCATGATTTAATGAGCATCTGCCACAATAAGCTGTAAACAAAGCTTGGTGGAGGAGGGGGGAATGGGAGGGGGTAATTCCCACTATACGTATGAACTCTTGATATTATTTTAGACTCCTCCGTTTTTTGACTTTCCTAAATAGGCCGGTTACCACATTGGCCGGTTATCTGAAGTAATGTTATTTACGAACACAGCTGATTTAATCAGAACTGTTGCCATAGATCCACGAGTATAACTGATCTGTGTGATGATAACTACTTCTGCTTCTTAGATAGTATGGAAAACAATACCTAGATGCTAAGATGAGCCGGAACCAAGGTATACTGTTATTGCAAGTACAGTACATCATTCTCAGTGGGGATCCACAATAAATGACATTATTGATTTAACCCACCTACCCGGGTGCCTCCTCCCAGCACCATAAGCACTACCTGTGATGTTTATACACCATATTAACGCGGCCACATTCAGCGGGTTGTCTAGATACCTGTTATTTCATCTCTTCTGTTCAAACTGGTAAAATCCATTATATGCATACGTCCATGAAAGTGAGAGACCAGTCCTTTAACCTTAAATCAATATATTCCATAGGAACGACACATAGGGGACATACATGTTTCAAATAACTTAACCTATATCCTTTGCCAACCACGGCCAACTTCAAGTTGTTCTCAGACTTTTTGAATTGAAATAGCATGTTCATGTATTTCATAATCAAATCCAAAGCAACAACTCCTGGATCTATTTTCTATGTCAACAAAATGTTGAACTATCTATCCTATACTCTGTCTTCCTTTCACATGAAAGGTTGTTATGCCCTTTGATACATGTAACCCTTTAAGTGTCGTATAAATGATACACTCCTTCTTTTATCGTCATGATACATCCATGGCGAACATTCGTTTTGCTTTATTCGTGCATCATGACGATAAAAGACATACTGCACAGAGAAAAACAGCGTCAAAAGCAAGTCCAGGTTGCCTCCAGAATGATTCCCTTCTCTCAGGGAGTCCAGATCGCATAAGGGAGCCAACGTGACTCTCTGGCTGACCTAATGGAGTCACCTGGGGAATCATATAGCTCTCTGGGTCATATGACTCCCCCAGGTGACTACCTTAGGTCAGCCAGAGAGCCACATAGGCTCCCTTAGGTGACCTGGACTCCCCTAAACAGGGGAGTCATGCTGGAGGCGACCTGGACTCCCTTTTGACACTGTTTCTTCTCTGTGTGTGACCAACGCACTGTGCAGCCCTTAAAAGACCCAGAGCCGCCTACCTGGCCCAGAAGCCCCCACCTGGCTGGTTCCTGGTCTGTCTGGTTCGTCTCACAGACAGGCCATTTGTCTAGAGTTATTTGTCAATACGTACAGCACAAGTATACCCCCAGCCACCAATCAGTCGGGTCAATAACCAGAAACATGGATTCATCAAGTATTTACCCCTTAATGGGTTGGATGGTGCTTTAATGCTATGTCCTCTATCATTATAATGCGTGGATACAGCGCTGGCGAGTCTACTCGCCGGGCCTGTATGTTATAATGCATCATGTCAACGTCACAGGAGTGTATCAACGTCATAGTGATACATGGTGTATGAATGCAGCGAGTAGTCTACCAAGGATGCATCCATGCATCATGCTGACCAGGTAAATGCGTCCTTTAAAGGGTTAATCTCCTGTAATGGTGCAGCAAAAAGGATTCACTTGTTAGGACATGAAGTATTCAGGATAACATGTAATATTCACGGTGCTTAGCCCTAATGGCTTCCTGATCTGGCACTCCTCCTCCTGCTGTAGGTGTATAGCACTGTTTACCTGGGTCTGTCTATCCTTGAGAGATGATTGATTTAATTATGGTTAATCAACTCAAGGTGGAGTCTGGAAGATTGCCTGTGCTAAGTGTCAAGACAGCTGCCTGTGTCCTAGCACTGACTTGCTCTCAGAACAGACGTTTTAATGTGACTCCTTTAGGTTTTTGCCAACAAAATAATGGACTCGTAAATTGAAGATGATCTCTGGGACCACTTCATGGGAAGGGTCTCTGGGTTTTTGTGGTGTGATTGTCAGCTAGCAAACTAGGTCAGTGTTGCGCCGACAAAAGTCAACCCTGATTTGTTGGGCCCCCTTCCAGCAATTTAGTGCGTAGTAAGATATCTATATAAACAGGTTGTAGTATACCATAATAGTGCAACATCGCCATGCTTACATGGTTGTTTTGGGAAGGGTGGAGTAGTGCCATGTGCAGTCGTGCGTTTATGCTTAATAGAGGACCTTCCTCCCGAGGATCATGCTTTGTAATGCATTGAAGGCGTTGCAAGAGAGTCAGGCAACGGACCCACAAACTGACTCTGGAGGGAGAGAGTCTAGCATAACATGACTCCAAGACATCCTAGGTAACTCTCTGACTGACTCTGGAGAGAGAGAGAGAGAGAGAGAGAGAGAGAGAGAGAGAGAGAGAGAGAGAGAGAGAGAGAGAGAGAGAGAGAGAGAGAGAGAGAGAGAGAGAGCACTTATATTTATTTAGGGGCGTCTGAGGGAGAGGGTCTATCATTACATACCTTTAAAACAGACTGAATCTAGAGGGAGAGAGTATTGCATTACATACCCAAGACAGACCCACTGAAAACGGGAGTCCAGCTTGACATGGCTTTGGGATAGACTGACTCGGAGTGTTGAGCCTTGCCAGACTCTCATGGAAAGGGAGTCAGGCAATGCTGAGCGTCCTCTCACTCCAGAGTATAGGCTGTGATGGTTTGCAGATGTTGATATCAGAACGAGGCCAATAACGGGCATGTGGAAGATCAGGAGCCAGGTGAATGGTCTATACCCAGTTATGGTAGTACTCCGGGAGGTAATAGGGTCAGATACCAAGTCTGCTACCTTCTACACCACTACACCTGGTTGTTATTGTGAGACTTGTGTCTGTCTCCAAATAGGTTTACCAATGTCCGTAATGTCAGACAGTAGCTCTGTTATCAGATATATGTGCGGATATATAGTTATGTGTGGACATGTTCTGTCCCTTACATTGGTCCCTTGGTTGTGTCAGTTATCAAACTCTAAGCTAATTCATCTGAGGAGTCCATTAGGTTACCGTTGTTGTGGATCAAGCGTATACCCCCCCCCCATATCCCCTCCGCACACACAAGAGCTGAGTTGAACAATAAGACAGCGTGGGCTTACCTGTCCCCCTCTCTTCCTTGATGTCTCTTCATCCCCTTCACTCCTCCCTCCTTCCATTCCTTCATACCCATTTCTTCCTATCTCAGCCCGCCCAGATAACCTCCTCCGTTACTCCAGCAATCCCTCCTCTCTTTCCTCCCTCCATCCCATTATATACCACTCATCCTTGCTCCCACCTCCAGGGCTTCACTCGTCCCCTCCTCCCCTCCCACACCCACATGCCTCCAGAGCTGATGGCCAACAGAGATCTCTGCTCCTCCTGTCCCTCTGCACCCTCCACACAGAGGGCATCCAAATAGCGCCCAGGACGTACAAATACTGGCCTGCCCCGCACACACTCACGTAATGGGACAGATTGTAAGCCCCATTCAGACCCCTACATACTACTACTACTACTTTTTGAGCAGGTTAGGACGAGATAGTGCTTTAATGTGTTGTACCTTTTTGTTCTTTGATCCATGAATGCAACCTTGGACAGTAACTCGTAGTACTAGCCAGTGCTGCATTCCCTGCATCATTCCGAACCTACGGGGTTGATACGCTCCCAAAGGATCAGCATAATGCAACCAGGCAGTGCCGGCAAGTCCCTCGCCGGTACTGCATCGGTGCATCATTGTACAAATGCTGCTTAAATGGTTAAATAACAGTCCTGGATAAAGGGCCATTTCATAAACTCAAACAGTCTGGAAGCATTTAGACCTTTCACCCTGTATTACAGATATACCATGCATATGAGGGGCGGGGGAGGGGAGAGATGATTTATTGGTAAGGTTGCTTTAACATTTTGAGGGCCACATAATGTGAGTCTATACTTGCCTGAACCACAAGGAAGCATATTAAATGCAGAGCTTTTTAACACCATAAGTTCGATATGATACATGAAGTTAACTCGCTAGGCTGCATTAATGTGTTAAGACGACAATGAGCATGTGATCATAGTATATTAAAGCAATATGCGGTCCTTCACGACTGGGATGCTCTGGAGTGGGGGTGTATATTTATATCCCTGCGCTCTGTTTGGATCTTCAGCCGCCTGATGTCTCTTACACCATCAGGACCTGTGGGTGCCTTAATGGACTGTTTGTATGTAGGTTGTGGGCCCAGGATGGGCGTTATCACCAATGCTAAAACATGCCCTTATAACCCCTGATCGATGTACAAAAGGTCATCTAGATGTAGGCATCCCTGTATATACATTGTTCATGTCTAGCTTTGTTTGCGTTTGCTTTTAAGTGCCTGGATATACTGGAATGCACTTTTCTTTATCGGTCATCACTGTGGAAGGTGAGATTCCGACCTTTGTAGATACTGGTAAAGGAATATAATAGTGTAGTGTGATTACTGTTAGGAATAAGGCCCAATACCTAAAGTCGTACCTCTTAAATAAGCGCCTTTTCAATGAGGCTCTGGAAGGATGGAGAATCATGAGCATCTCTTCAGGACCAACTACCTGGTAGTGTCAGTTTGGCACAGAATTCACTTCAACGTTAATCAACCTTGACAAATGGTCGATCAATGCTGATCGGGTAGTTGGTTGCAAATGAGTGTTGATGCAGCATACGCTCATAAAAGGGTTAGGTAGACAATAAATTGTAATGGTCCATGAGAGATGTGCATTCGATATGCAACGTATAGATCCTTGTCAGGGTAAACTGCTGATGGATAGCACACCCTCACCTATCCCTGAACTGCTAAAAATGAGTGTCAGATCATTGGCTTTATTTTGATTCGTCCAAAGGCTAGAGACTCCAACCGCTCCCCATAGTAATTATATTATTTCTACAAATAGCACGATAAACAACCAATAGCCCACATGTTCAATTCTAAATCTAGTTGGCAACGCCATAGCGTCAGATTCTTTAACTCCTTAACGAATGTACACAACACTTTTCATGAACGATGCATGAATGCAGCGTTGTCGAGTCAACTCGCCATGGCAGTGTCAATTGGTGCATCATGCCGACCATTTGGAAATGTCTCAGCCCCATAGATCCATGAATAATGCCCTGGCGAGTTACTCGCCAGGGCTGTATTCTTGCATCATGACAGCAACAAATGCCATAGCGCTCTACAGTACTACACCGCCTTTCAGGGGTTAATACTTCTAATTCCGCAGCTTATCTGTGGGTAATCTGATCGCCCTGCAGAGTCTAGATGTGCCTCTAGACAACACTCGACGCAAAATTAAACTGAACAAAAAATGTTATGATTCATTATTTACCAAACCTGGTAGAGGCGGGAAACATGTTCACTTTTCAACTCAGTCAAACCATACCCCCTAGCGGAATGTCACAAGTTGGCTCTTTTGAGCAGGGTATTTTAACCCTTTAGCAGTAACGTTGTGATCTAATGCATTCTGCCGTTTGCCATTATTATACGTGAATGCAGCACCGACGGTTAACCTACCCAGGTTGCACTTATGCCTACCCTACAGGGTTGATGCACCCCGAAAGGGTTGGCACAAAAGCATCTGCAGTGAGGCATAAGTGCTTTGGGGCATCATAACGTCAAATAACCATGTCGCATTGAGGCATCAAATTATCTCTAAAGGGTTAAGATTTATTTCGGGGGTGTCAATCTAGCGAGCAATGCCCTCATTTCATTTCTACTGCCTGTATTGTGTAATACTGAACCATCCTAACAGAAATGACTTGGCTGATGCAGTGTGGAGGCTCCTACTAGTTCTCACACTAGTCAAGCTACACTCTGTCATTCTAGATACCCTCATTTTGAACATTCTGCAGTGAGAGATGGCGCCACCTCAGCCAACGACCTCTCTGTATGGATGCAGCAGACCTCTACCGCAACCAGTTGCTAATGCATAACTTCGCCTGGACCTAGACCAAGCATATTTTGGGAGAGCTAATCCCCTACAACAGATTTGAAGCACTCAGAGAGGTATTGCTCAGTAGACCTTTGTCTCAGTTTGCACAATATATTTATATGGCAGGAACGTCAATTGGTACCTCAAATCTGTCTGTGCACATCAGAAAAGGTTTTTGGCTGATTATCTCTTGACATTTTGGCTAATTTCATCTCAATCAAAAACTGACAGAACTAGCTATCTAAAAAATAGATAACATAATAGAATCTTTATTTTAACCGATATAGCAGCTTTAAAAGACAAAACCCTGAAGTAATAGCAGTGTGCCCCTTGCCTTAGCTTCGGCAGCCGCGGGGTATTCAAACTGTCCGCGTCGAGTTGAGTTGAGCCTTAATTGGTGCCTTACGTGGAAGTATAATTGACACCGAGGTAAAATGGCGGCCACGCACTGTGCAGGGGCATTGTCAGAAGGACAGAAGATTAATCTGTAAGTGAGGCTTCAGTAATTATAACACTGCGTTCTCAATGAGGCCAGGTTCCAGTCCTTCCCAAACACAGTGGAGGTCCAGAAGACAGTAGGAGTGAGATGAGTCGGGGGCAATGCCACCCTAATCACAGAAGAGGCCTGAATATGCGTGTGCCCCCGCCCACAACATTTGCCAAGACCCTACAATGCTTATTAAAATGCACAATAATCCCAACCCTTATACCTACTCCACTAGACTCATAATGTTGGCGAGCTAGGGAAAGTCGGGGGCTGGCTGCCCTCTATGAGATACCCTGCAGTAAGAACTAAATGTGGTAAAACACTAGTTTTCTAAACAGATTAATGTGTATATGTGTTGCAGTGTGTATGGCGTGGGGCTCATGGCATGGAGCACCCTTGTGCCCCCTTCCCCCCATAACAGTTTCATTCCCAATCCCCTGGACTGATTACTGCAAATGAAATGGCCCTAGTATTATCTAGACACACATTGCAGGAGTGGGAGTCTGGAAGGTAGATGCCCGAGCAGTACAGACAAACCTGTAGATGAGCTGGTAGGGAGTAGATTGGGTGCAATTTCTTCTGCTCATAGACAGCTTAGACTAACAGTAACATTAAATGTATCAATGCAATCTCTATAATTATGAAGCATGTACACTGGCTATATTAATTGGCATACGTTGGGTTTTAAGTAACACTGTTTACCTCATTAAGAACATTTAAAATCACCCAAGGAATCCAATTGTCAAATGACAATATATTAGTGCATTATAGCTTATATCATAATCCAATTGTGGTAGGCCTCTAGTCCCTTTTCACGCAAGGTTGTGTATCAACAGGAGAATATTTGCAACCATGCAGCATGGTAATACTACAAGGTTGATACACTCCAAAATGGCGACTTTCGTCAAGGGAGTGTTCATTTTCCTGACCCCTTCCCATCCCTTCTTTTTTTCATCCATTATTTTTCGCTAAAAAGATAAAAATTGAAAAAGGTTCACCTCTTCCTAAAACGAACCCTGGTCAGTCTCACACACATCCTATATCAGAGTTATTCAAAGGTCAAAGAGACCTGCGCTTCTGAGCATGCACCACCCTAAAACAGGCCTGGTCCCCAACTCGTTGAATTTCCCTCCATTGCGTTGACAATCACTTGGCCTGATTTCACTTCAATCTCCACCTTGCTACTTGAAGGGCCCCATCGCGCCTTCAAGTCCTATGCACTCTGTTCTCATCATACATTGGTGTAGCCTTGGTCAGTAACTCGCCATGGCTGCATACATGCATGATGCAGACCCTACGCGGTTGATCCAAAGCCCATTTCTGAAGAGAGATTTCTTTGATTTTCAGTCCCCAGGGCTGAATACAGACATCTTGAAGACAACGGGCATAGCACATTAAATGCGGCCCTTAAAGTACTAAGTCCTGGCCCCGCAGGTTGCAGTGTCCACTCAGGCAGCCTATAACGGCTACTGGAGGTGACTTTATAGGGGGCTGGGCTGTGTCTGGGGACCCTGGAGATATCTGCAGCAAAAGCCAGTCCAGCTGAGGTCAGCGTCTCCAGGCCTGCAGGGACATGGGGTGAGGTGCTCAGGGGGAAGCCACTTCCTGCCCCTCCTACCTACCCCTGCCTCTACCTTAGTCCCGGGCCATTCTGCAACCAGGGGTGGCGACACTTGGCCAAAATATCTCTCTGTATGTACACGGTGTTTGTCAACCGCTGGCCGTTTATGCATGGTAATTCATACAACTGAGTATGAGTCTAGACCAAGACTGCGTTCGGAGAGGGACGCCTCAGCTGCAGTGTTGAACTCCTCAGAGAGGGAATTCCATAGTGAGTCTCAGAATGGTACAGTGTAGGATGTGGTGGTCAGCAGGGGTGGGTGATAGGGGTGTTTATGTAGGTGTGTAATGGCGGCAGATAAGCCGTGGATGTAGACACATAAACAGAGGTACGGGATGCTTCATGGAAATAGCCCAATTGAGTGGTTAGAAATATCTCTTTCATGCGTCTTAACCCTTAAAGGGCCACATACTGCTTTAAAGGAAAACACCAATCTATTTTCAGGTAGGGCTGCTATCGATAGTCTTGGTATTGATAAACAATAATTCTGACACTTTGTAAATCATGGACTATTATAAGATAGAACAGCAGACTTGTCTCCTGCAGCCTATGATATCTACCTTGTAATGGCCCATGATTTACGATTTATCAGAATGTTGTTTATCAATACCAAGATTAAAAATAGAGTGGTGTTTTCTTTTAATGTAAGCTGTTTTGTTTTAAAATGTGGCCAAGTCATTTATTACTAGCTGGGGGGGGGGTTGGTGGAATTTCCCAAAATGGCCATTTTTATTCTGAGCTGTTAGCCGAAAGTAATCCAACGCTCCCCCCCCCCCCCGCCGCCCACTATGTTCGGATTTTGGGAAATAGCCACCCCTGTGAGGCCCCTATCTTACAAACGGCCCCTATCTCACAAACTAATCCATTTTGTTAGATAGGGACCATATCAGGCCCCTATCTAGTAAAAAGCCCCTATCTCACAAAACCATTTAACAGATAGGGCCTACGTCAGGCCCCTAAGTGGCAAATACTTTTTTTAAGTCCATAAATCGCAAATTCTTTGGTATTTGACCGACAGCAGTTATTAAGGTAAGAACTGGCATTTGTATTAAGGGAAATTGTAGCTAATTAGCCAGGATAATCAACTAATTAGGTCATCCATCCTTCATTGCAAATCAAGGATTTTCCTGCTTTTCAAATGCAGCAAATAATTATGTGACGCTGTTGATAATTAAAGGGTTGAGTAAGTAGGTTATCAATCAATAAGTAGGTCACTGGAAGCTAATTTAATAGGGCTTTATAGACCTTCCAAATCTATTTCATAGTGATGTGACCATACTGATGATGAATTGATTAGGTAATTAGATCATTTATCAATAATTAGGTCAGTCATATAATTATTATTGCCAATCAAAAAACGTTTTTAAGTGCAAAAGCGCTTTTTGAGGTGAGAACTGTGAATGAGGCAGATTTTTGTCAACCGTTGACAGTTTGCATGAAGAACTGTCAACAATAGGTATACACTGTCAATAAAAGAAATATTTTCCAAGTATTGACATTTCAATCCGTCAATAGCGTTTTGATGGAGTACACTGTTTGTAATATAAATAGCATAATATATTTCAACACTCCATGAGCAGTTAGAGGCTTGAACAAGTCTAGGATGTGGCAAAGACTATGTTTGTACCAAAATAGGGCACTCTGTGATTTACCATGACAGATAGTTCCTAACCCTTGAAGGGCCCCAGAGTGATTGTAGTGATCATGCATGAATGGATGCATGAATGCCTGCCAACAGACTGATAGACTGATGATGAATGGACATGATGGGTGATGAATGCACATTACCTGATGGGCTACTCACTAGTTCTACATCCATGCATCCTCAAGGAGCACAGCACTTCTATGTATCATGCATCCCTTAAAGGGTTAAGGGGTATTAAATGCCCGCAATGACTATACCACAGAAGACCACAGGGCACCTGTTGACATGAGATTGACATAGAACACATGTATGCTGTATGGTTAAGGGAGTGGTTAACAACAGGGGTTGGAATTCTTTACTGGGAGGCAGTAGAAAACCTTCAAAACCTGGACCCTAGGGGGGGACCGGAACATTTCCAACCCTTTTCAGCTCAAGTGGGAAGGAGGGGGCTGGAAAAATCTCCCTGTTTTAAAAGAATTCCCCCCTCCCCTTTTTAAGAAAAATTACCATGCCATGACCTATGTCACTACACTTATAGATATTCACATGTATTCCCAGCTAAAAAACGTTATTTTACGTCAAAATAGCATATTAAAACTTTATATAACGTTATGCCATAGTAAGGAGCCTTAGAGAAACATTATATTAGCCATGAATATGACCTTAGTTGTCGAAATGGCGTTAAACATCCATTACTCACTGACTCACTCATTATATTACATTATATAATGTTATAAAATATAAAATGTATAACGTTTTCTGTTTACTGGGTTACAGTCAACTCCCTCCTTACGGCCACCCCCCTAGCTTACTAGACTATGTTACTAGAACCCAACCCTTTTGGCCTACTTCAACTTTGATTTCAAAAAATATTTTACTGATCTACTGAAGAGAAACTGATTATGAGGGCTTACTGTATTCTAGTTCACATAATTATGTGATGTTACTTTGATCTTGATATAGTGCTAGCCTACCATTTGTAAGATAGGGATTTTGTGAGATAGGGACTTTTTGTGACATAGGGGCCTGGCCTGGCCCTATCTTACAAAGTGCCCCTATCTTACAAATTTATGTAGGATAGGGGCTGTTTGAGAGTGGCCCCTATCTGACAAAAACTTGTGAGATAGGGGCTCTTTGCAAGATAGGGGCTTCAGGTGGTCCCTATCTCACAAACGGCCCCTATCTTACAAAACTTTGTGGGATAGGGGCCGTTTGTGAGATAGGGGCCTCACACACCCCCCCCCTAAAATCGCATGTGTCTGTGGAATCATGTGTGTTCGCGGGTATCTAAATGAACCTTTTTTTAAACTTTCACCTTCACCTAGCATGGATGCTTTTCCAGTTTTGCCCCCCCCCCCCGAGGGCCTGTTTTTCAGTATGACTACCTCCTCCTATATCCACCAAGCCCCCCCCCCCCTCCAGCTGGCAATAAATGACTCGGGTTTAAACGGTGCAGTAGATAATAGGTTGAATTCAGTGCTTCTGATTTTAGAGCATTGAAAACACAGAAGTGTATGAACTGATGACCTCGTATCTGATAGCTGCACGGACAACATCCATTCAGCCTTGCTATCATAGTCCTACCGTTACAGTATAGAGACCACTTCAGTGTGATACACATGTAGGTGTGTCTCGTATACTCAAGTACATCATCAATAAAACAACACTTACCTCTTAATGGCCCAATGTGTCATATTAAAGATACCAAGTCAGTTTGCGCTCTGAAGATGGAAGTTGAGGTCATAGAGGGGCCTCCCCTGACCGTATCTTTGCAGATTTGGGCCAATTTCGCTGTGAATGCAGGACCTAAACAAACCGGGGCTAATGTGGATTATATGGAGGGCCGGTGTAAGACCCTGTGTACTTAGCAGCACTACAGCGGATAGTAGCGGGTGCTGGTATGCGGGGGAGGGAGATAGGGGTAGGATGGGCTTGGTTGTACTCAGGGATACACTAGAGAAGCAATTCGACTATACTTTGTAGGACTTGTGATGCCTACTTATATATTTGAATGTGAATTTATTTACTGAGAGGTGAAATTATAATCAATTGGTCGCGACCTTGGATTTCGGCCATTCACATCATACATTCACAATTTATTGAAACAACAACAATTATATATATTCAGCACCTTGTCTAGGTTGGATTCAACTCTTTTGTTAGCAGTGTACTTTGTATAGATATACATCAACACTCAAGGGAGCCCCAAATTATACGAAGCAAAGCGCTGATGGATCCAAGTAGCGAAGTCGATAAATCAACACAAATGCTTTACTATCTTTCAAATTACAGAGGAGGATCTGTTCTATCGATAGTATGTGTAATTATGTGGGCAAATGTGGGAGGAGGGGTTGCTATATGCATACATGTATGTTAATTCGTAACGTCTAATGATATTTTATCACTACAAAACTCCAATCTGCGATTTTTTACCCCGATTTTCCCGAGCCTCTGGGGAGGTTAAGGTTCAACTTAGATGCACATGTCGGGTCTCAATTCCTGGGAATTACGTCCAGCTTCCGACTGATTCCGCAGGTCGGGGGATTCCCTACGAGTAAAGTGGTACTACAGTTAAAAGTATCAACATACCCCTTAGACTAATGGCACGAAGTTAGGGCACAAGATGGTATAAATCACATCTCGTCATGATACAAGAATGTAGCACCGACAGGTAACTCTCCCATGCTGCATTCATGCATTATCAGATTATGGTGACACGTTGCTCCTTAGGTTAAGGAACAGAAAACACCAGTGCAGGGCTGGGATATGAGAGGGGTGGGTGCAGCTGGATCCCCATCAGCCCTCTGCCTGTGACGGACGTCGGCTGCTGGACAGCACCGTATCTGACCGTAACACCTGCCTCCTTCCCAACCAGACCTGGAAACTAATAACCCCTATCAAACCAGATTAGGATGTCCCCTTACAGTATCAGGAGGAATCGTACATGGCATACCTATGGTGTTTATATATAGTGCTAACGATCCTTCTGCCTGGGACCTCAGTAGGGTGCATCGAACAGGAACCTCTGCAGTAGGGTGTCTGGAACAAGGACCTCTGCAGTAGGGTGCCTGGAATCTATGGAACAAGGACCTCTGCAGTAGGGTGCCTGGAAGGGGGCTTCTGCAGTAGGGTGCCTGGAACAGGGACCTCTGCAGTAGGGTGCCTGGAACAGGGACCTCTGCAGTAGGGTGCCTGGAACAGGGACCTCTGCAGTAGGGTGCCTGGAACAGGGACCTCTGCAGCAGGGTGCCTGGAACAGGGACCTCTACAGTAGGGTACGTGTCTGGAACAAGGACCTCTGCAGTAGGGTGCCTGGAACAAGGACCTCTGCAGTAGGGTGCCTGGAAAAGGGACCTCTGCAGTAGGATGCCTGGAACAAGGACCTCTGCAGTAGGATGCCTGGAACAGCAGCTGGGACCTTAATAAGGAGTGCTTAAAGGAGAACCATGGTTCTATGAAACTATGCAAATAGCACTAGTTCCTAGTAATACTAGTAGTAGTACAGTAAAGGCTATATACTAGGAGACATTGATATAAATACCATTAGAATAGCAAAACCTTGCCTACCTATTTACAAGAAAGGAAGACACATAAAGATAAACGAGAAGTCTAAAAACCTGTGCCAACATCCGCCTCATGGAACAGGCCTCACCAGACACCGAGACATCTGTAGGAGCATCATCGTCTGCTTGATTAATCATTAAAAAAAACATAAAATCGGAGGACGATATTTGATATGCCACATTATTACACAGTTGTGAGGCATATTCTAGCAAGGTGGAGCGATAGAGATCACGTTGGTGTCCCTTGGATGGATAGCAGGTATAAATACATCATTACAAAAATGGATGGATGTGTAGGAAAATAAATAGCGGAATGGCTTTAAACATTCTGATGTTAAAGATGCACACCTGGAGGAGACGGGATGTTTCACCTCCAGGGATTGGCTGCAGGACGGGGAGGATTGAGGGGAAGCAGACTTATACATCCTCCAGAGCCAAGTCTCACATTCCTTAGTGGATGGAAATCTCTGTTCCAACTGTTGCTTGACATTGTTCAGAAAAAACATAGTCGACCTTGACATATGTGAGCATTTTCGGATTTCCCTATGTTATCGTATTCATGATTTGATATATTAAAAAGAAATGCCTATGGAACTGACAGATACCATATATATATACTCATTCACCTTTCTTCTTTGGGCGTTCGCATATTGTGCTATTATGCACAATGTACGTGTAAATAGAATGGGGTGGATCCAGGATACAAAAGCCAATTTTACCAATTAGATGTCCCCCAAGGTAGCGGCTCGCACTTCCCATCCCATGTTGGTCACACTATTTAATGGTGGATCAGCAGACAGGTGACAATGCCGCAGCCCGGGGTGTGGAGGGAGGATAGCATTAGTCAACAGCGGATCAAGGATTGGCAGCCAGTGTAGTTAACCCTTTAAGGACCGTGCTGTGATTTGATGCTGTGCCACCATGATGCATGAATGCAGCGTCTACTGCATTCCAGCATCGTGCTAGTCCTACGGGGTTGATACACTCTTGAAGGGTAGGCATGATGTATGAAGGCAGCACTGACGAGCATACTAGCCAGGGCTGTCTTCGTGCATCATGACCATATATAGGAGAGAGTGCATCAAAACACTATGCGGTCATTAAAGGGTTATGAAGAGTAGTAGTCTGGGTAGTTGGGTGTTTATGGAGGAGGGATCTGGGATGAAGGAGGGAGGCTGCCTCCTCCACCAGAGAGGCTTTCACTGTTACTGGGGGCTCCATCCAGGAGGCCTACAAACCTTCATCTCCCAAGTGTCGGCAAGCCTCTTTGTAAATGTATACTTGAACTCCCCTTTCCAATGTACACATTAAAATGTATTCCCTTTGTATTGCTACCTTCTAAGTAGATATTGTCTGGGGTACGGATCCCTTTATTGATAACTACCAATGACACACTGACTGATTTTTCACATCCTGCAAGTGCCATTAAGACACGGAGGACATAACTCCCACTTCCCTATTACTAGAATGTATATATATATATATATATAATTATATATATATATATATATATATATATATAATTATATATATATATATATATATATATATATATATATATATATATATATATATATTATATAATTATATGAGTCATTATGTTTTTCATTTACCATTCTGCTGTTACGGTAGCATCTTACAAAGTTACATGATGCGTCCTTCTTCAAGTCTGTTTATCAATCCATTGTTAGTCAGCCTCACCAGATGATATAATTTTAAAACCAACACAGCCGAAGGCTGGTCAGCAGGTCCACAGGGCCCATACGGACCGAACCTGGCGGCCTCACCACTTGCTGGGACATCAAGTATAACGGTATTCCTCCACGGCGGGCATTACCTTAAGCCGTCCCTCAGTGAACAGATGAGGAAGTGTTTTTAGTCTAATTGAATGAAGATTCGCAGCAGACCCCCCCCCCTCACCTGTGCCCTGCTGATTTACAACCTATTGGGGCAGGACCTGGAGGCAGTCTGGCCGCCCTGGAGAAGCCCTAACCCTTTAAGGGCCGCAGAGTGATTTGGTGTTCTATGTCCAGGTACTTCATAATGCATTCATGCCGCTCTGACGAATTGAGTCACAAGGGCTGAATCATACATCGTAACGATAAAGGGCTTAATGCAATATAGCACTATGCGGCTTTTAAATGGTCACAAATAGATATCAAGTGATCAAGCAATATCCACAGGACATAGACCTTGCATGGTGTGAGATGATTAACCCTTTAAGTACTGCAAACTGCTTAAATGGGATATGCCCTTTGGTGCCAAAGTACAGCCTGGATTCTGCCCTGATGAGTGCCGAAGAGTCGACATGATCATACTGCACCAATGCAATCAATGCAAATGCTAGCGAGCCACTCGCTGGCACTGCATTGGTGCATCATGACAGCAACTGCTGTTTTAAAGGGTTAAGCGAGGCATCATTTAGTACATCCATATAAGGCCGAGGTCTATTTAAGATAATGAATGTTTATTTATAGTAATAAAGTGATGCTTTGCCTCTGATCGGAGCCTGCGCCTTCTCACACATTGGCCTTGGCCTCTATTGAAATGAACTGTACAGGGTCGATCCCCAATTGCCCTCAATTAATAAGGACCTTTATTTCCTAGTGCTCATTATTCTCTAGAACTGCAACCCCCTTTCCTCTATAGTGTTTGCTACTCTCTAGTCTCCACACCGATTGAGCATGCAATTGCCAGCTGGTGAGCTTCCGAGCCCCAACTTAACCCTACCAACCTATCGCTGATAACTCACCCTTTCCAGTGCCGCCTCTACCATAAATATTCTTCCAATCATTGCAGTATACAATAATCATGACTGTTTCTATTAATTATTGAGGGAAGAATTACAATTGGAACATCCCAGACTATATAATGAGAACCTGAATACAACTGAAGAAGGGGGTCATGAAAGGGGTATTAGCTGGTGATTTAATATTAGATTTGGCTTACTGGTAATGATATCCTAACTAAACTAAACGAGACACATTTGGGCAAAACACAATTTGCTAAAGACTGGCGCTATCATTCCACAGTCGGATGTAGCAAGTTTGCAGAATTACACCTCTGTAGAGTCACACTACAACTAACTGCCAATAGTAAAGGCTTTTCTTAAAGTGGCCGATTGCCAGTCTAGAGACAACTGTCGTAGAGAATGAGGAGGAGGGTTACTTTACGATAACATCCATTCCCCATCAACAGGCGATTAATTTGAGCTGATAATGAAGATAAGGCGGTTTTCCCCTAATCTCCCAACACGGAGGCTTCAGCCTGCCAACAGAAGACCTGCACATACACAGAGGGGCCCCAGACAAGGGGAGCTCTCTGCCTTCTATCTACAGGAGATGCCCCTAAATGAGGGGTTAAGCTTGTCTAAATAGCACGGTCATGCGGAAGGTTACAGCCTGTGGGTGATCTGTGACAGGAAATGGCCCAGCAAGATCAACAGAGAGTTTGTCTATATTGGTAAACTAGTATTAGTGATGTATCTTCATCAGCTCTTCATTTAGATACGATACCATAACAGACACTTAGGTTAATGAGGGGACATGGGAAACCTATTATGAAAACATGTTATTGTCTTTACATACCTTATTATTCCTCGGCTTTGTTATTTTTCTGTGACTCGAATCGGCTCAACCCATGTTTACAATCACTTAAACAGAATTATATGCTGACTAAGTGCATTGGTTTAATTAGACGAATAGCTATTACTGTATTAATGAAATGCTCTATTATATGTTGTGTGTATACGCACTAGCGATTAGACTGTAGCAGTGCAGGTCGTCTATGGTATTTGCCTTGGGTTACAGACACATTTACTGATATGGGTATTGAATGATATTATAGATCATAATCATATTATTGTAAGGGCAGTGGTTACCGAACCGACCCAGTAACGTACGGCGCTGTTAGATTGTCGGACGGGGAAGTAGCTCAGTGGTAGAGCACTTGGCTCCGGAGTCAGGAGGTCGTGGGTTCTAGTCCCGCTTTCTCCAGACGATTTTTCCGCGACCGTTACACTGGTGGAGAAAGCGAGTGCACTCGCTGGTAAGGTTGACTTAGACGGTTGGAGCATCCCAACTTGCTGGGGATTGGCCACCTGCTGGCGGTTGGTAGTTGGAGGAGCAGGTAGTGAAGAGTTGGTTCCCAGTATGGTCAGTTGGAGTTCAGCATGGAGTCCAGTCAACAAATTGGCTGGATCGGTTCGGCACTGTGAGCTTCTATCATTGGCTGCTACGGGGCATGATGGAAGCTGGGGGAGCTGTGTAAGGGCAGTGGTTACCAAACCGACCCAGTAACGTACGGCACTGTTAGATTGTCAGACGGGGAAGTAGCTCAGTGGTAGAGCACTTGGCTCCGGAGTCAGGAGGTCGTGGGTTCAAGTCCCGCTTTCTCCAGACAATTTTTCCGCGACCGTTACATTATATACATATATATATATATATATATATATATATATATATAAAATTATCTCAACCTTCCATACTACAAGCATAGGCCTACTGATTGGTTGCCACCAACAAAGGTACCAAGGGACCTAGCTCCCCCAGGTGGGCAGGTGGTGAACTAGGGAATACGCTTACTGCACCTGGGGAATATATCCCAATGTTGCCGCGCAACATTGGCGCCATATAAAATTACATATATATATATATATATATATATATATATATATATATATATATATATATATATATATATTCATAGAGGCAATATTGAAATGATGGCAGCATTTGACGAAGTAAAAACAGAAAAGTAGAAATCATCTAGCCACTCACCCAGTCCTAGCGTACCGACGTTATTGAATTCACCAAATGCCGTGTTTAGTTATGTGTGCGGGGTCCGTGAGGGGGAGGGTCGGGTTCGGGACACACGGATCATGTCTCGTGCAGCGGCTCATGGTCCTCTTTAACCAATAGCCTTATTTATCAAATAAATACAATGCCTGCCCCCTAGACAACGGCCATGGCGACATGCAGCCGTATATAGCAGGGGTTTAATGTATGGGGAATACGAGAGGGGGAAAGGAAATAGGTCTCTCAAGTGACAACACATGGCAGGAAAATCCAGCTCGAATTCGTACCAAAAAGACAAAACTTACTTCTTTTTGTGTGGAAATTACCGTGTCGAGTTTTAATTAATTTTACCACAACACAAGCTTTACATTGATTGTTTTGTCAATAATAAAAAGCTACAATTTTGGATATGAATAACAAGTAATTAACTACAATAAGATGTATAATATATCAGTAAAGGAGACACAGACTTGGGGAAGTGAAGTGGTGGTATATCTGGGTGAAATTAGAAGACGTGTCGAGGCTATCAGGGTTTCTTGTTAAAACCCTGTTGGCAGGTAACTGCACGGGAAGTATTTTAGATGGGAAATCCCCTTGCAGCCTGAATATATGACAATCATTAAAACATTATAAAATGGGAGTTCGGGTCAGCTCTATTTTGCCTGGTTGGAGTCGATTTACCATTGAACAAGCATTTTTGTTGTTGTCTAAGTCGATCCTGGTGGTTAGCATTGGGAGAGTGAGTGGGGCAGTGACATGCTCTGTGGAGGGGTGGGGGGATAGGGGAGGGGGTGGACACAGGATCTATTTGTGCCTACATGGCCCCTGTGTGCATGGTGTAACATCTCCCTACACACATAGACATGTAGACCGTATTCATGCACCGCTATGTGTGCCCGATGCATGACCTATTAGGGAATGGTAATTTTTTAACAACAGGGGGGTCGGTAGATTTCAGCACCAGCGGGTCCAAAAAATGTTGGTTCCCCCCCACGAGAGGGGGCAAAAAAGTCGCCCCCTCAGCCCAGTTAGAATTGAGCGCGGCACATGCCTTTGAGCTATAGTAACGCGCGGTCTTTTTCACTAAAAAGGGGTGCAACGTTTTTGGTCCCCTCCTCAAGAGGGCCCTCCTAATCCACCAACCCCCCCATGTTGTTAAAAAATGACCACTCCCTTATCTGCTCGGGTTTAAGACACAGGGTTGAATGTACAAAGGTCTAATGTGAGTTGTTATCTAGGGTATATGTTTAGGGCCCACCCTCCCGGAGACGTTCGAGGTAAATGTCCAAATTTTGTGTCATGAATTTACACCTTTGACGATGTACACTGGTCAGAATCCAGTTATTGATTATCATTGACAATGGCTACAATTATTGATAACGGTTGAGTGGAATTAAGTTGTTTATACATTCAAAAGACCCCTTGTTCTTGTTTCCGTCGCGTCGGGGTCTGAGGTAGTCTATAGATAGTCCCTTGACTCTGCTTCTGTGTATGTTTCCCTTTTATGACTACTGATAAAAATAGTGTATCAATATGTGTATCAATCTGCATCATGATTCAAATATATCTATAATGGTGGGAAGAGGGTACACATAATAGATCGAAACAATGGTCCTTTTTGTATCACAGCATTTCACATCGGCCCCTTACGCACTTTATTGATTAAATCCTTGCATAAATAACACTAGACCATCCCACATCAAACGCATTTACCCGGGTATTTAAAGCCACCCTAAAATCATAGATCTATGCCCCTCACTGCTCCCTTTCTGTGGGCCACAGCAGAATAACCATCTGCTTTAACAACAACAGAAAAAGACATGACTGTACAAATATAACTTGGATTGTCAGGGCTGTTACATCTCGTGAATCGGAGACTATCCCCTGAGTTGAGAGACCCCCTTTTTTCAAGGCTGTGGTGGCCATGTTTCCCTTGGCATATTTCCCTGGCCGGGAGCATGCGCAGTCACGTCATTTGTTTGAGGTGATGTTTACATGATCAACTTCTACATGTCATGTCTTTATTTGCTGCTGTGTGTGTCGGGTTGGTGCGGGGGGGGGGGGGTACTGCACCCCAAGTGGTCACTGGTTAACTAAATCTGGGCCCAGTTCACACATACATGCGTGTCCACAAATCATACAGTCCTAGCCGCAGTATACATATAGTGGTAGAACGTCCACCCTGCGAAGGAAGGAGATACAAAGCTCTTCTTGAGACAGAGTGCTCAAATGCATTTTTTTAATGTGTTTTATTGGGTAAAAGAAGACAAATACAAAAGTAGATGTATCATCCTAGCTTAGGCGCATTGCCTTTCTTCCGCTAGGTCCCCTTTCATTAGACTCAAATTATCACATATATTTCAATCATTGGATATGGCGTAACATTTGTAAACCAATTTCCAAAGAGGAACAGACTACTGGTTGCATTAGTATCACTGTAAATAGTGCATATTTAAAAATGATGTGATGAGATGAGATGAGGGGTGGCTTTTATGTCATTATGTCCGTTATCGTCTTGATGCATGAATGCAGCCCTGTTGAGCAAGCAAGGATAAGTGTCATGCCGACCCTAGGGGGTTGATGCGTCTCCTGAAGGGTCGGCATGAGACTTGAATATAGCCCTGGCAAGAAGGCCAACTAGGACTGCATCCATGCATCATGACGACAAGTAGTAAAAGTGGTATTCATTATGTGGTCCGTAACGGGTTAAAAGTCCCCCTCCTACGAGTCCGCCAATGCTGACAAGAAAGGGTAGTACAAATGTCAACCCTTTATTAATGCTAGGCAAAATTGATACATTAAACACAAAGAGGTTATTGTTCACTGTAGCTATTACAGATCCATCATAAACCATTATAACTCCACTACAATACTCGTCCCAAATACAACTATTGTTATCATACAAATTCATGAATACATGTAGTAACTTATCAGCCTTGCTCTGTTGGCTCTGCTGATGTACACCATTCATACACTCGTCTGATAAAAATTGGTGTATTTGGTACAGTGCATGTAACAGACCAATGGCTGGCCACCCATGTCATCTGTACATAAACAAATTCAAAAAGAAACCTTATTATTATTACTCAAATATAATATTTGATTTCCAACATGGCCACATCCATCGGTCAGTGGGTTAAACCGTCCGTGATCCGACGAGCCCTCGCGAGATATCGTGGGAGTCGTGACATGGCGAGATCTGACGGGTGAAGTGAGTGTTGATTCGACAAATCGCGTTAGTGGTGGCCCCTGTTGGCCTGAGGGGGTCCCGGGTCTGTCAACTTGTATCTATGTTCATCCCTAGCGGAGAGGCAAGGGCTATATGCCCTTTAACCCTTTAAGGGCAGCACAGTGCTTCAATGCACTATGCTCTTTGTCGCCCTGATGCAGCATTGGCCAGTCTACTCGCCAGCTCTGCATCCATTCACTTGCATGTCGGCCCTCTGTGATTCAAATGGTCGCTATGAAACACTGATGCAGCACAGGCGATTTGCATACCAGGGTTACATTGGTGCTTGGTCCTTAAAATGTTGATCCATAGGGTGTACACTCGGTATGTTCTTTGTGCATTGATTATTTATTGCCATAGGCTTTATATGTATAAGATGGACTGTTGTCGACCTGCTGACCTTGTTCCTGTTTACAGCCTTGCAAAATAAAAGAGAAAAGACATGCCTGTAGACCTAGTTGTGTCTAGTACTAGGACGGGGATTCGTCTGAAGTGAAGGGGTGGTCCTTTTCCAATACCTTGTGATCATACACTACTCCAGCTAACAAAAAAACGTTATTTTACGTCAAAATAACGTTATAAAATTTCATATAACGTTATGCCATAGTAAGGAGCCTTTGAGAAACGTTATTTAACGTCATATAACGTTATAAAATGGTGTATAACGTTTTTTGTTTACTGGGACAAGTCTATGATTGATTGTAATACAGTTCAAAAGACCTCTGCCGCGGTTAGCATATCATAGAATCCATATCTCATCCCAAGAAACCCCTTACAAACTCAGAATAACACAGACAATGTATGTATACATATGACAGAGGTGGTTGATCGGCAGTGATGAGAGCGTTACCTCGTATCATTTTTGGTGTTTGGTATTTTGAGCTTAGCCTAGTATAGGCTATGACGGTATGGAGGCTGCCATGAATATGTGGATATACATTTGCCTTGTTTGAAATACTTGACATGCCATGGATATAAGTAATAACTTCTATTCAAACTCCTATTTCTTCTATTTAAACTCCTGTGTGGGAGGGGGCCTCTGAAAATGAAAGTACACAAAATCAGGATCTTCTGGATATAACCGTTCCATGCACATTTCAAAATCTTCCCCTGAAATTATTTCCTGCTTCATAACCGCTCACACAGCCAATGATACATGCACAACACCATTCTTTCCCCTTCAGTTCATCGTCCCTTAAATAAACAACACTTGCCCCCTGACCTGGGCAGCAAGCTGTGTAGACCATGTCAGGCGACCACCGTGAGTGACCCCCTCCCCCCTCAGGGGCAGGTACTGTTCAGTAAGGTCAGCTGACTGTGTGTGACGTCACGCTGGTCAGACTGACCGTAGGCCCCGGGCTGGGCAGGAAAACCAACCATGGAGGATGCTAGGGACAGGTCAGTGTCCGTGCAGTCTCGTCAATCCGTCTCTACCACAAGCTCAAGGAGTTTCAGAAAAGGGGCTATACTTAACCCTCCAAGACCAAGGCCTACACCAGCGCACAGTGATTTGAGGCATTTTGTCCTCAATCGTCATGATGCATGAATGCAGCCCTGCTGAGTAACTCACCCATTCTGAATTCATACATCATGCCAACATATAGGGTACAACGTGTCATGCACTTTGCCGCCCTCAAAGAGTTAAGGTGAGCTGGCAGAGATTAGCTCGGTCCTTTGACAAGCAAAAGTATCCAAAGGGGTGCCAATGTATGTAGCCTGGAGTACCAATGTTCATTGCTCTTTGATGGAAGTGAGCAATTTGGATGTATCCCAGTTTGGTCACACCCACGCAACGTCCCTGCACAGTAAGAAGGCTTTGTGCCTATCTTCAATTGCAACCAGAGACTCTAGAATCATGATTCTTAAAATTCCAGTGTAGCAGTAAATAAATCAGTTCAACGTTGATAACACTAGTTGAAGAAAGTTGAAGAATAAGTTATTTATGTTGAATTAATGTCAAACTAATTTCTGTTACCACAGAGTTGTTCCAAATTCATTACAATATAGTTAAAGTTGTCCGGCTCTATAATAGAGAAATGTCTCTAATCTGAACAGGTTGTGGCAGAGAAACAAGTGACAAATCAAAACTAAAATCCAGTCTCTGTGTGCAGAGTGGGGCAGGTATTACACGGAGGAGAGAGGTGTGGAGATGCGGCAGTAGGAGGGAGAGGCCACTGTCACTACCAATGCTCTTAAGTGCGGCCATCCATCGGCTGCGTTGACAGAGGGGGCTGGCAATGGCACGTTCGGGGCAAGCCACGACTGGGGGAAGCTGAGGCTTTCACTGCAGTTCGTTGGGTCTGTCTCAAATACCCCGGCAGGATTTTATCCCAAGCCAGTTGTCTATGGTTTCATACTATCCCTACATATATATGAGAAACATAACCAAGCCCGTGTCAAATTGTAAACTGAAATAAAGCAAGTACCACTTACGTTTCAATATCATGGGAATATTGGCATGACAAGGTCAGGTTGTTTTAGGTAACATTCAGTGGATGTTAGGTAAAGAAAATGTCAATTGAGGAATTCTATATTTGTTAGTTACACTGTTCATGTCAAGGTTCTTATATAGCAGCATTTTCGGTGTGTGTTCTTAGGGCATCATTGCTCATTGTAGCATCTCCCCGACCTGTTGTGGCGTTCTGTGCTATATCGTTACCACTGGCTATCGATAGCCCACCGTCTATTCGCCAAGGCTGCATTCAAGCATCATGCTGGCACCAAGGGGTTGATAGGCCTACCCCCCCCCCCCCCACCAAATGTCAATATGATCCATGAAAACAGAAGGACATAACATGTGGCTCGTAAAGGGTTAAAAGGTTAACAGCCCCTGTGTCACTGGGTAACACAGAATGACACAGACAAGACAGACTACATGGTTCCCCTGGTCCCTCTATCCTACCCAGCACCTGCTCCAGGTCCCATCCTGGGCAGCAGAGCAGCTCCAGTCCACTGACACCAGCTCCTTCTGAGCGGAACCGAGCAAATCGAGAAATAATCAAGTTAGCGCAGACCTGCTTCGGGCAAGTGTAGTGTCCGAGTGTGATTCGATTCGCCAATACGGCCAGGCCACATGGGGCTCAGACGGGGTTGTGGCCAAGGGGCCCTTAGCTTCGTTAATCCGGACGGTTAATCACCCCGGCTAAGACAACAATCACTCTTGCTAACAAGACAACCATTTCCACCAGCCCTGGTCTGAGCAATGAGGGGAGGGGACAAAAAGTGGGGGACAACACACTGAGGCAGGGCCCCTGACCAAAAAGGACCTACACGTAAATTCACTTTGCCCCACTCCATTGCCACATCGTCTTCGTACCGAAGGACCGGCTCCAATGAGACCTCGTAACGCTCAGACCGGGAGCTTTAACCAAGTTTCCATTCAACAAGGTCCCGGGCTGTTGACTTAGACGACAAAGGAATTTAATTTAAGGATGTCGACTGTTGCCAAGGCCTCTTGTATATACATGACCCAGGCCCTTGTTTCTTGCAGGGTCCTGGATCTTGGGTGGCAGTGGGGCCTGGTGTGGGGTATATGTAAGTAAGGGTTGTCAGGTAGGAGGCAGAGGAGGCTCCCCCACCCTGTATGGAGGGCCAACCTGAGAAGAGGGAAGGGCATGAAGCACCCACCTGAGAAGGTAGGCGGTTGGAGGGTGTGGAGGGAGTTGGGGGGGGGGGTAATGGGAGCTATGACAGGGGAGGGTTTCAATATTTGCTGTGGATTTGATAAGAGGCAGGTCCCCCACAGGTGTTGACAGAGGGCCAGCTTCCACCACCTCTTGTACCACCAACCACCTCAGGTGTTAACACATTAAGGACAGCAGGATGCTCTAATACATTATGCCCTTTATCGTCTTAATCCATGAATGCAATCCTGGTGGGTCTAATTTGCCAGTGCTGCATTCATACATCATGCTCATCCATTAGGCTAATACACTCCCCATTGGTCGGTATGACGCATGAATAATATCTCTGCCGAGTAAACTCGCTAGAATTGCATGAGTGTGACATAAAGACCAAGGGCAAAACACATTAAAGTACTATGCAACACTTAAAGAGTGTTAACACATTAATGCCTTCAGGGAACAGGTCATGTGGCGAGAAGGGTCCTCTTCGGGGGACTCCTAAATATAAGCTTAACCATTGAAGTGTAGAATAATTATGTAAAGCCTCCAAAAAAATTCCCTTTTTCGGCACGAGGTAAGAATTGGTGCAGTGACTCACCAGTGATACGTTTCTGTATAATGCTGATGCACTTCTGAAGGGTCGCCGTAGTGCACCAATGAAGTGCCGGTGAGTAAAAATCGTGCCAACAACCAATGGGCAGAGCGGAAACACAGAGATATCATCTGGTCTTATAATGTTTAGCAATTACAGTAAATCCAAAACCACTTTAGACATCGGTAGTGCCTACCAGAAATGTGTCTCATAGAGTAGGTCAATGCGTCTCAAAGCATATCAGATGCAAGACTGCTTTTCTAGTTTTGCAGCCAATATTGACCATATCGGAGCGATTTTTCAGGGTTTCCAATTTGACAGAAGGTGTGAACTGTCGCAGAGTACACATTGGTCCTACCTGGGGCTGAGAGCTGGCGTCTTTAGGTTGCGGCACCACCAGACCTAGACAGGCAATCCCCCTAACCCCAAACATAACCTGTTAGCAGTAAGGATCCCAAAAAGGGGAAAACTGTCTCCAAGCCTCCCCCACACAGTGTAACTCCACGCCATCATCCAGGTATTGTGTCAGGTGCAATCTAAGAAGGACAAAAAACACTCTCCCATGCCCGAGCACAAAGGGGGTGTGATGAGTGGTTGGCCCCTGCTATATAGATTACTTTTTGCGTGCTTAATGTGATCTTGATGTGAACATGTGATGCTATTTACACGTAGTGCTATATGTAAGTAGGTCCTATGATACACAGAATATGAGTCTCCATATAAACCCTTTATAGACTACATAGTGTTATGCATCATGCAAGAATACAACCCTGGCGAGTATACTGGTGAGTCTACTCACCAGGTATGCATCCATGTCTCATGCAAACCTTAAAGGATTATACACCGGTCGTCATGATGCATGGATGGAGGCCCAGTGAGTATAATCGTCAGGACTTCATTCATGCAGCATGACATGAAGCGAGATAGTATGTAAAGCCCCATGCGACCCTTAAAGGGTTAACTGTCCATAAAGTGCAGCAGGGGTGCAGACCACTCTTTCATGAAGGGTGCAAGTGTGGTGGTAACATGAGGGTCTTCCTGCAAGTGACAGCAGTGGAATCAACTTAGACTGACGGAAATGTGATATCATATCCTCGGAATTAGTTTTCCTATTTCATGAGAAAAAAATACATTTCAGGGAGAAACAAGTCCCCTTTCTGAAAGGGTGCTCTACAGGCATGGGCTGTAGAGTTATGTCCCTATAGTAAAGTGGGATGCATCCAACACTATAGATCACGTTTCTATATTCATTGTATTTTAGCTCAGGCAACATTATGAGTTTATTTCTGTTTAGATTTGAAGTAATGGTCCGACTAATATCGGGTTGTTAAATTCCATTTGCTTGTTTCAATAATGCTGGACAAAGACCGATCTCCTACAATCGTGATCATCAGTCATGAAAACCTTATTAGAAAGCTGGCATTCTTTTAAAATCGTTCACCAATTTATCAATTTCACATTTTACTCTGACCCAGATTTCAATTTGTCTGGTTCGATTGGATAATTTATGATTACGGTGAGATAACTGGTTACTAACAGTGCAAATAGTAAACTGGCCCCAGGGGAACTGGCTCCTAGAAATTGGACCTCTTTCCTCTATCGTGTCCATGCAGTTAAGATCCGAAACCATTTAAGGTAACATATGGTTCTGATGCATTATGTCCTTGGTCCCAGTAATGCATAAATGCAGCTATGGGCAGTCTGCTCGCCAGGGCTGCATTCATGCATTGTACCATTCCTTTGATACTGTATCTATTTAATAGGGTCAGCATGATCGCAAGTAAATGAAGCATTCTCTAGTTCCTTCTCAGGGTTGTATTCATGCATCTTGCAGACAGATGGAACAGCGCATTAAAGTACAATGCTGCCCTTGCAGAGTTAAAGCGGCTATGCTACATAATATACTAGAGTACTCAATAGCTACTATAGAATCTACTGGGCTACACTCCCTTTCAGTTTACAGAAACCACTGTAGTATCTTTAATCACTAATTTCCTGGTGAATGGACTCCATTCCTGCTGGCAGTCTGCATGACACCACAGATTAGGTAGAGACCCACTCCCAATCTACAGCCTGATCAGCTTGGAGCCGTCCCAAGGTACCCACCCCTTCAGACGGTCCCACAGACCCTGCCTCCCTGACCCTGGGGGAGCGGTCATTCTTACCAACAGGAAGGGGTGCTGAGTAGAATTGGGTAGTAGTAGAGGTAGACATCTGTCCCCCCAGTGGCCAGCAAGAAATCCACGTGAAATTAAAAAGAAAGAAAAAACAATGATGACCTCCTCCTGGGTCCTATATGTCTAGGTTAGCACTGCAAACGAGTATAAGCTTTTGCTGTAAAGGGAGGGAAGACGGTGAGCGCAAAACGGCAGAAGCTATTGGGAGAAGGCCTGGGTATGAAAATTCTCTACACACCCTTCCCCTGCTGTAAACAAAAGAGAAAATGAGCTGCTCCCCTTAGGTCGGTCTATTGATCAGCCCAGTGGTCATGCGCCAGGTAATTAACCCTGCCCCTCCTCCTTCCACCTCCTACACAGGATCCACCTTACCTCGTCCCACCCCTGCTGTACCTCAGGGACATTATAAACACTCAAACATCAATTATGTACCTTTCAGGATCTAGCCCAGATTGTGTTTACCCCCAGAGGACTGGAGCAACTTGTTGGGAGGTGTATGTGTTCAATGTTGGGAAGTTGTACAGTGATAGGTTGGGGAATACAGGTATGTATCAGGGAATGTAAAGTAAAACATGTATACAAATTGTGTTTGTTTTAGTCCAATTTCCTCCCCGTCAGCCATCATATCTTTTTTGTAAGAACTTTATTTGGCAATTCTAAATTTAATGCATTCTTCAAGTGTTAGAATCTGGGAGAAGTGGAATGGTGGCTTTATACCATAGAGAGGAGTCTCATACACTGACACATTTGGCATCTCATCTGGGACTTGGCTGGTTGGATGATTAGTAGAGAACACAGCAACAATCCATTACTTCCTACACTGATAATAAAACCTATAGTCAGTACTGACTATACCATCATATTTTGACCCCCGTAGTCAGGAGACTGCTCTGACTTATCCTAGCTTGTCCCCTGGCCTGCCTTATCCTAGCCTGTCCCCTGGCCTGCCTTATCCTAGCCTGTCCCCTGGCCTGCCTTATCCTAGCCTGTCCCCTGGCCTGCCTTATCCTAGCCTGTCCCCTGCCCTGCCTCATCCTAGCCTGTCCCTGCCCGACCCTAGCATGTCCCCTGCCCTACCTTATCCTAGCCTGTCCCTGCCCTATTTTATCCTGGCCTGTCACCTGCCCTGCCTTATCCTAGCTTGTCCCCTGGCCTGTCTTATCCAAGCTTGTCCCCTGGCCTGCCTTATCCTAGCCTGTCCCCAGGCCTGCCTTTTCCTAGCCTGTCACATGCCCTGCCTCATCCTAGCCTGTCCCCTGCCCTGCCTCATCCTAGCCTGTCCCCTGCCCTATCCTAGCATGTCTCCTGCCCTGCCTTATACCTAAGACTGTCCCTGCCCTGCCTCATCCTAGCCTGTCACCTGCTCTGCCTTATCCTAGCCTGTCCCCTGCCCTGCCTTATCCTAGCCATGTCTACCCTGCTGAACCTTGACCTGCCTTCAGTACTTCAGTTTCCCTTATTTCTCATGATTGACTATATCTATTAGTCATGGTGACTACTTTAGACCATGAAACCATTAAATTCATAGTCACTTGACTATATAGCCCAAATCAGCCAATTTAATGGCTGACTATAGGTTGACTATATGACTAACTTACTATAGACATAGGTGACTAACTTGGTATAGTCGTTTTTGCTACATTCATGTGACTATAGAAATGTAGTCCGTAGTTTCCAGGTCCATTATTATCAGTGTACGGCGCCACTATAACCGTTAACCCCCTACCCGATTAGTCTAGAAACTCACATCGAAAAAACATTCACAAACCCCCTATATGTTGTCATCAAGGTGAAAGCTAAACAAGGGCCATCTTGCTTCCTGGTGTCAACGTGACAGTGTGGCAGTACTTGGACCCAGGTGGTATCAGGGGAGGAAAAGAACCATTGCAGCGCTTCAGGACCCGTGCTTTGCCCTGGTCAGGACTGTATGGGTCTCCATGGTGGCTCGATGTAAATGCATAGATTGAAGAGGACAGTAAGGGGGAAGCCCTGCCTGGACCCACAGCGAGGTCAAGGTCCTGAGAACAGCATTCTGCTGGGAAGTGACGTCATCCGATCCCATTGTTCATATTCCCATTATAGACTGAAAACCTCAGGGTCGTTAGTTTCCCGATACCCAATTTAACAACCTTAGGTTGTCAAGGTGATGACCTCAGGTCGTCATCGTTACAACCTAAGGTAATCACAGCTGATCCATTCAGACCAAATTTGTCATAATGACGACCTTAGGTCGTCACATAATGACGACCTTAGGTCGAACAAAGTATCTGCATTCATAACTCTTTTTATCATGAGCCATAAACTGGTGACAAGGGACAGAGTGGTCTCTTTTCCTTTGGGGTCATCATTCTCACCCATTGGCAACATATTTATGACAATTAATGTTACTTAGTTCAATCAAATGTACATCCAATCTGTGAAAGGGATGCCTCTTGGTAAGAGCTGAACTAATTAGAGATTATATTCATACACCATTTCCACCTGCCATTATTCATTATGACAACCTAGGTCGTCATAACGACTGGGCTCCATTCCGTGTACTAGCTTATTCCCGGCAACCCTAATATGTATGTGTATGGTGTTAGGCTACCAAACAGTTGACAAAGACACTACCTAGACCTTACATGTCAGCAGTGCTTACCTATGTGTCAGGTAAGTGGGAGTTTCTAGACTCTTGTGGAGTCTGGGTGGTGAGGATTAATGGCTCTGGTGGCACCATATGGAACTAATGGATTAGAGTAGTGCTCTATAGTAATCATCCATCCGGCCAAGTCCCAGGTGAGGTGCCAACCATTTCTGATTTATATCTACAGTTTCCACCACTCATGGTTATTATCAGCCGACATGAATGGTGACCTTGGGTGATAATAATCAGATGAGCTCCTCCAGAACAATTACTTTCAGCATTTATTCCTGATTAAGCCCTCAAAAGTCGCCCACAATGTGTGACACCTTTTCATAGTATATTGAATAAAGTCACCTTAAAGCTTTACTAAGAACTGATAGTATCATGCTCCATCTATATAGATATATCAGTCATCATTGGACAATATACCAGCTCTTCCTGTCTTCTCAGAGAACATATTGCTTCTCTAAAACTTCCTACACCTAGCTAAGGACTGCATTCATGTGGAGTTGCTTTTCAAAGCAGCTTGTTACATCTCATAGGGTGGCATACATACATTATTAGGACTTTTCTGATTACCCTGTAGAATGTGTTGCTATCGAGCTATGTTGGTAGGACTATTTAGATCCAGAAGTAGACCATCAGTTCCTGGTGCTCTGGTGCAAAGGGCAACGCATTCTGGAATCTCTGCAGGGTTGCCACTGGATTACCCCTCGATTAACACTAGTCTGAGGGTTGGGAATATGCTATAACATACGCTCCATCCTCCCTACACACTAACACCCATACATACCCCAATCCCCCACGCCCAATCTGCTCCAACATCCCCCACCCCACCCACCCAACAAGCAATCAGCGCCGCGCTCTGAGCAGCTCCATCAGCGACGAGCAGCTCACAGCATTAACCCTGTAAGGGCCGCACAATGATAGAATTCCTTTGTTGTCATGATGCCTTCTCACCAGGGCTGCATTCGTTCATCATGTTGACCCTTTGGGAGCGTATGAACTCTGTACGGTCAGCATGATGAATAAAAGCAGCACTGGCAATTTACTCCTTAGAGCTGAGTTCATGCATCATGCTGGCAAAGCGCATTAAAGTACAATGCGGTCTTCATAGGGTTAATCGGGGCAGGGATTAACAGCTCATCAAATGAGGCATGCGCACTGAAGGCAGTGTCAATGGCGACCTGCAGGTCGGCAGGTCGATCATCGGTCATAGAGGAGGTACCTAATCACCGGTAACACCTGTCGGGGACTGCTCAGGAATCAGGATTACATGTTGGCATCGCCATCTTCCTACATGAAATTCCCTATGCTTTTCCATATCATAATTAGAGACTACTATTATATCTTCTCCGCGAAACCACGTGACCAGATTCTCTATGGGGGCCGCCATATTGTCTAAGGCAACTAGGTCAAGGGACAGCTATAAAAAGAGCACGGACATCGTACCCTGGAGGAGGGGGGCATATGGTCAGTCATACGCCACTCGCCAGAGGCCGAAGGCCTCTGGTTCTATATCAATAGATCCATGATATGGCAGATAATATCAAAATTGTAATTATATTACGGTAATTACGTTTTAGGCGAATGCTCTTACCATTGTCTGTGATAGCTACATTTGCAAACATATTATATCAGGGGATTTAAAACATTCAGGAGATGTTCCTGACAGTTCTTGTCAGTCGAGCTGAGAAAATTGAAAAACGTTATTGCCAAGATACCTGAATGCATGTCCAGTGAGTGTACTCACCAGAGCTGATTTCATGAATCATGCCGACTCTTCGGGAGTGTATCAACCCTGTCGGGTCGTTATGGTGTTGGTTGATGCTAGGGCTGAAACCAAACAATGACATTATGTGGCCGTCAAATTGTCTGGGCAAACTCAAATCATGTGGGACTGGTGGTCTGGAGGAGGGGGAAGAGGAGGAGGAGGAGGAGGAGGAGGAAGAAGAAGAGGTCTAAGAATTGGTCTTATGGTGTTGGGATATTACATATAGTTCTCAGGTTATGTCACGATTCTGGTCTTAAACTAGACAATCTAGTATAGACAGCTAGGGTTTGGAGTGAATGGCTCCAGGCGAGTGATATAACCTTCTTATATCAGAAGCCAACGCCTGTTCTGGACTCAATATAATTATTTCACAAGATGGAAGGGTTAGCGCATGATCACGTCAAAATCTACTAACCCTTCCCTCTTGTTACACAATGACCAGTGATCAGGAAGTGACGTAGTTAGTCATATGATACCGGTGCAGTCCCATAATTGGTCATATTAAATCACTAGTCATGTAGCAGTCCTGCAGCCAGTCATATACTGTAGCCACTCATCTTAACTGACACTCTATAGGTTTAAGAGGTTAGTCAGTAGTGGCTATCCCAAATCAGGCATTTCAAGTATTCCTTATGTATTATTATCAGTCATTTAAGGCATAAGTCATATTGTTATTTTTGAATATAAGTTCGTCATTTTGACTAAAGCATGATAAATACCCCTATACTATACTGTAGCCAGTCCTAACGCCGCTTCTGTATTGTTTTTACCGGGTTGGCTAGTCCTGTAATGGTAATGTAGCCAATCCTACATTGTATACGTAGCCAGTCCAGTAATCTAACCGGAATGTCCCTTATGATGTATTGCACACTTAACTATTTAAAGATAGCCTGATGCACTGGTATAATGTTAAGATGGCGAATTACTCGCCAGGGCTATATAAGTGGATCCTGAATTTAAAGCACTGTGGTTCCCCTGAAGAGTTATTAACGGTGGGTTTATAGTAGGATGTAGGCTATAAAATAGTGTATAAGGTGGGGGATCGGGCTGTCCAGGTGATAGTGCGTGGGATAGAGCTGGGCCATCAGCACCTCCCATCTGCAGATCGATTTCATGGATACTAACCAATAAATATAGAGATATCTCTCTATACCTCCCCCTCCCGCACCCAGCCTGCATGCCGAGCAGATTCAGATGCCACCTTTCTGTATCAGCTGTGTGTATACACATCACTGCTATTCCCATCAGGGCTGGTGGCACTAACCCTTTAACGGCAGCAGAGTGGTTTAATGTGTTATGCCCTCTATTGCAGACTCGGCAGGGCTGCATGCATGCGTCATGCTGACCCTTGGGGGAGTGTATAAAGCCCCTATATGGTCGGCATGATGCTCAAATGCAGCAAGCAGTGAGTTACGCACCAAGACTGCATTCATGTATCACTTGCGGCACTTAAAGGGTTAAGGCACGACTCTGTGTCGGTGGTATCACTATAGGCCCATGTAGCAAAAAAGGGAAAATTATATGATCAATAATAATTCTTGTGATTGATAAATTGGCAGATGGAAAAAAAGAAATGTCATTCTGAAGCTAATTGCATTGTGATCCTCCTGAGTTGGACAATGCTATCAGCTCTTTCAGAAATATTTACAAACATGTCTTCAAAGTTCCCTAATTCGTTGCATGGGTCTGTAGATGTTGCAGTCTCTAATGGTTGAGGTGTAGGTGCAGCGAGGGGTGGTGAGGGATTAGGGCGGGGTGGAGGTGGAGGTGGGGCGACGTACCACCGACGTACACCACCTGCCGTCGTCATGCTACGTGCTGGGAGATAAGCCTCTTCTCACCCTCCAGATTATCCCATCTCCCCATCTCCACCTACCGGTCGCCGACTCCTGCCCCGTAGCCTCGCTCACCCCTTGCCCATACAACCCTCTCTCTCCCCTGACCAGCTTTAAACATTGCCTTCCTCGCTTAGACCCACACGTATCTTCAAAAAGCATGTTTTAGTATAGAGAAATAGTCCCCATCCCTGTGATTAGTCCTGCCTGCACCCACCTCCCCCCCCCCCCCCAATTTCCTGACCCAGCCCCTCCTGCCCCTCCTGCCCCTCCTGCCCCTCCTGCCCCTCCTGCCCCTCCTGCCCCTCCTGCCCCTCCTGCCCCTCCTGCCCCTCCTGCCCCTCCTGCCCCTCCTGTCCCTCCTGTCCCTCCTGCCCCTCCTGTCCCTCCTGTCCCTCCTGCCCCTCCTGCCCCTCCTGCCCTCTCTCCTCTAAATCTACCCCTAGATATCCTCATGCCGGGCATGCGTAGTGTACTACACACCCTGTTGTGTACCTCACGCAGCCTCCCTCCATTTATCACGATAAAAGTCTGCCCCTGCCCCTAAGTCTACATGGTATCAACCCGTCATCATGGTTAAACCAACACTCAGGCTTTTTATGACCATCCTCCTACAATATTACCTGATACTCCTTTGGTATGCGAGCTTAACATGATTTATATTCTCTTCAGATTTATTCAATATGATAGTAGACAGGGAGTATCAGTTGCAGACACCTGGGAAACTTTTATATGTGTTTTTATCATTAAGACTCACTTTAAAAGCCAGGTGGGTGGTCATCAGGCGTTATGATATATGTTTTATATCTGATATCTGATTTTTGTGAATTAGATATGAAAGCTCATTATTTTCAGTAGACGTTAAACCATATTGATACATCAACTTCCATATATAGGGAAGAATAAATGGTATCTGTAGGAGGGGTGTTCTTTGGGGCGGCAGGTATAAACCATCCCCACATGGTGTAGTTCATATATATCAAGGAATCCTCAAATTGTGAGTATAGCAACTATAGCTTGTCAAGCATAGGAGTCAGCTTACCCTTTAAATGCGGCACATTGTGTTAATGCACTCTAGGGCTGGCATTGTGCACTGATGCACTGATGCATCATGAGAAAAAATTAGCATGGCGCCGTGAGGTATCCTGTGGTCCTTAAAGGGTTAATGGCAGATATAATCAATAAGGGGTCAGCATATGGGTGGTGGGGGCGCACCTGGCCGCACCTGACCACACCTGCCCGTGCTGCAGCATGGGTAATACGCCACACACCTTGGTTATATAGGCAGACATGAAACCTCATCCAGAAGCCATCACTAAACCATCACTAAACCATCACTAAACCATCACTGTAATCAGCCGTCCCCTCCCCCTGCTGCTGCATGAGCCGTGGGTGGTGAGGTAAGGATAACCCTATATATATGCTACATAGCGCTTTAATGTGCTACCTCCTTGGTCGCAATGATGCATGAATGCAGCCCTGGCGGTTCACTCGCCAGTGCTCTATACATATTTATGCATCATGTATTATACGTATCAACTGCGTATGGTTGATATGATGCATGAGTTCAGCACTGGCGAGTTACGCAGCAGGGATGCATTCATATATCGTTACGATGGCATAGTTATGTAAAGCACTATGCCGCTCTGCAATGGTTAATTGGACGCATACTGAAACTAATTGTCTGACCAGGAAAAAGGGTAACTAAAAAGTCTACAATGGAAATAAGGTAGACATCCACGTCCCTGTATCAAGATGCTTTTTATTATACACATTACGCCGCTGTAAACAGCACCAGACCCCACGTGCTCCTGGTCCCAGACAGACTAGATAATGTCGTCTCAGGTCACAGCAGGTATGCGCGGTGTAGTTATTTATCTTTTATCGGCTTGTCGACGGTATATAATGACTAGATCTGCTACGTCCTCATGGGAATACATGTATATATTCATTTTTATTTTCACACTACATGCCATTTTGGAGTGATGGTTTATAAAGTCGCCTAATTAGTGATGTCGGTGGATGTCTGTCTCCGTCGGTCAAGGTAATTGCCCATACTGTCAGGATATGAAGCTTATATAATTAGATGTGAATGTCTTCCTTAGCAATCAACAAAATACCTTTACATAAGGCATCTCTAGGTTAATTTTTACATTATAATTACCACTTTATGTTATCTAATACTATAGTCTAAGTGATAGGGTCACCAGTTTATGATAGATACCACTGACATTATTAAAATACAACATGTAGTCAACAAGAGCTCTTCAAATAGAATCTAAATTTACAAGAAAATCATCTAAAAATGGCCATTAAAGGAATATTGCCAATAGGGTGAGATTAGGGTCAGCACTGTCTTTGCCTACTACCCTTTGGCCTTGACGTGTGAGATACATGATAGGCGCCAGTTTTGGGAAGTCGTGTAACCTCAGCCCACTATAAAGGTGGGGGACGTCGTCTTGATAAGCTAGGTGCAGCAAGGTCTTACGGCCTTGGGTTATTCCTGTCAGTTAACCCTGTAGGCGCAGCATAGTGTATTAATGCTTCGTGACCTTGTGATATCATGCTGCATGGATGCAGCCCTGGTGAGTAGCTTCCCAGTGCTGCATTCATGCATCACGCCTACCCTATAGAACTGACACCCTCCTCGACGGGTCGGTATGCTGCATTAATGTAGTACCGGTGAGTTACTTGCTAGCGCTTCATTGGTACATCAAGATGACACAATAATGCTGCACCTTGATGCATCATGCGGCACTTAGAGGGTTAACGACCCTACATCTTCTACTAGCCCCTGTTCGTGCCAGGTAGTCGGCAGCCAATCAGAGCCCGATACAGGCTGATCAATATAGAGGGTGCTGTCATGCCAGGCCCCATCAATCGATGGGAGCAAGAACAGAGGGCAGGATGTTAGGAAGAGGCTCATTATAAGACAATACCCAGAGCTGGGAGGCAGGAATACTATAGGGGTGACTAATGGCCATGGTCATGTTTACAGAATACAGGTTATGATGTAAGGGAAAAAATGGGCTAATTGTGGGGAACTTTGACTCGAGATATATGCATTTCAATTGTTTTAATTCTAAATGTTAAGACAGTGATGCGCTAATCAATAGGCACTGCATTGGTGCATCATGCCATCGATTTGAGTGTATGTCAACGCATCCAAGTCAGCTACATGATGCATGATAGTGCCATTAGTGTGTTACCTGCTTGCGCTGAATTCTTGCATCTTTAAAGAATAGCATGAAGTCCATTTTCGAAACCTAGTGTTACGTGAAGATTCGGTAGATCTAGACATTGGGCAAGAAGATGGCATCATGATAACATTGTCAGACGTGGAGTCATGGAGAATTAACACCGTGATAAGGTCTGCCTGACGGGCAGCCATTGATGGACTGGGCGATAATAAGGGGTGCTGATTGCCTGTCTGTGTGGGGCTGGGACAGGGTGATATAGTAATGACTGATTGCCCCAGACTCATCATGATGTATCAGAAGCCTCCTCACAGGCAATACATACTGCTGTGCTATCATGTACAGGGGCATCAATCTGATAAATATCATAGATACATATCAATTGAGTGTATTGTATCGCAAAAGGTTATTTCGTGTGTCATTCACATTTTAGGCTTCTTCAATATATATCATTAGACAATGTCGAAACAAGTGTAATAACAGATCAGCATTCACTTGTAGATTCTACAGTCAGACTCATATAATATAGACACGTACACAGGCAATATCATGGGCATGTGAATACACTTGGGCTGAAAAATTGGAATTTCCATTACGTTTTGAAATAGCAACCAAGACCCAACAACCGATGGCTAAAGCACTGCCCTGCAATTGCTGTCTCCGCAGAACTAGCCAATGCTGGAGCACATGCCTTCTATCAAAGCTCCAGGCATCTATAGACATGGCAAAAAGCCAGTTCTTGCAGTTGATGAAACACCTTTATGGGCGTCAATGTCTTGGGCAAAACGAGGTTGTACTTAGGGACGTTATTTCAGCTATATAGAACTGCTTCAGCAATCCTCCAAGAGAAATGTTCACAATTCATTTTAAATCGAATAAATCAATAGCTTAGAGGTGATATTATGCCATAGTATATATGTATTTCTATTATGCTCCCAGTAACGACGACGGTAACTGAGTTTTCTGTCAGCCTTCTAACAGCAAGAATGCAGTGCATTAGTTTAGCTGCCGGTTACTGGATGAAGGGCCTTCTCAAAGGTCATGGGCCCTTACATGTGAGCCCTTGGGGTAGAGGCCCTTTATGTTATTGGCTGGGCAGGGCAGTAGTGGAAAGCCCCACCTTTGATGCTTATATTTGTGTAGCAGATACAACACTGGAATGCCACCTCTATAATCAGCGTGGTTGATGGCTCTGGACCCCATTCTATACCCAGCATAGTTCAGTCGATTTCTTACTCTACATTTTCTATTGAGAAGCATTATCTTCTCACTTTCTGCATTGTTTAACAATTCAAATAATATTCACATATGAAGATTCAACTACTGCCCATGAAAAATACTGTTTTAGTAACTGATTCTTGACGTATGGGTATATCGATCTATAATCTATAGGCTGTTCAATCTCGGCCATTCTTAGAAACAGGCCGCGACGTTTTAAAAGCCTTCCTTCATTAATTGGCTCCTTAAAAGGTGTTATCAAATGACCGTTAGACGTTCATTACAGGACCTCTCCATAATTAATTACCTCTGTTAGAATAATTAACACCCTCAGTGTTAGTGGCCACATGCTAGTTCTACCGAACAATGACACAGACACAGGTCCACAAGTTTTGGTATGTTGGGATATCAGCCTAGAATTCAATCTGAAATTTTCAATGAATGAAACAATATAGTTTACCGAGTATTGGTTAGTATTTATTTGTACCTTTGTGGATTTTAGGTCGTATTTGATGAAAATATAAATGGCAAGAACAGTCACAAATAAACCATGATACCTATCACATGCCAGGTGGGGTTAGTGTTAAGCATCACATTCTCGACTAGACTCAATCCACCTCTTGCTGCCCTGTGTTTCAAGTAGTATGGCTGTATGTCATCTTGTCAACCTTCACATGGACAAAGGTTCACGAGGAATTCTCAAAACTGAGTTTCATTTTACAAGTTGGACCTTGGTCCGTATTTCACAAGGCAAATGTGACCCACTGCCCATGTAAAGGGCCCCAGACAGGGGTTAGCTGTGTCACTTGTCGATTCTTAGTGATGCCAATGTCCCTTGTCGATCCAAAGAAACGGGTATTGCCCCTTGTCTATTTTAAATATGTAGTTTTGTCGCTTGTCGCTAACCCCCAGCATACATTCCCTTGTCCCTTGTCCATAAGAGTTAAAACATTGTCTAGTCGCCTTAATTTTACCCATCTGGGGCCCTATGTGAACACACAGGAGTGACCATAACAGGCATAGATGTGGCATCATCCCTGAAGTACAGAGGTATCAGCTGCGGACTGAACCAGGAAAAGAAGGAGCATTGCCGCGCCTGCTGAGGCCGAGTCTGGGGCTGAGGCTGGGGGCCAGTATTTATAACCCTCAGCACTTGTCTTGGTGCTGAGATATTGATCGTGATAAGTATAGTGAGGGTGGACTGATCTGGTATTGAACACGGATATATCATACATACTGCTGCGGTTGATGACATTAGTCAGCATGGCTTGGTATCTGGGTGTATCTAACGTGGTTAAGGTGTAATCAGTAATGGTGGAGTATCAGACATATGGAGGCACCCACTGGGATAAATGCAATGTAAGAGGTTCGGTTGTACTATAATTTGGTATCTACAATAGGTGCAGCGCTAAATAGTTAATCAGATGGGTGTAAACATATAAATACATATAATCATGTAGACCTCCATATACGGGCACACATCCACATATGACAGTCGATTACTCTATATTGGTGTCGATCCTGAATGACAATTTTCAAGGAAGGAGTGACACGTCAGCTGTCACTGGCATTTTGGCGTTCTTAGATGCTTAAAGATTTGGATAAATAACACCATATTGATAACGTATGTGAAGAACAAAAATAGAGGTCAATCAAAACACATCAGCATAAAATATACAAACCTAACTGATAAACAGATAAAATGGACCAATACTTTCCCTTCAAACATCACTATTCCAAGCACATCCGCAGCTTTTGGCCCCATCCTGCCTACCTGATCCCCTATTCACAGAGGGGAGACCAGTAGATCTGGGCTATAAAACCCCTCCCATCCCCACCAAAAAGGCACCAAAAAGGTGACATCTGGAGACCAGCAAAGAGGGGGCACAGCACTAGCTGTTAACCATTCAAGGCCCGCATGCCCTTAGTAGCCCTGATACATAAATGTAGCCCTATTGAGTTCATCGCCAAGGCTGCTTTTATGCATCATACCAATGCTTCAGGAGTGTATCAAGCTCGTAGAGTCGGCATGATGCTTGAACCAAGGCCAGGCGAGTTAATTACCAGGGCTGCGTTCATGCAGCATGGATTACTACAAGTGCATTAACACATTCTGCTGCCCCTAAAGGGTTAATCTGTCTGAGAGTGGCTGCAGGGGTTTGATCCTATGGATATACAAACAGTGCTAAGGGACCACTTGAGGGTGGGGTGGGGGGCAGTGGTGAGGAGTAGGATAATCCTGGTGCTATAATCTCAGCCTAATCCCCCGAGGTCTGCTGCTGGGGGCTGGCGGGGGGAGGGGAGCGATCAATGGACAGGTCTGACTGACTAAATAGCAAATATCCCCCATCTCTGGGGTGTGGGAATGCCCCATGTTGCTTTCCCACCAGTCGCCCTGCTACGCGTGTCTCTGCACGAACCTGCATATTTATTGCAGAACAATGGTTTAGTGGACACCAGGCTCAGAGAAAAGACAGTTTCTACCCATTGTAATCATGTTGGTTGAGCATAACTATTTCATGTCATCAAGTGGAGCTGAAAGATTGTATTTGCATCAGAACACTCCCTCTGATAGCCATTAGAATCTCTGAGGTGAGCCGGAGGTATAATGATACCACCCAATCCTTATACAATAGAGGCAGGCGTTATTTTACATAGGATGATGTATGCCCACTACACAACAGTCGGGAGTGACGCATATAGTCAAGATATGACTTGATTGAATTTGTCGGTACCCACTGCGGTGTGCTCTGCCCTCTTTTACCCTGCTCTCACATTCATGACTGGGACAGAATGGAAGCGTGACTGACAGACACTCGGGCACACTTGGAGAGTGGGGACCTCTTCAGGTGGGGCAAACGGCAGCTGGTTACTCAGAGGTATTAGCTGGGAAGCTATAGTCCAATTGCCTCTTCCTCCACCCAAGTTCCAATTCTGTAGTGGGAAATGGCGCCATCCAATACATTTACCTCTCTGTGCTAATACAGCCATCGTTAGCCACAGGTGGCTGATGTACGATAATCTATGAAAATGTGTCTGAATCTAGACCAAGAATGAGCTGGGATCATGTCACATCAGCTACAGATTTGGACACCTCAGAGAGGGATTCCTTCGGTCAACCTCCGCCACAGAATGCTAAGCCCCACCTCTACCCTCAGCCGGATACTGCAGTAGCAGCGGTAGTAATGGTCGCCGAGTTTACCACCAGCAAACACCCCATCAGGGTCCATTCTGCGGCCGTTTTGAGGCCGCTCTGACGACTAGGGTGCTAATATTATTTAATGTGCAGAGGATTTATCCTCTACACCTGTTAGTGGCAATGAATAATTAATGTGTCCGGTTACTTTCTGGAGTTAAACGGAAATTGTAGGTTCAGCTATAATATGAGTACAGTTCATACTAAAGGCATTGGAGTAGATTTGATAGGAGAGGGCAACTCCCTGTTTAGATTGACTGCGTATATGATGTGCATGTACATGAATACATGCAGATGTGAAAGCATTGCATTCACATTTCTTTCATGTAAAGTTCCTGAAGTTCCTGTAGAGGGAGCGTGTGTTTGACATGAAGCCACTATGCGTCAGTATGCTAAATGAAAAGAGTTAATGCTAAACTCCTACGGGGTAGCAAGATGTTTAAAAGGTATTCATTTATCGTCATAATGCACCAATGCAGCTTCGGCAAGTCACTCGCCAGCATTGCATGATTGCATTATGCCGACCCTACTCGCCAGCATTGCATGATTGCATTATGCCGACCCTAAATGAGCGTATTGATCAACCATGCAGGTAACAACTAACATTCATGCATCTTGATGAAATATGTCAGACAGCTGTTTGCCGCATGCAATTCAAAGATGCAGAGTGTATCGAGGAGGCGCATGTTTTAATCCTTCACGGACGGCATAGTGTTTAAATGTATTATGTAGTGTTGTCCTCATAATGAAGGGTTCCAGCTTCTGCGAGCATACGTGTTTCAACTCCTTAGGGTCTGCACAACGTCTGGCGAGTTCCTTGCCGGGGCAGCGATTAAGAGCTATGAGAACTAAGAGAACAACTGACAAACACGACCACTTGTAAAATTTAGCATTTTGCCAGCTACAAATACCCTCTTTCATTGCATATATTGCCCTGTTGACGAAAATCCAATTGTGACGACTTACGAGTCTTTTCTGAAAGACCAAAAGTGTCTTAGTGCACTATACAATACCCAAAGCAAAGCAAGAAATGTGTACCTCCTCCACGTGGTACAGCGTAGTTTCTGTGTGTAGAGAGCCCAGTGCGAACATCTCAGGCCTCACCCCACGTACCACGTACCACGTACACGTATAGCCCTGTGCCTGCAGGCGGCACACCACGTGCGGCAAGATAGCGGCCAGGTGAGAGGTCCTCAGGTAGACGGCCAGGTGGGGGGTACACAGAGAAAAGGGGAGTCCAGGTTGCCTCCAGAATGACTCTCCTCTTTGGGGGAGCCGAGGTCCCTATGTGACTTCATTATGTAAGTCAGGGAACTATGTGACTCCACCAGGTGACTCCCTTGGGTCGGCCAGTGAGTCACCTAGGCTCCCTTAGACAGTGTTGATTCCCCTAAAGATGGGAGTCATTCTGGAGGTAACCTGGGCTCCGTTTTGACGTTGTTTCCTTTCTCTGTGTAGGTAAGGCCCCAGGTCCTCAGGTAGACAGGCAGGTAGACGGGCAGGTACAGGGCACTACCCCCTGAGGGACCCAGCCAGGTGAGCTCCTCCTTGGTGGTGTTCTAAGACACAGATGTGGTATCCAGAGGCAGGCCAGATATAGACACATTGTACACCGTCTGTTAATGGACAAGTACACGGTGTAATTAAACCAGTTGCAAATGATGATTTGACATTGAATTGATTTCCTATCCATGGGGATGTTATAAGCAGGCATTGATATTTCCATTGTAGATCATGGTACCACATGTACCATGTGTTGAAGGCTCGTGATATAAAATATAGGTACAAAATACCCTCATAGAGCTATTGGGCCATAGGCTATATCCTACCTTACACCTCATCTATTATTACAGGAGTTTAGTTAGACCAATATAGCTGCTAGCTATGGGTGCTTCATCTTGCCGTACCACGGCTGCTGTCTGGGAGATGCCTCCCTGTTTAATCTGCATGCTCCGCCCTGGTTGCCGAGGGCATCTTTGTCCCATCATGATAAAATACAGTGTCAAAAACTGCCGAGGTAGATTGATCCGCCATTAGGGGTACTCGTCATTAACATCACCAGCGCCCCCTAGCGTCAGATGATGTAAGATATTTCCCCATAGATTATTGCGCATATCATCCTATTTTTTCAAATTGCTATTAGGGACGGACCCAGGATTTTGATAAAGGATTGGGGTGGGGAAGGGGGGGGGGGGTCAGGGAAACACTAAATTACCTAAATCTGTCGTGTCGTGACCTGATAGCGGATCGACATAATATCATTACAAAAATCTGGGTGGGGGATACACCTTTCATTTTTTGTTTTACATGTTTTATAATTATATGCATCCAACACCCCTAATGTAGAGTATATCTTCAGAAAAAAAGGAAAGGATCAAATCCATGAGGTTGAATAAGAGTGATCATGCCATTAATACCTTCTCTCAAGCACCCACTATTTCAGACTTATTTGCTCTAAGCGCCTGAAGGTTCGCCACCTGCCATATCCCAAGGCGCCATCGCAATTCATGCAGATTAGGGCAGTAATTGGGCCATTGGGACGCAGCTCCTCACACAAGGTGCCGTGCGCATGCTCCTCGCGCATGCGCCCTTGATGATCTCCGGCAGAGATTGCATCCTGGTTAGACGTGTGTTTGTGTGCAGACCGATCAGGTGGACTCCTTTACGTACGTCCTGATCACTCTGGTCATGCTACCCGTGCTTCAGGTGTGTGGAACTAAGTCTGACTACTACCCCAATGTTTGGTAAATACTTACTACATAGAGACAAGGGGGTCGTCACCGTTCCTCAACTTTGATCACACTTCGCAAGTAACAAATAAAGATAGCTTAGTACAATGTGATGATGGAAAACAGTTGTATTTACCCTGTGCAATGCACCATCAAAGGTAAGATAAATTTGCGATCAAACCATGATAACTGGACCACCACTCTCACACTTAATTGATTTGTGAACTGCCAACCTCGCCGCACACATTATAGAATTATTTGTACCATTTTGAGGCTCTTATGGAGCGGTGTTTACACATAAACTGCCTGTTTAAGTGCATGGGTGTAGAATTAGTGTATGTATTTTAGCTCAGGGGTAAGCACCCATGCATCGTCACGACAAAGGGGAGCCGTGCATTAAATGACTATGCATGCAGCTCTTTAAAATTAGATGGTGAAGTGGTTTCATTGAGGTTCACCCTTGGATATTATAATTATGATAGCGTTTTGCTCAAACCCATATTATTCCCTTAATCACATTGAAGTGTTTCGAGCTTGATATTTCATTTAAATAATCCTTAAATAAAATTGACTGAACTTCATAAGCTCTCTCCCTATACCAGAAGCTTTGAATTCCTAGTGTGGCTTGTACATGGATTACCAACACCTATGTAAATTAGGACCAACACTGTCCCTTTCTCATACCGCCTAACTAGCAATTCATCTCCATATATAATGCAGGGCTTAGGGAGGTGGTGTTTGGTGCCCTTTGTTGGCAGGAATGTCACTAATCTACAATAAACATCTGATGAATATATCCCCTCTCAGTCCCATATACACAGTATGTTCACAATCTAGCTTGTTGTTGACGCCGCAATGAGAATATATATATCATTAGCAACAAATCAGGACATTCTCCAAGGATACAGAACTTGGCTCCAGCACCTCCAATTCGAGCTTTTTCATCCTTGCCCAGCTATTTTTTTTGCTTCCCGGTTGGAACAATTAACACATGTGCCATGTGCTTGTAAAACGTGTGTTATGTGCGTGCTATATGTTACACTAACAACTCCATCCATGCATTGCAAAATGACAAATCATCCTATGTTTTCTGATGATGCTGGAGATTTCGCTCTAGCTGATCACGCATGGTGTCACACATGATATCCCAACATCACACAGAGTGATCGAAATAGCCCAAAATAATGCAGCACAAACAGTGCGCATCCTAACGCAGTATAACACCAATCTCCTGAACTTCTTCGACCGAACCTCACTCATGTCTGCTTTTTAAAGTCTGATCATATTCTCTCCCCCGCCTCTTCCTCCTCTACTCCCATCAATAACTAACCTCATGCCATTCAGTGCAATCTCCTGAAATAAGTTTCTAAGGAAAAACAGACAAAAACGTTATAAACCTTGCACCCTGCTTTAATATAACCGTCAGCCGTTGAACATTGCGTGCAGCAGGGCCGGCTTGGCCTGATGATAAGAGGCGGCGGACGGGGTGTTATTTTGTCAGCCTGTTTACTCTTTTGTCTCACTACTCGTGCATTCCGCCATGTCGGCATGCAGCCCTAACTGATTAGCATTTCATCAAGTCGGGGCTGATCAGGCACAGACAGAGTAATCACACCGGCCATGCCTCCTCATCACACGGCCGACCTCTCTGTGCCTCTCACCACAGAATAAGTCTGCTTCAAGTAACTTTACCAGAAGATATCGAGAAGGACTCTTGTTAATTTTTTCTATTACAAAGTACTATCCTTATAACAGTGGCAAGAAAAATAATTATGGTTTATTGTTCGGTTGTGAAATGTTGCTGTATTTTTTGTCTCTTTTTTTTCTCAGTATCTTGGTCATTTTCATTTAATGACGTACGCAGCCAACCAGAAAAGATATTCTACACGGGGGTGTACTGAGTATCCTTTCCGCCTGGCCATTGGGATATGAAGTACAACTCATTTCATTCAACAAAGTTTCAAACCGTGTGTGTCTTAGCAGGTACAGTGAGTCTGGTGACAAGAAACAATTAAACCCCCATGATATTGGCCTGGGCTGACCCAGTGGCGGCCTGGTGGAGGTAGGACTAGTGCTGCCGTTATGACCTCATCATAAGGCGGACAGACATGTCTGGGGGCGGGGGGAGGGGAGGGTAATTAACAGTGCCCCGTGGAGGATCCCTCTGCTGCCAATCACCGGGCTGTATGTATAGGATACCCCCAGGGCGCCGTCCGCCGTAGTTACTGCTGCTCAGGTCGCCTCTTCACTGCCTCCAGCTCCCTGCCGTAAACATGTAAGGGCGGTATATGGTCCCTGTTCTCATGTCCATTTGGCGTCGTGATGCTCCAAAGCAGCGCCGAGGAGTAGCTTACCAGCGCTGCATTGATGCATCAGGCTGATCTTTCTGGCGTTGGATAGGGTGAAGCACGGGTGCAGTCTTGGCAAATCTACTCCCCAGGGCTGTATTCATACACTGTACCGACCATTCAGCAACGTATCAACTGTGGATGGTCGCAATTTTCATGCATGGGTGCAGCCCTGGTGAGTTACTTGCCAGTGCTGCGTTCATGCATCTTGAGGAGAAAATGCACTGTGCATATTACCGTGCTGCCCTTAAAGGATTAGCAAGTAACGCCATCTCGACCATGTCTTTTTTCTTTGCAACTCACTAACACATTCCCACATACTGTTCCCACCCTTCCCTTTGTAACCTGCACAAGTGACAGGGCCTTTGAAACACTCTCTGCGACCACTAGTATTTAACGATTCATTGAAGACCGACAACTAAATTTGAAGGACAGTTCAGATCCTGCTTGTTCATACATCGTGGTTCGATTGCCATCATGCGTGAATAATCTCAAAAACAGAGCAAACACCATGATTGTGCCTCTCCATGGGTAAAAATCGACACGGCCGACACGGCGACACGGCCCTTTTAGGCCATTTTAAAAATCGACGGACACAGGAAAATTAGGATAAAAATCGACCCACAGCGATTTTTCTCTAAGTTATTATATACCTAAAAATCGACACGATGAGATGGCCCTGTAGCTAAAAATCGACACGGCGACACGGTCAAAATTCTGGGGACCCATGTAGAGGCACATGATTGGGCTCCAGCTGAGCTGAATCTAATATTAGTGAATATAGACACATGCTAATCATGTTGTCTCCCCGCAACCCAAGGTTTAACCATTTAAGGGTCGCATGTTTTTAGCGTATCATGCCTTTAATCTTGTAGCGGACCCTTCAGGAGTGTGTCAAACCCAATGATGCTTGAATGCAATCCGGATGAGCTACTCGCCAGGGCTTTATCTATGTATCATGAAAATAAAGGGAAGAATTGGTAAAATAAGGTGTAGCCCCTAAGTGATTACTGTGAAGTGATGCATTGCAATTCATGTCCTATTGCTGCTCATGAGCAACGCGGAACTTGAGACATCTTCAAACTGACTCTAACAAAAGTATCATGCCGTGGTTTGCTGCATTACATGTGTACACAGGGCTTTATGTTGGTGTCGGGAGGAGAGGGTGCATACCCTGGAAGGTATAGTCACGTAAGATGTCTTTATCAGTGTGTAAGGGGCATCATAAGGAATTTATAAAACTGCATGGCAGATTCTCTTGGTATCATTTCCCCTTTAATGAAATAATGTTCAAGTTCCACATTTAGATTATATATCTCAATAGTAGTATAGTATGTATCGGAACGGGACTATAGTTAAGTACTGTTTATTACTCAATCGACCTGCAGCCAATCAGAGGCCTCCATTTGGTCACGTGACCGGAAGTGACCTACTTAGGGGATTAGTGGTGAGGTCACGTGACCTAGTTAGCCAATCAGAGGCCGCCATTTGGTCACGTGACCGGAAGTGAGGTCATATGACCTACTTATGGACCGGAAGTGACGTCATATGACCTACTTAGGGGACCGGAAGTGACCTACTTTAGGATCACGTGACCGGAAGTGACCTGATGAGTCACGTGACCGGAAGTGACGTCACATGACCTAATGGCCAACCGGAAGTGAGTGACCTGATTGAGGATCACGTGACCGGAAGTGACCTGATTGATCACGTGACCAGAAGAAGAAGTGACGTCACGCGACTTAATGAAGAGATGAGCGTCTTTAAGGGGTCACGGGCTTTAAAATGTGATATCTTTTTTTTTTGGAGGAGGAGGAGGAGGAGGAGGAGGAGGAGGAGAAGGAGAGGAGGAGGCGAGTCTCTTATTTTTTTCGGTAAACTAATAAAAAACACTACGATATAAGTTGTTTTTGTTTTTTTCATTTTTTATTGTTTTACGAGCGACTGGAAGTGACTTATTGAACTAGGTAGAAGCGTTCTTTAGAGTGTATAAGGGGGGGGGGAGGGGAGGGGAGGGGAGGGGAGGGGGGGAGGGGGGCCCCTTTAAGATGCATGGGGAGGGGGGCGCTTTTAGGATGCATGGGGCGGGTGGTGGGGGGGAGGGGGGGAGGGGGGGAGGGGGGCACTCTAGGGGGGTGGGGGGGCACTCTAAGGGGCGTTTGTCTCTTTTAAGAAAAAAAGAAAAGAAAAAGATTTCAATCGAGAGACACGCTTCTTCCTCTCGAGAGGAAGAAGCGTGTCTCTTCGTTTTTTTTTTGTTTATCACGTGCTTCGATGAGGCGATCAGCTGCGACTGGAGGAAGTGACACTTTAAGAGGGCGCGCTTCTTAATTGTTATGATATTATTTTTTTTTTACTTACTAATAAAGAAGACGTATGAAAATAAACACAACAATTCACATGTCCGTCGTTCTCGTTGTTTCTTGCTTGATAAAGTCAAGTAATATCGTGATGCCGAGGTCAAACTTTCCCATGTCCTCAGTCAACACTCGAAGGAGTTCAAAAGGTGTACCGCCGGCACCGTCAGCTTCATCTTGCCACATTTTCAACACTCGGAAGGCCCACTCAGCGGGACTTCCTCCGTATTCGCATTCTTCAGCGATCTTATCTAACCTCTCAGGCGACAATTTTAAATGGTCCCCAACCTCTTTCCACCTGCTACCTAGACGTCTGCCGAGGGTGCCCAAGTGCTTATGCATCGCGCGCGAGTCGGGGTTTTCGAAATCCAACCCCTGTCTGTGGAGAAGGGACATCCACTGAGCCAACAGTTCCACGCGTCTAATGCGGGTGAAGACGCGACCGAGCTCTCCCCATCTATGACGATGCGGGGTTTCACCCCACCAGACTCGGAACATCGCCGTACACAGCTCCTCCGGTGTCTTGACACTGCGCTCTACTAGAGCATCCATACGGGCGGCGGTAACTTTTAAGCTACTGCCCAACTCTCTCCAACAGCCGCTCAACTCTTTACCTAGTTGACGAAGCAAGGCGTCGCTATAGGCTAACCGCCGCTGTCCTACCTCTCTGTTCTCCCCATCGGTCTGCCTCGCGCGTCTCACGTCGTCAAGCCGCATTAACTTTTTTTCAGGTGGACAAGGCGGTGAAGGCGAGCTTGAAAGTGGAATAGCTTGAGCCATCTCGTCTCGTCTTGGCGGTGGCGGCGGCGGCGGCGGCGGCGGCGGTGGCGGCGGCGGCGGCGGCGGCGGTGGTGGCGGCGGTGGTGGTAGTAGACGTTACTGTGGTCAGAGGCGATATGTTTTTTTTCCAACAGAAATCAGAGCTTTTTATACAGAGGGAGTTTAATCCCATTTCCAACAGCACTCCAGCTGTGTAGCGACCTGTCCGCATGACGCTTTTTCAGCTGCTCCGCTCCTTAAGAGCTTAGATGACGAGGGGTGTGTCATCGCTATCCGTGGAGACCAGCTGAAAACGGTGTTTCTTCCTCATCCATTAGCCTTACCTCCTACCCCCTACCTGAGGACGTCTCCCTCCCTCTGACATTCATTGTAACAAACGTCAGAGGTCAGGTGAAAATCGGATTTTTTTCATGCACAGCCTTAGTCAGCTGTCACCCCTCCCTATTGAACTAGCCGGCCGCCGCCTGGCCGGCCCGGTCTACTCACCACGGCAGGAGGTGGTGATTTTTGTCTTACACTTAAGTCGCTCACCACATGCACACGCCTCTACTCACAGACAGACACGTTCGTCTTAGGGGGGTCCTGCTTCACGCCACACGCCTCCTGTAGTTTTTTTTGTACACACACTCTAAGCTCGTCACCGTTAATCCTTTATACAGCTAACGCGCGCTGAATGGCTGAACAGGGTGGTAAGCGGCTTAGCTCACGACAGTGGATCCCTCAAAAAAAAAAAAGAGGGGAAAGGGATCCAGCTGAAAACGTCATACCTTATGTCTTTGTGAATGGCCGCCGGTCAGTCGACGGCAGCAACCGCTTAATCCTTTATACAGCTAATGCGCGTTGAATTGCTGAACAGGGTGTTAAGCGGCTTAGCTCATGACAGTCGATCTCTCAAAAGGGGGGAAAGGGATCCAGCTGAAAACGTCATGCCTTATGTCTTTTGTTTCTCTTTGTGAATGGCCGCCGGCCAGCCGGCGGCAGCTGAACAGGGTCAGTAAGTAGCTTAGCTCTAGAAGCGAGAAGGCGTATATAAGGGGTCTGGAAACCTCCATTCACTCACTCATTCTTTTGCTGCTCTCTACAGTCACCACCATGAGCAAAAGACAACATCTAGCGTCGTTCAAGAACAAGAAGACTACGCGGAACAGCGCTCGTTTAGCGTCAGTGCCTCCTCTTGCTACTGAACATGAGACTACCGCCGCAGCCGCTTGGTCTTATCACCCTCCCGCTGTAGCGAGCGCTCGCGGCAGTAGTAGTAGTAGTAGCAGTAGTAGTAGCAGTAGTAGTACTAGTAGTAGTAGTAGTAGTAGTAGTAGTACTACTGGTAGTAGTCGTCGTGCTAGCGACGTTGTTACACTCGCGACGGTACACGTTGCTGCTAAGCGCGCTGCCGCTGCTACTGCCGCCCCGCCTGCTGCGGCTGCTGCTGCTGCTGCTGCACCTGCTACCGCTGCGCCTGCTACTGCTGCGCCTGCTGAGGCTGCTGCGCCTGCTACTGTTGCGTCTGCTGCTGCGCCTGCTGCTGCTGCTGCTGCTTCTGCTGCACCTGCTGCTACCGCTACTACTACTGACGACAACGCTCCTGGCACAGCGCAGTACTGGCAACCGGGTTTTTACCTCCCCACTACTGTTGATGACTTTGATGACCTGCCGCACGTTGCACAGCCCCTCTCCTCCACCACTACATCGACTGACGCCCTCGACGCCGCTCGCGCTGAGAGTGACAGCTATTCGGACACTCAGCCCCTAAACCGAGAAGAAGAGGAGGAGGAGGAGGAGGAGGAGCAGCAGCAACAGGGTGAGACAGAGAACGACGCTGACGACGAGGCGTACGAACAACCCGAAGGGAAAGGGGTGGGCGGTACGTTTTTCGGCTTCCCTCTTCGACCTTTCGACCTCACTTCCTCCACTAGTAGCGTCCCGTCCAGTCCGTGGCGACTGCCCTCACCGCCACCTTACGAGGGCGGCGGCGCTTCATCTTCTACCGCTACACTCAGCACCGACGGCGTGTGGCTGCGCTGTTCCAACAACGAGGCCTCGGATACCACCAGCGCTGACCCTGCTCCTGCTATCGGTTCTGCTGCTGATTCAGCTCACGCTGATGGTGTTACTCATCCTGCGGGTGTGAAACGTTCTAAGGTGAGTTCCAGAACAACAAGGCCTAGTAAGAAGAGAAAAATACAAGAAAAAGAACGAGATGGACGAGAAGAAGCAGAGAAAACCTTCTCCCGTCCTCTCGGGTTAGAGTTCTGCTTAGACGGAGCTTTGACGCTGGAGATCTGGGAGGACGTGGCTAGACTGTCTAGGAGGCCGCGCTACACAAAAGACGGCCAGGTGAAAGAGGCGTCTCTGACCAGAAGCAAGCGAGTGCACTTCACGGCCGACGCGCTGCGCGAGCTCATAGCACGCATCGCCGATATCCGCGCAGTGGTGCGCATACGCGACACAGCGGCCGCGCAAGGAAAACCTAATCACACCCCCTGGTTCGCAGTGCTGGATGAGGAGAGCGAAGTGTACGCAGCTGTGAGCTACTACAGCGGTAAGAACCTCGTCCACGTGCGCAAGTACGAAGGTCCTGACAAAAAACCCACACAGCAGGGAGTGACGCTGTCCGCCAGAGCGCTCAAAGAGTTGGATGACAAAACAGAGATCATTCTGAAATATCTCGGCATAGATTCGGAATGAGAGACGCTCAACGCTCACGCGCGCACACACACACACACAGCGTTTGACGTACGCTGTATGAGACAGACAGACGGATACACAGACAGCAGACAGAAAGATAAATAGATAGATAGATAGACAGATAGATTGATAGATAGATAGATAGTTAGACGGCTAAGTAGTTGGTAACTGAGTGAAAAAAAAACATGACACAGTACGTATGCGAAAAGTGTTTCAAAATGTTTAAAAGACCGTACAACCACGAGAGACACGTAGAAAATTGTAGAGTAGTACCTAAGTTTTGCCCTCTATGCGGCGAAGGCGATTGCCGAAAGATCGCCTGTCGACGCGAATCTCTGGACGGGGTGACCGTCCCTCCGCGCATATGTGCTGTACCGAACGGGGAGGAAACGTTCACGGCGAATTGGCCTGCGATACAAACGGGCGTCAGGATGCACGGGACTCGCGTGAGTGTAACAAACTTCAGGCTACCAACCGGCGAGTTGAGTGACGCTGTAGATACTATGCGTCGCATTCACTTGACACAAAGATTCAGATACAAAGTGGGTTTCTCGGTAGGCTTACTCTTACAACACAGAGAAGACAAGAGCAAACTGCGCTACTTTCACGCCTCCCAGAACAACGCAACTCTCATACAACCGCTCCCTACTATAACTAATTCAGAAACTTTGGAAGAGCTCCTCTCAAAGATGGAAAACACCGTCGCTTGCGAGGAAGTACGGAAACTTTGCGACGCTGACACCAAGTGGCACGTTCTTTTTCCTACCAATTTGAACATTTGCGTTTACATGGGACCGGGGGAATTCCCCATAGGCGGTAGGATCACTCAGGCCGGTCGAGTTGGAAAGAGAAGCGGCGCGTTAGATTTTCCCAACAAGGACAACCTCTGCATCTTCCGCTGCATTTCCTTTCACTTATACAACACCAGCAAGCGCGCTTCAGATTTGTTACGTCAGTTCTGTCCCGCTGCCACACCTGAATCCTTTCCGGGTCTGAACATCCGCGACTTACCCGCGTTAGAGAACTTGTTTGACGTACAGATAGCGGTTTACACCGCGTCGCGTCAAGTGCCGGGGCGGAAGTTGAGAAGACGCGTTACTCTGATCAGACCGCCTTCCAGAACTCTGGCCGCCCGAGGTAAAGTCAACCTACACCTGACGGCGAAAGGCGGTTTGCACGTCTCTCTCGTCACGGACTTCAACGCGTACGCGGGCATATACGAATGTTGCAAGTGTAAGGCGGCGTTCACCACCGAGTTCTTGCTGAAGAGACACAGGAACCAGCTTTCCTCTTGCCGACAAGTCAAGTTGCGCTACGTAGGTGGCATCTACCAAAATTCGAGAACGATTTTCGAAGCGCTAGCAGACTTCTCCATTTTTCCCCCCGACGGACATTCCGGAATCTACCCTTACAAGATCGCCTTCGATTTCGAGGCTTTCTTCAGACCGTGCAAAGAACCGTCGACGGAACACGTGTCCCTGCTGTGGGATCACGTCCCTTTGTCGGCTAGCGTCGCATCCGACTTTCCGGGGTGGGAGGGGCCCGTCTGCTTCGTCAGAGAATCCGACGCAGATTCCGACCCCTTGTTGGACCGAGTTTTAAATCACATAAACGAGAACGCCAAAGTCATCGGAGAAGCTGTGCTAGAACTTTACCGACCGACCTTAGCGAAGTTAGATGCGGCGATAGGTGAAGCTCTCCTGCTGGAGGAGGCGACGTTCACCCCTTCTCCAGGCGGCTTCGCTGCGGCTCAGACCAGACACCCGTTAGTTCAACTGAAGAAGCGTCTTCTGAGATACATCCGTCAAGCTCCAGTCGTGGGCTTCAACTCGGGGCGTTACGACTTGAACCTGATCAAAATACGCCTTCACTCGTTCTTCGCCTCCGGAGACCGAAGAAACCAAGAATTCAGCGTCATAAAGAGAAGCAATCAATACTTGGCGGTTTACACACAGCACACGGTTTTCTTGGACGTAGTCAACTATTTGGCACCCGGTTACAACTACGCGACCTAATTGCGAGCTTTCACCAGGAACGAAGAGAAAGGTCACTTTCCTTACGAATGGATGACGTCTACCAGGAAACTGGCAAACAGAACGCTGCCACCGAGATCGGCTTTCGACAGCGAGCTGACGGGCGTCAAAATGTCCGAATCCGACTACGCCGCATGTCAGAAAGTTTGGTCCGACGAGAAGATGCAAACTATGGAAGACTACTTGATCCACTACAACAACAAAGACGTCAAACCTTTCATAGAAGCTCTGAAAAATCACGCTAAATTTTTCCAAGATCGCGGCATTGACATGTTGAAAGACGGAGTTTCTCTCGCTGGTTTGACTTTACGGTTCCTCTTCCAAAACCTAGAAGACGCGTTCACAACGTTCCCCCAGTTCGACGCCGTCCTCCACGCTCTGATCAAAGAAAATCTAGTCGGCGGTCCTTCCATCATCTTCCATAGATTTCACGAGAAGGGCACCACGCGGATAAGGGAGCACAAGTACGGCGAAGAAGCGAGACCGTGCCAACACATCCTAGGACTAGACGCTAACTCTCTGTACTTGCGCTGCATGAGCGAAGCGCACTGCACGGGCTATTACGCGGTGAGACGGCCCGAGACCGAGTTCAAGCCCGAAATTAGGCAAAGAAACTCTCACAGCGCTTTGGAGTGGTTACGCTTCGTAGAGCACGACCGCGACGTGAAACTGCGCCATGCTTTGAACGGCGGCGAGATGGTTGTAGGCTGTCGGAGAATTCGCGTGGACGGGTTTCACGCGGCCTCTAATACGGTTTTCCAGTTTCACGGGTGTTGGTTCCACGCTCACGAGTGCATACCGTCGCACCGATATCAGTGCGCTTCACTGAGAGAGGAGAGACGCGACAGAACGACCAGAGTAAGCGCTTACTTGAAAGCGCTAGGTCACAAGCTGGTCGTCGTGTGGGAGTGCGAATGGCGAGAGATGAAGCGTCGAGATGAGCGGGTCAAGGCCTCCCAACAACGCTGGAAGGTTGACGCTTTGAAAGTGTCTCGAAACGCGATGAGCGAGAGCGACATCCTTTCCGCTGTGAAAGAGGAGAAAATGTTCGGTTTAGTTCAAGTGGACGTCACTACGCCGCCTCACCTACGAGACTACTTCGAAGAAATGACCCCCGTTTTCAAGAACGCGACCGTTTCAAAATCGGACATAGGCCCTCACATGTCAGACTTTTCGCAGGAAGAAAAGCTGTTGAACACGCCTCAGAGATGTCTGATAGGGAGTTACCACGGAAAAAATATTCTCTTGGGAACGCCGCTTCTCAAGTGGTATTTAGAGCACGGTTTGATAGTCACCAAAGTGCAGCTGGTGGTAGAATACCTACCTAAACGCTCCTTTGCCGGTTTCGCGGACGAAGTAACGGCGGCGCGAAGACGTGGCGACGTGAACGAGAACGAGAAAATTCTGTCAGACTGTTACAAGTTAATGGGAAACGCTGCGTACGGTAAAACAATCTGCAACAAAGAAAAACACACGGCGGTGAGATACACTGACAGTCGGAAGTTCGAACTATTGGCCAATTCGTGGCGCTTCAAAAAGGCGTCCGAGTTGAGTTCCGATCTGTTTGAAGTCGAACTACAACCGAAAACAGTCAACAACAACCTCCCTATTCAAATAGGGTTCATGGTATACCAGTACGCGAAGTTGAAAATGTTAGAGTTCACATACGACTTCTTGGATAGATTCGTCGATCGGCGCGATTATGCCCTTTGTCAAATGGACACCGACAGTCTTTACATGGCTCTCAGCGGTGACACGTTGGATGACCTAGTCAAACCTCGCCTGAGAGAGACGTACTTCAGAGAGAAACGAAAGTGGCTTCCGACAGCGGTGTGCGACGATCACTTAGAGCTTTTCGTGAAGACAAAAACGGAAAGAGTGCGAGAATGGTGTCCGCCGCCCGGCGGATGTTGTGAGAGACGGTACCTTCACGATCTGAGAACTTCGGGGCTTATGAAAGCGGAGTGGGAAGGTGACGGGATCCTAAGTCTCAACCCTAAGACTTACATTTGCTACGATCGAGTCAGCGACACCGGTGAAAGAAAATCCAAAAAATGGAGTGCAAAAGGCGTACAGAAGAAACAAAACCCTCAGGAACCAGACGACTTCTTGGATGTTCTTCGCCAACGAAAAACTCTCATTGCTGTAAATAGAAACTTCAAAGTGGTGCGAAACAAAATGGTCACCTACACCATAGAGAAAGACGGCGTGCGCTACTTGTATTATAAGCGTCGCGTGCATTCTGACGGTGTGACAACGAGTCCTTTAGAGATATGAAAAAAAAAAAAATAAGCGTGTGCATCTTTTCAAAAATAGAGTGTTTATCAAGATTGAAAAAAAAAGAAATAAAAAAAATAAAATAAAATATTGTTGTGTTTTTATTTTCATACGTCTTCTTTTACTAGTAAGTCGCGCAGTCTCTTAAAGCGTCACTCATGTGACGACGTCGCTTCCAGTCACGTGATCCTAAAGACCCTCACTTCCTAAACAAAAAAACTTCTTCTTCCGCTCACGTGATCAATCAAGTCACTTCCGGTCACGTGATCTTCAATGAGGTCACTCACTTCCGGTCGGCCATTAGGTCATGTGACGTCACTTCCGCTCACGTGACTCACCAGGTCACTTCCGGTCACGTGATCCTAAATTAGGTCATATGACGTCACTTCCGGTCCCCTAAGTAGGTCAGTAGGTTACCCAGAATGCACCACTAATCCCCCTAAGTAGGTCACTTCCGGTCACGTGACCAAATGGTGGCCTCTGATTGGCTGCAGGGTTACCCAGAATGCACCACTAATCCCCTAAGTAGGTCACTTCCGGTCACGTGACCAAATGGAGGCCTCTGATTGGCTGCATGTCGATTGAGTAATAAACAGTACTTAACTATAGTCCCGTTCCGATACATACTATACTACTCTCAATATTCAAAGCGAATCTCTCTATTCACGGCCTACGTTATCACTTCAGCATCACTGTGTGCAATAATCACTGTAAAGAGTTGGTTGCCATCTTTGTAAGTGTCCAGTGGAATCTACTGTAGGTGTACAGTTTATTGTAGATAAACAGTAGAATCTACTGTAAATCTATGGTAGTTGCTGTAAAACCACAGTAGATACTACTGTGTACCTACAATTACTATTTACAGTGATACTAACAAAACAAAACAGCCACCCGCAGCCCTGGACCTACCAGGACGAGTTACTCATGTCGAGTAGCGCCTGCACTCAGCCCAGAGCTGACACCATCCGCGTTATACGGACATAGCGACTTTGTATAGATCTGTCTGGCTTGGTGGTTCTTGAGGGTTTCCCATTTTGCAAAAGAAAGGAGAGGTATTAACAACATAAAGGCCGTGACTATTTTGAACTGTCAACAACAAGAATGTTTTCCACTATTGACAGTTCGAACTGTCAGTAGCGTTTATGAAATATAAACGCTGAAGAATATCCCCATGATTTCCATCAAATGTCTGCCTGTTCTTTTTTTCGAAAGGCCCCTATTACTTGCGTCTTTTCAAAGAAAGAACTGGGGTTTATTATCCCAAGGTTTGTTGGAAAGGCTTGCTTTTGAACAGAGATAGTGTCCGATTTGTGCATGGAGTGCAGGGCCGGTGAGTAGCTCATAGCTCATACCGGGAGCAGCTCGTGGTAGCAGCCACTGACAGGGACACCACTCACCACCCCCTCACCACAATAGGCCGCTCCCTGTCCCACTGATAGCATAACGAGCCACACACTGCCCTCCACATGATTTGATTTGGGTGTGATTTACAATATCTGCCGCACAGAAATGACTTAATAGAATCAGCTGTCGGTCCATAGGCCTGCCAGACTGTGGGAGGAGGTGGGATGGGGTGGTCGATAAGGGATTGTAGATACAGTGAGTATATGGGTAGTGGACAGAGTATGTCGATGTATGCACATGCCGAGTTGTGTAATTTGAGCCCTCTAATTTCTAAAGCGGGGACTGGATCCTTAAGAAATAGGACTCTTAGCAAAAAAGTAAATAATCAGAGTGTATTTTAAAATGGTTATCTTTTAGAGTTTACTGACGAAATGCAAATATTACATGAACATTTTGCATTTGAATACAAGTATCTTGAAAGATACCTTTCTTGTGAATATATCCTGATGCAATTTGTAATGTAGGAAGTATCAGCTTTAATTGGCTAAGTCCACGCATGAATCACCACCTGGTAACTTCTGGGTGCTGAAGTGACACTAGATGATATATAGATGTACGACAAGCAGGGACTGAACATAAGCACTGAACAAAATTGAAGATGATAATTCAGAGGGCCCAAAGTCTCGTACACGAACATACATCGATCCTTGTCCCGAGCTGATGGACATCTAGACAGGAGCTTAGAGAAGAAATAACAAAGGGGGACTGGCTTTACTGGACCGCCGACAAGTTTGAAAAATGTCCCAGACGTCGAGGCCTTCTTTTGAACCTCTACAGACACAATGTGAGAGAGACTGAAATAAAATTAAATGGCCCTGTCCCTGAACCCTGCCCCGTGAGTAACTCACTACTGAGGGGGCCGGCATGAGCAGCTTCCAGTCTTAGCACTCTCTTAGCAGGTACTAGCTGCTCACCTGTCTACATCTCCCCGACCTGAATCTCTCTACCAGAGACCACTGATTACCCCTGTGCCTCTGCCCCAATGGACATCCCTGTACCACAAACCAGAGGTTAGCTGTGTATCTCTGCCTCAACGTAAATAGTTTTTTCTCTCGCTTTGACCATATGCGACTTATAAACATTGCCCAATGTGGGAGCATTATTTGCTATCAAATTAAATCATATCATATCAGTAATCTCGGCCTCTAGAGCCTACTTATGTTCTCACAATTATTGTGGGCCATCGAACCCTGCTTTCATCAAGACGGAAATATGAAGGAATTAGTTATACCTATTTCAATAAATTCGCATGCGTACAGTCTTTTCTTGACCTATTTTTAAAAGGCATTGTCATATTTCATCAGGCTTGGCTAAATAGAGGTGAAAGCAAATGATTGTGTCGGATATCAAAGTCTCACCTTTGATTATGGATAAATATTGGATAATTTCCCTGAGACCACTTTTTATGCATAAACGTATTGATCATGTGTGATCAGGTTAGTGGGAGAAAAGATGGTTCCCGATCTGACCTGACACTCTCCTCCCCGTGCCCTAGAGATGGCAGCTTGTGGTAGAGGAGGGGCGGGGGTGCATGGAGAGTGATTCAGGAGCTGGTGCAGTAGGAGTTTGTTGTATTTTTCTCTTCTTTTTTTTTTCTTTTTTTTTGGGGGGGGGGGGGGGGGGTGAGGGGGTTATTGGTGGCCGTTCAGGAGCAGATTAACTTTATAACCTGCCTGCCCCACTACAACACAAAAAGCCAACAACCACCCTAGAGGTAACATGGGGGGAGGTGGAGACGGCACAGGGGGGGGGGGGGGGTGTAAGGACAATGGGGTGGTGCAGGCAGAAGATGCTGGGGGTGCTGGTTGGGGAGGCTTGAGGAAGGAGGCTTGGAGTGGGGGATGTTGGGTGGGGGGATGTAGAGGGAGGTGGTTTGGTGGCGGAGGGAGCTTGTTGGGTTGGGTTGGGGGGGGGGGGGGGGGTGAGGGTCTGCATGAGAGGCAGTTGGAGCAGAAGAGGGGATTGGGAGGGGGACAGGTTAGAGACTGTGGAGCCACGATGACTCTGTGAAATGCAGACTGAAATAACGGATGTGGGGTGAGAGGTTGAGGGAGACCCTATGGTAGGGGGTGTAGGGGTGGGGGGAGTTGTAGGGATGGGGAAGCCGGGGGTTGCCACCAACTTCTAGTTGAGATTAAACCACGTCAAGTCGCCCCCGAGCTGCTCCACCCTTGCCCTGTGAGCAATTAGACGTGCTCGGCCTGGTTTATTGCAGTGTGTGGGCTGTGCTGGAATGGGGTATGTGTATGTCTATATAGGACTATAGGGACAGGTGGAGGAGGGCCATGTTTATAGGGTGGGGAGGCCTCTACGAGTATGTTGTTGTTAGTGGTGCCGATTGGGATCTATTTATAGGGATTGTTCTTGACCTGATGGTGCCAGGGGTAGATTTGGATCCTCCTGACTTTAATACTCTAGTATTGATGGCACGGCCTCCCACGCCATACATCTTTGCCAGGATAAATGAAAGAAATGCAAACAAACAGTGATTCTAGCCTTAGTAAGTGGTCATCTTTTAGCACTAGGGGGATTCGTGGAGTTTGCGTGACTCGGGTAGATTTCAGGATTTCCCCTCCCGATCAAGGTTCAAATGTATTCTGGCGTAAGAGCTTTATCCCTCCATGATAATCAACGATACCCCCTCCCCCTCGTTGTTAAAAAATGACCATCGCCTAATCTATTCATTCGGAATAATCATTCTTGTAGGCAGGTAGGACGAGCTCAGCACCTGCTCAAGTCCATGTTCGTAGTCGTGGTACATCACTCACCTAAACACAACTTCACAAGGGACGGGTGAAGCAGAGAGATCCTATAATTGAGAGGCATCTATTTCAGCGACCTTTCAGATTAACCTTTTACTGGTTTTATATGAAGAGGGAGTTGATCAACACCCCTCTCACACACCATAATCCATGTGGTGAATGGATGAATGAATGTAGCCCTTGATCAGGTAGATCAGGTTGATATGAGTAGCACGCCAATGCTGCAGTCTTCAATGTGACTGGCTCACTTCCGAAGGGTCTACATTTAACAATCAAGACGACGAGTGGACAAGTAGGATGATAGTACGACGACTTCATACATCCGTCTTGCAGTCAAATATAAAGTAGAGTAAAATAGAGCGCCCTTAGTGTAGCAAGCTAGTCGGGCAAGACTGGACTCTCCTTGCAGATGTCAGCCTTGTTTAAAATAGTCAGGCAACGCTGGTCGCTCCGCCCAGGGTTTCAAATAGGATTGTTAGACTCTGCAATTCTGGACTCACTCCCAGAGTCTCATTTCACAGCCAAGTCATCAGATTTTAAAACTAGGTTTTAAAATTTGGCAGACGGTGCTACATTCATGTGCAGCCTTCAAGAATGCATCAATCCTGTCAGCTGGCATGATACTTGAATGCATCTCTGATGCCAGGGCTGCATTCAAGCATCACAACGAGCAACGAGGACTATTACATTATTTTGCAAACCATGCAACACTTAAAGAATAAACAAGGGTCCTCAGACGGGGACTTGTATGGCTGGCATGCTCAGCATGTGACGGCGGACTATGAGGCTGCCACGTGCCGCTATGCTGTATGCCCATGCATACCCTGTCACCCACTAACTCGGCACACAGTGGAGTATTAATGGTGCTGACTCGAGTTTAACCCTTTTAGAGCGGCAAAGTGCTCTGATGTGCTATCCGCCTTGTCGCCATGATGCTTGAATGCTGTCTACTTTCCAGGGCTACACTCATGTTTCGTGTCAACCCGTTTCAAGTGTATCAACACCAGTGGGTTGATATGATACACTGGTTAATACATCGCTAGGGCTTTAATCAGGCATCATGGCGATAAATGACATGTTAGATTAAAGCATTGTCTTGCCCTTAAAGGTTTAGAGCATCTGAGTTGTGGCGGTTTGAGGACCATCAGGATGCTGGGGAGCTGCTCCGAGCTTCTCATCTGTGCCACCAGAGGACGCATCGAGCAGCTCAGGGGGGAGTCCACACCCTGGTCACCGTGTACAAGTAGGGAAGTGTCCAGGCCCCGCCCCCGCATTCAGCAGATTCACGAGAAGGGGCTCATCCTTCTCTGCTGAGTTAATAAAAGGGTTAAGAAGTGAATAAAGAGAAAGAGAATGAAAAGGGAGTAATTATATCTGACACACATTGAGGAGCGGAGATTGCATGGGGGACCTTACGCTCCATGTCGACGAAGTCACAGGCAATTCTTCTAATCATGATAGCATAGCCTGTGTGCATCGGGCCTTCCACTGCAGTGTAATAGTCCATATCTGATAGAACCAGAAATGGTGCCACCACTACCCAGTCCCTACATGCCCCAGTAGCAGTGCCGGGTGTGGTGAGCGACCAGTGTACCTCAGGGAGGGTCCGCTGGTACTGTAGAGTGCTGTGTAAGACGGGTACAAACTCGGGAACCAGTTCAGCCGTCCCAGAGGAACCAGTGCTATTACAGGCCCCGGCTACTTGTGAACTGCAAGAAAATGTAAAACATGAAATGGAGAGTGGAAAATCTCGCCACAGATTTAACCTTTTCAACCTAAAAGAGCTGGCGATGTCCAGAGTGCATTGAATCAGTAGAACGCCTTTTGAAAGGATTGAGTTGACCATTTTCACCCGGAATGCTCTGATATCACTGTGCGACCATATTCTTGCTGATACTAAACAATATCAGCGGGCCCTGAACAGGGAATCTTAGAACAGCGGTCCTTAAAGCAGGGTTTCTTTTCAGCCTAATGCCAATGGTTTCACTATCCGTGCCATCTGCTTACATGTAGGCACAAACCTGAAGGTTAAGGATTACCCTTATAAACGCGTAGTACAATTGTTGTAGATTTAGCAAATTCCATGTCTAGCTTAAGGCCTTTGATTTTTCATCTACTCCCACGGTTAGTACAACCTTGAATGCTAAGGGATAGCCTGAGCAGTCTCTGTCAGGTTGGCCTGGTTTCGCTCCGCAGAGCTCAGATTAGGGGGAGCTCCTTGTGGATTGGTATATACACGACGTGACGTGACCATATTGGCTCTAACCTCGCGGGATTTAGGCTGGTACCATACTCCCACACGGTGTGATTTACAAGATGCGAGCCAACGGTCACTATAAAGGCATTGCAGCCTTTAACCCTTTACCTCCAACCTTCTTAGATTAAACATTCATTGATATCACTAGCTGTGGTACTTATTATATCTATATTATCTCATACCATTTATTGGCATTCATGTGATCATCTATAATGCATCAATGTAACCCTGGGCTGCATGCATGTATCATGACGACAAATGGCACACTGCACTAAAGTACTATGCTGACGCTAACTGGTTACAGCACACCTAGGGGTGTCGGGCAGGTAGCACCAGTACCAGGACCTAATCACGTCCCCACCACATCCTTACGGCACACATCAGACATCAAAGTAAGGACAAACCAGAAGTAGATTGGGGCAGTGTAATAAGGGGAATGGGGTGGTAGGGAGCTGCTCCTGGAGGTCAGGGGGAGCAGCTCAGGGAGCAGCTACCAAATTAACCTTAAAAGTCTGTAAGGGCGCACAACACTATATCCCTTGTCTTCATGATGCATGAATGCAGCCCTTATGAGTAACTCACCAGAGCTGCATTCAAACGCCATGCCAACGTTACAGGGTTGATACACTCCCGAAGGTGAATGCCACACTAGTGAGTTAATTGCCAGGGCGGTATTCATGCATCATTATACATTAAGGAAGAATGCGACCCTTAAAGGGTTTAGTCTTACTGGGTCTGTGAGCAATAGCCATTTAGGCTGCTTGAGGGGGCAGGAGGAGTGCCGTGGTAGAAGGGCCAAGTCTCAGAACTCAATCTCAGTATAGTTGTTATTAGGTAACAAGACACAAAGTGTCTTTTTTTAATTCACTGGAGCAAATCGTTATTTACATTTCATGAACACAATTGAAGCCAATGGTCATTATTTTAGGCGTGAGTGTTATCAGATTATCATTTTATAAGCACACAGAACAAGTAACAAGTGTTCTCATGAAGAAAACAAATATCAGAACTGTGTGGTGCTAAACCTGGCATTTCTACAAATTAAGATACTGGGGCGTGTGTAAAATATTGTGCTAGACTTGAGATGTTGGCTCTCATTCCCTTAGTGGAGAACGGGGTGAAGAATCGTCTAGTCTCGGAGCAGGCCTCGAGCAGCTTTAGAGCAGCTCATTAGAGTCCATTAAAATCGGGACCAGCTCGCTCACGATGACGAATAGGTCGCCAAACCAAACCCAACGACGCACGGGGCAGTGGCTGGTTAGCCCTTTAGGACAGCATTGTGTTTTAATGTGTTATGCTGCTTTGCCGACAGTGCTACATTCATGCACCATGTCTATCCTGCCGGGTTGATACAAACCTAGAGGGTCGGCATGATGCATTAATGAATTACTCGCACTGCATTGATACATCAAGATGACCAATCAACAATAACCTTGAGCACCATGCCATCATTAATGGGTTAAATGGTGTCTCGAGGAATTGTTATTGTTTGTATTTTAATACTTTTTGTTGCAATCATTACTTTATTGGCAATTGTATGAACAGCAATTTCCATGGACTGATATGCACTGAAAGAGCAATTCTTAGCAAAGGGTAATGCCTGAAAGGGAACGCTTTGTTCAAAGTTAATATACCAGTTTGTCATTGCATACCAATTGAATCAACCTTTTTTATTACCACTACCCTCATGCAACCCTCTAGATCTCTTTTGGCGGGCCTTAGCACCGAATAGCTTAATGTGGCATTGTTGTGCTAGTTCCCGAGAGGCGGAAGAACATGACACAACATAATGCTAATTGCTGAGATGATTCTATTCCTTTAATTCGCCACATATTGCCTCCTATACCCTGTCCATTTTAGCATCCTCTGAAGCTTACCTGTGGAGTCTTAAGTACGGGCCGGGGTAGATGTAGGGGTGTAGGGGTGTTCTGTGGGACTAGGCCATGATTCAGCCTTAGCGGCCTTTATGTTGGGCCGATGGTTTATTGGCCACACGTGAAAGGGCTGCGGGAAAGAGGTCCTGAATTTAAGGTGTACAATACCGCCACACCAGAGACACCTGTTGGCAAGTCTTTGAACTATTCGGCACTTCACTATCAAATAAGGTTTGGTTTTGTACTGAATGGCGACCATGGTAAGACCAATATAGGGGTACCGGTGCTTCAGGTTAGAAATTCCGACCTAGCAAAACAAGGCTGATCGGCACCGTATTGCTAGGTCGACCCTAAAAGTCATTATCCAATATTCAATATTGAAAAATAAATAAATTAGAGTCGATCCAATGTTCAAAAGTCGAGTCCATGTGTCATCATTGCAGTTTGTGTCAATTCTTATCAGGATGCCTTTTAGGCCTAATTTCTAAACAACTGACCTATCCATCCCAGATTGACATATAATGTTACCTGAACAGACCTTCCTCCTTTTTTGCCCTAGCTATGTACAGGGTCTTGAACTATGTGACGCCATACGAACCTACATTAGGTTATGGGAATCCCGAAGTATAGGAAAGGAGAGGCAACATACTTTCTCTTAAAATATGCCGCATCTGTAGCTATGCTGTACATGACCACTTATCTATTCTGTATAATAATTTCTATGTCCTAAACTAACATGTCCTAAATTTGAAGGACATCAGCAGGGGTTAATAATGAACTGAATGCAACCCCATACCTTAAAGGTTAACCCTTCTAGGGGCAGCATGTTGTTTTGGTGCATTATCCCGTAATGCAAGAATGGATCGTGGCTGACTAACAGTACTGCATTCGTACAGACCAGACGGGTTGGATACACTCCCGTCCATCGTTGATTGGTACATTGTAACTACAGATTAATATTAATCTTGAGTCCCACACCTTACAGGGTTAACAGTTGTGTGGTGGGGGTGCTTATTTAGGAGCTGTTGTGCTGTGAGGGAGTAAAGGGGGGGGGGGGCAGGTTGTCAGGGGGAGTGGCAGATCACGATCCCGGTAGTGTCTAAGTACGGCCTTAAGCCGGCCTCCAGGAAGCACCTACATCATGCTCAATGTACCCCCCCCCACCTACCACACACCGACCGCTACCCTCACCTCGACACCCCCACACATCACACCCCACAGGCCGCTGGACATTGCATGTTACCGTTCTCCCACTCGGACAAATAAATAGCAGCCTCAATTGAAAACATGGACATTTATTTATGTGAACTTGTATTTCAAGTATGTATCGATACGTTTGCCAGAATGGGACAGATTGCCGTTCTTGAAGGTAATACTTTTGACAAAAATAGAGGATATACAGCAAAGCACGTTTTGATTTTACCATTATTTTATATTATGTATTATGTACCCCCGCTGTCATGGGCCTTTGTTGACACCGTCCACCTCCTCAGGTATCAGACCACACCATACATGGATCCCCCCCCCCCCCCTAAACACACGTGTACACGGGGTGGCACTGCCCTACCCCATAATATATGCCGATACATGTAGTCCGAGGAGATGTAATGTGTATCGTTTAGTACGAAGTGGGTAAGAAAGAAACCACCTCCTTCATCAACTAATTAGGCCTCAGTTTAACAGCAGTGGTTTTGATGTTGTGTCAATCAGCTGGGCAAACCTTATCGATTAGCCTATGCACATGCATACGGTAGGTTATAGGTAAGGAAAAGGCAAATATTTAACAACACAGAGCCGACCCTAGGAATCTTTATCCAACTAAGAAGAAAAGTTTAGATGATTTGGAGGATAGTTGCCTTGATGGTCCACACGTTGAGGTTGTGATCCGTGAGTCGGCAGTAGTATAGTATGTATCGGAACGGGACTATAGTTAACTACTGTTTATTACTCAATCGACCTGCAGCCAATCAGAAGCCTCCATTTGACCGGAAGTGACGTCACATGCCCATATAAGGGCATACCGGAAGTGACGTCACGTGACCTTGACCTAGTTAGAGGTCAAGGTCATGACGCAGCCAATCAGAGGCTTCCATTTGACCGGAAGTGACGTCACACGTCCATATAAGGGCATACCGGAAGTGACGTCATGTGACCTTCACATGTCCATATAAGGGCATACCGGAAGTGACGTCACATGACCTTGACTTAGTTAGAGGCTTCTGATTGGCTGGTACACCGGAAGTGACCCATTATGCAAATGAGGGACTACTTCCGGTCAAATGGAGACCCCTGATTGGTTGGGTCATGAAGAAATATGTCTCTTAATTTTTTTTTGTTTAGGAAGTGATCGACTTTAGGATCACGTGACCGGAAGTGACCTGATGAGTCACGTGACTAGAAGTGACGACGACACATGCTTTAATTAGGCGATCAGCAGCGACTGGAGGAAGTGTCACTTTAAGAGGACACGCTAGTTAATTGTTATAATTTTTTTTACTTACTAATAAAAGAAGACGTATGAAAATAAAACACAACAATAGTTTTATTTATTTTTTTATTTTCTTTTTTTCAATTCTAATAAACACGCTATTTTTGAAAAGATGCGCTCAATCAATCAATAACACACTTTTTTTTCATATTTTTAAAGGACTTGTTGTCACACCGTTAGAATGCACGCGACGCTTATAATACAAGTAGCGCACGTCATCTTTCTCTATGGTGTAAGTGTCCATTTTTGGTTCGTACCACTTTGAAATTTCTATTTACTGCAAGGAGAGTTTTTCGTTTGCGAAAACATCTAAGATGACGACTGGTTCTTTAGGGTTTTGTTACTTCTGTACACTTTTTGCACGCCATCTCTTTTTTTGGGATTTTCTTTCACTGGTGCTGCTGACTCGATCGTAGCAAATGTAAGTCTTAGGGTTGAGACTTAGGATCCCGTCACCTTCCCACGCCGTTTACATAAGCCCCGAAGTTCTCAGATCGTGAAGGTAACGTCTCTCACAACATCCGCCGGGCGGCGGACACCATTTTCGCACTTTTTTCCGTTTTATCTTCACGAAAAGCTCTAAGTGATCGTCACACACCGATGTCGGAATCTGCTTTCGTTTCTTTCTGAAGTATGTCTCTCTCAGGCGAGGTTTGACTACACAGAGGCAAATATCAGAGGCACCCAATAGCGCTAATTCTACTCTCAGACAAGGGTCAGGCACTGCTGGACTATAATAGATGGGTCAAGGGCTATTCTAGTGAGGGTCAGGCTACGCCTGACACAATAACAAGCTGGACTTTGGCAAACTTGCTTGAAAGTCTGACCATGCGGGATCCTCATGCCATAGTCTGGCAATGCTGAACTCTTGGGAGAGTATGCTGGACTCTTGCTGACCAGACTTTCAAGCAAATTTGCCAAAGTCCAGCTTGTTATTGAATGTCCGGCGTAGCCTGACCCTCAGTAGAATAGTCCTTGACCCATCTATTATAGTCCAGCAGCGCCTGACCCTTGTATGAGAGTAGTATTGGCGACATTGGCCGACTCTGATATTTACCCGTGTGTACGGTGGGAGGAGGGGGTTCACAGCCACAGCTTGCGCTTATAGAGCGCTACTAGCGGAGGTCTGGATGAGGAGACTACGGCGTTTGTCTTAAAAAAAAATAGCCATGGCACATGTCGATGTCGCTTAATTATGCTCATATCTCATGGCGATTTTAAGAATTGCTCATGTCACCTGTCACTATGTTTTTCAAGCTTCATGTCAAATGTCACTAGGTCTCATGTCGAATGTCGATGCTAAGAAACAGACATGACGTCATCTCGAATTTAGCGGTCTACACTACCGCTGCTGCTGCTGCTGCTGCTTGTGCAGCTCGTGCAGCTGTTGCAGCTGCTGACAGCTGCAGCTGCTGTAGTTGCTGACGCTGTCACGGATGCTGTTGACAGATGCTGCTGCTTGTGCTGCGCGTGCAGCCGCTGCTGCGGCTGCTGACGTTGTCACGGATTCTGCTGACAGATGCTACTGCTTGGGCTGCTTGCGCTGCTCGTGCAGCTGCTGCAGCTGCTGACGATGTCACGGATACTGTTGACAGATGTGGCTGCTTGTGCTGCTTGTGCAGCTGCTGCTGCTGCTGACGATGTCACGGATGCTGCTGACAGATGCTGCTGCTTGTGCTCCACGAGACTGAGTAGCCGCTATTACTAATGCTACTAATACTAGTATGAGAAAATACATTTAGTCAGTTGATTAAATCAAGGAGGTTTTCTGACTTCAGTGGATCGTTTAGCCATCGGCCACGGGCAAAACTTGAAACCATTTTATACATGGGACAATTGGCAGAGTCGAAACGTGTTGGTACGATGGGGTCGATCATGTTCATCATCAGTTCAGGCAAAGGAAGTGTGTCGACAGCACGCGAAAACTTCATGTCTGAATGTTTCAACACAAGACTTTTTATCACACTCACACAGCTGCTTTGAAGAGTGAATCCTTGACCAAACTTGTGCTTTTCCAACACAGCTTTGGCCTCTTTCTGTGCAGTAAGGGATCTCTCTTTCGGGTTCATCTCAGTGCTGTCTAGCATGTCCTCAAAGTCTTTAACATAATGTTCCAACGGGCTACAAATGATGGACTCCAGATCATCGTCCGCATATGTCGTCTCCTCGCACCATATTGTGTCTTCGCCTGTTTCGAATTCCGTCATTTTCTTGACAATCTCCTCCTGAGTGCCTTGCATATATCGAAGCTCCTTCAAGGAGTTGATAACTTGTATGGCGAAGACTGACAAACTTGAAGGAATTTCACCACAGTCAGGCCAAGTATACGGAGCTAAGAAAAATAGCTCTAACAAAATCTTCTCCCTCTGTCCAAATGAAACTACTGTTCCGATGAAGTTGAAGCATGCTTCTATCCATTGCTCCTTGGTGACGTCCTTCCAATGTTTCTTTACCTCACATGCATCATAGGGCACTGTTTCTCTTCTTGCTTCAAGTGGGAGTTGCTTTTTCTTTCTTGGACTCATTTCGAGAGGGTTTCGATGCTCTGTAGCGTCAACACTTTCATAAATAAAGAAAATAGCAGAACTAATCATCGTAACGTGCTGAGCGAGCGTAGAGTGGACGATGCTACGAAGATGAAGGGCGGGTGGAGAAAGTGTGACTGGTGAGAGCGGCGTTTCACTCCTTATGTACCCTGTCCTAGATAAGCCTCTTAAACGGCTGAAAAGACTCTCTCAGTACAGAGCTTCTACCGCAGGTGGGTTTAGACTTAAGCAGCTTAGTTCACACACGTGTCTGTTAGAAAAGCTACTTGCACACCTGCCTTCCCTTTTCACTAGTATTCACCCTCTGCCGACTTATAAGACACCTATACACTCCTTCTCGTGAAATCTATGGAAGATGATGGAAGGACCACCGACTAGATTTTCTTTGATCAGAGCGTGGAGGACGGCGTCGAAGGGAGGGAACGTTGTGAACACAGCTTATAGGTTTTGGAAGAGGACCTGTAAAGTCAAACTGGCGAGAGAGATCTCGTCTTTCAACATGACAATGCTGCGATCTTGGAAAAAATTAGCGTGATTTTTTCAAAAGCTTCTATGAAAAGTTTGACGTCTTCGTTGTTGTAGTGGATCAAGTAATCTCTCATAGTTTGCATCTTCTTGTCGTACTAAACTTTCTGACATGTGGCGTAGTCGGATTTCGGCCATTTTGACGCCCGTCAGTTCGCTGTCAAAAGCCGATCTCGGTGGCAGGGTTCTGTTTACCAGTTTCTTGGTTGGGTCATCCATTCGTAAGGAAAGCGACTTTTATCTTCGTTTCTGGTGAAAGCTCGCAAATAATTCGCGTAGCTGTAACCAAGTGCCAAATAGTTGACTACTATGTCCAAGAAAACTGTGTGTAAACCGTCAAGTATTGATTGCTTCTCTTTATGACGCTAAATTGTTGGTTTCTTCGGTCTCCGGAGGCAAAGAACGAGTGAAGGCGTATTTTTGATCAGGTTCAAGTCGTAACGCTCCGTGTTGAAGCTCACGACTGGAGCTTGACGGATGTATCTCAGAAGCTACTTCTTCAGTTGAACTAACGGTTGTTTGGTGTGAGCTGCAGCGAAGCCGCCTGGAGAAGGGGTGAATGTCGCTTCCTCCAGCAGGAGAGCTTCACCTATCGCCACATGTAACTTCGCTAACGTTGGTCGGTAAAGTTATAGCACAGCTTTCTCGATGACTTTGGCGTTCTCGTTTATGTGATTTTAAACTCGGTCTAACAAGGGGTCGGAATCTGCGTCGGATTCTCTGACGTACACCGTCCCCTCCTACCCCGGAAAGTCGGATGCGACGCTAGCCGACAAAGGGACGTGATCCCACAGCAGGGACACGTGTTCAGTCGACGGTTCTCTGCACGGTCTGAAGAAAGCCTCGAAATCGAAGGTAATGTTGTAAGGGTAGATTCTGGAATGTCCGTCGGGAGGAAAAGTTTCACGTGTGGCAGCGGGACAGAACTGACGTAACAAATTTGAAGCGCGCTTGCTGGTGTTGTATAAGTGAAAGGAAATGTAGCGGAAGACGCAGAGGTTGTCCTTGTTGGGAAAATCTAACACAAGGCTTCTCTTTCCAACTCGACCGTCCTGCCTGTTCCTACCGCCTATGGGAAAACCTCCAGGTCCCATGTAAACGCAAATGTTCAAAATTAGTAGGAAAAAGAGCGCACCGCTTGGTGTCAGCGTCGCAAAGTTTCCGTACTTCCTCGCAAGCGACGGTGTTTTCCATCTTTGAGAGGAGCTCTTCCAAAGTTTCTGAATTAGTTATAGTAGGGAGCGGTTGTAATGAGAGTTGCGTTGTTCTGGGAGACGTGAAAGTAGCGCAGTATGTTCTTGTCTTCTCTGTGTTGTAAGAGTAAGCCTACCGAGAAACCCACTTTTTATCATTGTGTGAAGCGGATTGCGACGCATAGTATCTACAGCGTCACTCAACTCGCCGGTTGGTAGTTTGACGTTTGTTACACTCACGCGAGTCCCGTGCATCCTGACACTCGTTCGTATTGCAGGCCAATTCGCCGTGAACGTTTCCTCACCGTTCGGTACAGCGCATGTACGTGGAGGGATAGTCACCTCGTCCAGAGATTCGCGTCGACAGGTGATCTTTTCAGCAATCGACATCGCCGCATAGAGGGCCAAACTTAGGTATTGTTCTTCATTTTTCTACGGGTCACTCGTGATTGTACGGTCTTTTAAAAATTTTGAAACACTTTTCGCAAACGTCCTGCATCATGTTTTTCTTTTTTTTTGTTTTTTCACTTATTTACCAATTATTAAAAAAAATAAAACGTTATTTATCACTTCGAATACTAGACACCTCTTACCACACGATACAGTTAGCATTGTGAAAGGTGACTGTAGTCTAGGATCGAATTCAACAGATGACCATCTTACTGCAGGGATCAGACAAGAGTGGTCAACACTGGAGTGTCACAGCTCACTTTTATGTCTTTGGGTACAGCTGCATACAACCCTTGAACATACATTGCGACGTCGCTGCGACCCATGTCGTCTTGCAACACTTTCATCAGAGCCATAGGCTCAGACGTCTCGTTGTACTTCCAAGCTCTCAGCACTTCATAGACAGGGTTCTTCACAGTCCTGTCAGAAGGCACAGGTTGAGAGATGAAAGCTATTTCATGAGAAGTCAACCCTAAGTAGATCCCTATGGTCTTCCAGTCTCTAGGGCAGAGCTCAGCTAAAAGAGAGAAATATTTCTGCACTTTCCACTCCATGTCTCCACTCTCTAAGCCATCCCACATGTCATGCTTGTCCATGTACTCACGTGAGTATTTGATGAGGTCCATACGGTAAGATTCTTCCAAGGCGGCGGCTAGGTCCTTCCACTTAGTAGTACAACTTTTCTGGTACCAAGTAGTGAACATTTCTCTAGCTTGAGTTATGACACTTGTCTCACAACTGAGATATCCCATATCCTTCAAGTTCACTTCAAGGTATGAACCTAACCGTATGTAATCTGATGTCGGCAACTTACTACTTATTTTCAGTAGCATAGCGTCTGACAAGTATCCTAACGGCTCTGCTTTGAAGTATGATGATACAGGTACTACTGCAGCAGAACCAATAACAGGAGCAGCGTCTGCGCTGGTATCCGACGACTCGTTGTCGGAACAGGGCAACCACACGACTTCGTAAGGTGGTGGTGAGGGCAGTCGCCACGGACCGGACGCGCTACCAGTGGAAATGAGGTCGAAAAACGGACTGTGCGCCCGTAGCCCTTCGGGTTCCTCGTACGCCTCGTCGTCAGCGTCGTTCTCTGTCTCACCCTGTTGCTTTAGGGCATGTATGTCTACTACGCGCTGCTGGGGCTGAGTGTCCGAATAGCTGTAAGTCTCAGCGCGAGCCGCGTTGATGGCGTCGGTTGATGTAGCGGTGGAGAGGTTCTGTGCAACGTGCTGCGTGTCAGTACTAGTAGCGGCAGTCGCAGCAAGAGGTGTAGCAGCAGCAGCAGCAGCAGCAGGTGCAGCAGTAGCAGGCGCAGCAGTAGCAGGCACAGCAGCAGCAGGCGCAGCAGCCTCAGCAGGCGCAGCAGTAGCAGGCGCAGCAGTAGCAGGCGCAGCAGCAGCAGCAGCAGCAGCAGCACTAGCAGCACGAAGATCACCAGCAGCCGCAGCAGGCGCAGCAGTAGCAGCAGCAGCAGCGTGCTTAGCAGTAACAACCGTCGCGAGTGTAACAACGTCGCTACCACGACGACTACTACTACCACTACTACTGCTGCGTGCGCTCGCTACAGCGGGAGGGTGATAAGACCAAGCGGTTGCGGCGGTAGTCTCAATTTCAGTAGCAAGAGGAGACGCTGACGCTAAACGATCACCGTTCTGCGTACTCTTCTTGTTCTTGAACTCGATTAGATCCTTGGACGACACTAGTTGTTGTGTTTTGCTCATGGTGGTGACTGTAGAGAGCAGCAAAAGACTGAGTGAGTGAATGGGTGTTTCCAGCCCCCTTATATACTCCTTCTCGCTTCTAGAGCTAAGCTACTTACGGCTCTGTTCAGCTGCCGCCGGCTGACCAGCGGCCATTCACAAAGAGAAACAAAAAGACTTAAGGCATGACGTTTTCAGCTGGATCCCTTTCCCCTCCCCTTTGAGAGATCGACTGACATGAGCTAAGCTACTTACTGCCTTGTTCAGCAATTCAACGTGCGTTAGCTGTATAAAGGATTAAGCAGTTGCTGCCGCCGGCTGACCGGCGGACATTCACAAAGAGAAACAAAAGACATAAGTCATGACGTTTTCAGCTGGATCTCTTTCCCCCCTTTTTTGAGAGATCGACTGCCATGAGCGGGCGGTGTACCGACTGTGCTAATTCAACGCGCATTAGCTGTATAAAGGATTAAGTAGTCATGAGCTTAGAGTGTGTATACAAAAAACTACAGGAGGCGTGTGGTGTGAAGCAGGACCCCCTAAGACGGGTGTGTCTGTCTGTGAGTAGAGTCGTGTGCATGTGGTGAGCGACTTAAGTGTAAAACAAAAAAAATCACCGCCTCCTGCCGTGGTGAGTAGACTGGCCGGCAGCGGCCGGCTAGTTCAATAGGGGTGACAGCTGACTAAGGCTGTGCATGAAAATCCGATTTTCACCTGACCTCTGACGTTTGTTACAATGAATGCCAAAGGGGGAGAGAGTCGTCCTCAGGTAGGGGGTAGGAGGTAAAGCTATGGATAAGGAAAAAACACCATTTTCAGCTGGCTTCCACAGATGGCGATGACATACCCCTCGTCATCTAAGCTCTTAAGAAGCTCTTAAGGAGCGGAGCAGCTGCTAGACAGCTGGGGTGCTGTTGGAAATAGGATTAAACTCCCTCTGTATAAAAGCTCTGATTTCTGTTGGAAAAAAACCATATCAACTCTGACCACAGTAACGTATACTACCACCACCACAGCACCACCGCCGCCGCCACCGCCGCCGCCGCCAGTCACAGCTGATCGCCTCATTAAAGCATGTGACGTCGTCACTTCTAGTCACATGCTTCATCAAGTCGCTTCCAGTCGCGTGATCTTAAAGACCCTCACTTCCTAAACAAAAAAAAACGAAGAGACACGCTTCTTCCTCTCGAGAGGAAGAAGCGTGTCTCTCGATTGAAATCTTTTTCTTTTCTTTTTTTCTTAAAAGAGACAAACGCCCCTTAGAGTGCCCCCCCACCCCCCTAGAGTGCCCCCCTCCCCCCTCCCCCCCCTCCCCCCCACCCGCCCCATGCATCCTAAAAGCGCCCCCCTCCCCATGCATCTTAAAGGGGCCCCCCTCCCCTTCCCTCCCCTCCCCTCCCCTCCCCTCCCCCGCCTTATACACTCTAAAGAACGCTTCTACCTAGTTCAATAAGTCACTTCCAGTCGCTCGTAAAACAATAAAAAATCAAAAAAAAACAAACTTGTATCGTAGTGTTTTTTATTAGTTTACCGAAAAAAATAAGAGACTCGCCTCCTCCTCCTCTCCTTCTCCTCCTCCTCCTCCTCCTCCTCCTCCTCCTCCTCCAAAAAAAAAGATATCACATTTTAAAGCGCGTGACCCCTTAAAGACGCTCATCTCTTCATTAAGTCGCGTGACGTCACTTCTTCTTCCGGTCACGTGATCAATCAGGTCACTTCCGGTCACGTGATCCTCAATCAGGTCACTCACTTCCGGTTGGCCATTAGGTCATGTGACGTCACTTCCGGTCACGTGACTCATCAGGTCACTTCCGGTCACGTGATCCTAAATTAGGTCATATGACATCACTTCCGGTCCCCTAAGTAGGTCATATGACGTCACTTCCGGTCCATAAGTAGGTCATATGACGTCACTTCCGGTCACGTGACCGAATGGCGGCCTCTGATTGGCTAACTAGGTCACGTGATGTCACCACTAATCCCCTAAGTAGGTCACTTCCGGTCACGTGACCAAATGGAGGCCTCTGATTGGCTGCAGGTCGATTGAGTAATAAACAGTACTTAACTATAGTCCCGTTCCGATACATACAATACTACTGTCGGCACTGCAGTTCACGAGTCAATTTCTGGGTACTTTTGAGGCCTGTGATACTCATTAATTAAGAAAAGATACTTATCAAGAAAATATTTCTAAGACCATGTACCCTGGAACACACATTTTTTTGGCCTTGGACAATCAGATCGATCTCAGTCCTCCACCAACAAAAGGTACCAGTTGTAGAAACCTGAGCATGTCTGAGGTCAGTTTCTAGGTACCTCCGATGCCTGTAAAAGTCAGAAATAGTTAAGGAAAAAATCCGATCTATCTGCCCCAGATTATAAGACCATGTTACTAGAAACACATTTTATTTTTGGCCTTAGATCGATCTCAGGCTTCCAACAGGAAGTAACAGTTGTAGAAAGCTGAGCATGTCTGAGTTGGCCTGTGTCTGTCTGTGCGTCCAGGTCCGGCCGCGGCAGCATGCAGCGCCCTAATCCCTCCTCCATAAACCCCCCCATCCCTCTCCCATCCTGATGAATGAAGCGCAAGGAAATCGATCGTTAATTTTCTCCTGGGTGCGGCGAGATGATCCGCCTGTCCTGCAGGATTTGGCAGGTTTAGCTGTCTGTATACAACTCCATTAGCGCCACCTATAGACGCCGGGGCAACTGCCATTTGTCGTCTGCGCCGTCTGATGATGAGCGTCCCAGTGACGTCTGTGACGTTCTGCAGACGACCTTTTACTTTTCCATGCATTCTCACTCTCAAGATGTATTCGTTTGTGAATTGAGCAGAGAAAAGGTGACATTTCGGCTTTTCATGCACTTTAGAGTGTCGGTATTCTTTTTCCTTTTTGCTTTTTCTACATTAGACAATAGATTGCATTTCTTTCTTTGGCCTTATTAGTGAATGGAACTTAGCCCCCCCCCCCCCCTCTGTCCTTTGATGAAGTCAACGTCACACTGCATGAATATTGGTCTTTATGCCAAGTTTAGACTGCTTGTAGTCACACTTTAAGCATCTTTTATTCCAGTAAATGCCATCTAAAACAGCTTAAATGTCATTATGACACTTTCGTGATATTTAGATAGCACCCTCTAAACTTAAAGGCGCTTAAAGAGCGACTTAAGCAATAACAACTTTGCTTAAATGCCACTATCCATGCAGTATTTGCTCCGTCACACCCGTATACCTCTGCACAGTAATACACAACCTGTCTCCTTCTCCAAATAATGCTTGGGACAGAGAACCAGTGATAAGATACTGAGAGTGCGGCAATTCATGGATAATATTAGAGCTCGTGGAGAAGGATGACAGTGGGACAGGGGTATGACGCAGCAGACATCCATCACTTACCGTGAGGAGGCGGCAATCACGTCAGGTCACCACCTGACGACAAAAAGGGCGCGAAACAAGAAAGGGCGGGAAGTGACACAGGAATTGTCGTTTGGCCTCGGGATATCGGCGTCTTTGTTTTATGTGAGTGCCATTCCTGTTCTTGTAGCTGAATTAGTTTTGTCAGGATTGACTTTTGTCTGTGAGTGAGGGCCCTGACACTTGCTGATGTAGTTTGTGCACCTCAAAGGACAACTAATCTATAACTTGGGAATGGCCGATAATCTGTTCTAAATCTGAGTTGTATCATCTCTATGGAGGTCACTGGTTGTATCAACAGTGTGATATCTCCGCACATCCTCTTCCTGGTTTATATTGTCCTCCATTTTCTCTTTCAGTTACTAAATGTATCATATCACTAAGATCCATATTTCATTCTGATTATACAACAATTATATTAATCTGGACCACCAAGCCCCACATGGCAACAAGGTCATTTCTGAAGTTCGACATGTGAAATAGTGATCGCCTATCCAGGGTCCTAATCATAGGTGTTACCTAAAATGCTTCATACTTATACTTTCCTTAAACCGTCCTCCCACTTACAAACACACACTGCTCCTACCCATAGATTCCCTCCGAATAACACGATCATTTCCCCCAGCTACCTTTTATGTCCTTCCCCTGCCCTTTCCCCCTCCCCGGTGGCTGGCTCCGGGTGCGGCGCGTCCATCCATCCTTGTTTCCGTGCACCGCCCGGTAGGCCGTGCAGACGTCCACCGTGCACAGGTCAACCTCTCAGGTCACACCATGTGCCCCAGTGTTTCACATCACTTGATCTAACTCAAAAAACGGGCAACCGTCCTTATCTTTGATTTGAGATAGTGTGTAGCATCGTTTTCATTTAATATGTCGATAAAAATAGCTCGGAAACATTCATCAACAGAAGACTATAACAATCATTCATTGATTATTAAAATATTGTTGTAAGAAGAGGGGGAGTACCTCCATACCAATCCCAGTTACCTGAAACACCTATAAATATTGTGTTTCCCTCAGTGCCCCTTCACCCCTCACCCTGACAGCACGCGAAAACTTCATGTCTGAATGTTTCAACACAAGACTTTTTATCACACTCACACAGCTGCTTTGAAGAGTGAATCCTTGACCAAACTTGTGCTTTTCCAACACAGCTTTGGCCTCTTTCTGTGCAGTAAGGGATCTCTCTTTCGGGTTCATCTCAGTGCTGTCTAGCATGTCCTCAAAGTCTTTAACATAATGTTCCAACGGGCTACAAATGATGGACTCCAGATCATCGTCCGCATATGTCGTCTCCTCGCACCATATTGTGTCTTCGCCTGTTTCGAATTCCGTCATTTTCTTGACAATCTCCTCCTGAGTGCCTTGCATATATCGAAGCTCCTTCAAGGAGTTGATAACTTGTATGGCGAAGACTGACAAACTTGAAGGAATTTCACCACAGTCAGGCCAAGTATACGGAGCTAAGAAAAATAGCTCTAACAAAATCTTCTCCCTCTGTCCAAATGAAACTACTGTTCCGATGAAGTTGAAGCATGCTTCTATCCATTGCTCCTTGGTGACGTCCTTCCAATGTTTCTTTACCTCACATGCATCATAGGGCACTGTTTCTCTTCTTGCTTCAAGTGGGAGTTGCTTTTTCTTTCTTGGACTCATTTCGAGAGGGTTTCGATGCTCTGTAGCGTCAACACTTTCATAAATAAAGAAAATAGCAGAACTAATCATCGTAACGTGCTGAGCGAGCGTAGAGTGGACGATGCTACGAAGATGAAGGGCGGGTGGAGAAAGTGTGACTGGTGAGAGCGGCGTTTCACTCCTTATGTACCCTGTCCTAGATAAGCCTCTTAAACGGCTGAAAAGACTCTCTCAGTACAGAGCTTCTACCGCAGGTGGGTTTAGACTTAAGCAGCTTAGTTCACACACGTGTCTGTTAGAAAAGCTACTTGCACACCTGCCTTCCCTTTTCACTAGTATTCACCCTCTGCCGACTTATAAGACACCTATACACTCCTTCTCGTGAAATCTATGGAAGATGATGGAAGGACCACCGACTAGATTTTCTTTGATCAGAGCGTGGAGGACGGCGTCGAAGGGAGGGAACGTTGTGAACACAGCTTATAGGTTTTGGAAGAGGACCTGTAAAGTCAAACTGGCGAGAGAGATCTCGTCTTTCAACATGACAATGCTGCGATCTTGGAAAAAATTAGCGTGATTTTTTCAAAAGCTTCTATGAAAAGTTTGACGTCTTCGTTGTTGTAGTGGATCAAGTAATCTCTCATAGTTTGCATCTTCTTGTCGTACTAAACTTTCTGACATGTGGCGTAGTCGGATTTCGGCCATTTTGACGCCCGTCAGTTCGCTGTCAAAAGCCGATCTCGGTGGCAGGGTTCTGTTTACCAGTTTCTTGGTTGGGTCATCCATTCGTAAGGAAAGCGACTTTTATCTTCGTTTCTGGTGAAAGCTCGCAAATAATTCGCGTAGCTGTAACCAAGTGCCAAATAGTTGACTACTATGTCCAAGAAAACTGTGTGTAAACCGTCAAGTATTGATTGCTTCTCTTTATGACGCTAAATTGTTGGTTTCTTCGGTCTCCGGAGGCAAAGAACGAGTGAAGGCGTATTTTTGATCAGGTTCAAGTCGTAACGCTCCGTGTTGAAGCTCACGACTGGAGCTTGACGGATGTATCTCAGAAGCTACTTCTTCAGTTGAACTAACGGTTGTTTGGTGTGAGCTGCAGCGAAGCCGCCTGGAGAAGGGGTGAATGTCGCTTCCTCCAGCAGGAGAGCTTCACCTATCGCCACATGTAACTTCGCTAACGTTGGTCGGTAAAGTTATAGCACAGCTTTCTCGATGACTTTGGCGTTCTCGTTTATGTGATTTTAAACTCGGTCTAACAAGGGGTCGGAATCTGCGTCGGATTCTCTGACGTACACCGTCCCCTCCTACCCCGGAAAGTCGGATGCGACGCTAGCCGACAAAGGGACGTGATCCCACAGCAGGGACACGTGTTCAGTCGACGGTTCTCTGCACGGTCTGAAGAAAGCCTCGAAATCGAAGGTAATGTTGTAAGGGTAGATTCTGGAATGTCCGTCGGGAGGAAAAGTTTCACGTGTGGCAGCGGGACAGAACTGACGTAACAAATTTGAAGCGCGCTTGCTGGTGTTGTATAAGTGAAAGGAAATGTAGCGGAAGACGCAGAGGTTGTCCTTGTTGGGAAAATCTAACACAAGGCTTCTCTTTCCAACTCGACCGTCCTGCCTGTTCCTACCGCCTATGGGAAAACCTCCAGGTCCCATGTAAACGCAAATGTTCAAAATTAGTAGGAAAAAGAGCGCACCGCTTGGTGTCAGCGTCGCAAAGTTTCCGTACTTCCTCGCAAGCGACGGTGTTTTCCATCTTTGAGAGGAGCTCTTCCAAAGTTTCTGAATTAGTTATAGTAGGGAGCGGTTGTAATGAGAGTTGCGTTGTTCTGGGAGACGTGAAAGTAGCGCAGTATGTTCTTGTCTTCTCTGTGTTGTAAGAGTAAGCCTACCGAGAAACCCACTTTTTATCATTGTGTGAAGCGGATTGCGACGCATAGTATCTACAGCGTCACTCAACTCGCCGGTTGGTAGTTTGACGTTTGTTACACTCACGCGAGTCCCGTGCATCCTGACACTCGTTCGTATTGCAGGCCAATTCGCCGTGAACGTTTCCTCACCGTTCGGTACAGCGCATGTACGTGGAGGGATAGTCACCTCGTCCAGAGATTCGCGTCGACAGGTGATCTTTTCAGCAATCGACATCGCCGCATAGAGGGCAAAACTTAGGTATTGTTCTTCATTTTTCTACGGGTCACTCGTGATTGTACGGTCTTTTAAAAATTTTGAAACACTTTTCGCAAACGTCCTGCATCATGTTTTTCTTTTTTTTTGTTTTTTCACTTATTTACCAATTATTAAAAAAAATAAAACGTTATTTATCACTTCGAATACTAGACACCTCTTACCACACGATACAGTTAGCATTGTGAAAGGTGACTGTAGTCTAGGATCGAATTCAACAGATGACCATCTTACTGCAGGGATCAGACAAGAGTGGTCAACACTGGAGTGTCACAGCTCACTTTTATGTCTTTGGGTACAGCTGCATACAACCCTTGAACATACATTGCGACGTCGCTGCGACCCATGTCGTCTTGCAACACTTTCATCAGAGCCATAGGCTCAGACGTCTCGTTGTACTTCCAAGCTCTCAGCACTTCATAGACAGGGTTCTTCACAGTCCTGTCAGAAGGCACAGGTTGAGAGATGAAAGCTATTTCATGAGAAGTCAACCCTAAGTAGATCCCTATGGTCTTCCAGTCTCTAGGGCAGAGCTCAGCTAAAAGAGAGAAATATTTCTGCACTTTCCACTCCATGTCTCCACTCTCTAAGCCATCCCACATGTCATGCTTGTCCATGTACTCACGTGAGTATTTGATGAGGTCCATACGGTAAGATTCTTCCAAGGCGGCGGCTAGGTCCTTCCACTTAGTAGTACAACTTTTCTGGTACCAAGTAGTGAACATTTCTCTAGCTTGAGTTATGACACTTGTCTCACAACTGAGATATCCCATATCCTTCAAGTTCACTTCAAGGTATGAACCTAACCGTATGTAATCTGATGTCGGCAACTTACTACTTATTTTCAGTAGCATAGCGTCTGACAAGTATCCTAACGGCTCTGCTTTGAAGTATGATGATACAGGTACTACTGCAGCAGAACCAATAACAGGAGCAGCGTCTGCGCTGGTATCCGACGACTCGTTGTCGGAACAGGGCAACCACACGACTTCGTAAGGTGGTGGTGAGGGCAGTCGCCACGGACCGGACGCGCTACCAGTGGAAATGAGGTCGAAAAACGGACTGTGCGCCCGTAGCCCTTCGGGTTCCTCGTACGCCTCGTCGTCAGCGTCGTTCTCTGTCTCACCCTGTTGCTTTAGGGCATGTATGTCTACTACGCGCTGCTGGGGCTGAGTGTCCGAATAGCTGTAAGTCTCAGCGCGAGCCGCGTTGATGGCGTCGGTTGATGTAGCGGTGGAGAGGTTCTGTGCAACGTGCTGCGTGTCAGTACTAGTAGCGGCAGTCGCAGCAAGAGGTGTAGCAGCAGCAGCAGCAGCAGCAGGTGCAGCAGTAGCAGGCGCAGCAGTAGCAGGCACAGCAGCAGCAGGCGCAGCAGCCTCAGCAGGCGCAGCAGTAGCAGGCGCAGCAGTAGCAGGCGCAGCAGCAGCAGCAGCAGCAGCAGCACTAGCAGCACGAAGATCACCAGCAGCCGCAGCAGGCGCAGCAGTAGCAGCAGCAGCAGCGTGCTTAGCAGTAACAACCGTCGCGAGTGTAACAACGTCGCTACCACGACGACTACTACTACCACTACTACTGCTGCGTGCGCTCGCTACAGCGGGAGGGTGATAAGACCAAGCGGTTGCGGCGGTAGTCTCAATTTCAGTAGCAAGAGGAGACGCTGACGCTAAACGATCACCGTTCTGCGTACTCTTCTTGTTCTTGAACTCGATTAGATCCTTGGACGACACTAGTTGTTGTGTTTTGCTCATGGTGGTGACTGTAGAGAGCAGCAAAAGACTGAGTGAGTGAATGGGTGTTTCCAGCCCCCTTATATACTCCTTCTCGCTTCTAGAGCTAAGCTACTTACGGCTCTGTTCAGCTGCCGCCGGCTGACCAGCGGCCATTCACAAAGAGAAACAAAAAGACTTAAGGCATGACGTTTTCAGCTGGATCCCTTTCCCCTCCCCTTTGAGAGATCGACTGACATGAGCTAAGCTACTTACTGCCTTGTTCAGCAATTCAACGTGCGTTAGCTGTATAAAGGATTAAGCAGTTGCTGCCGCCGGCTGACCGGCGGACATTCACAAAGAGAAACAAAAGACATAAGTCATGACGTTTTCAGCTGGATCTCTTTCCCCCCTTTTTTGAGAGATCGACTGCCATGAGCGGGCGGTGTACCGACTGTGCTAATTCAACGCGCATTAGCTGTATAAAGGATTAAGTAGTCATGAGCTTAGAGTGTGTATACAAAAAACTACAGGAGGCGTGTGGTGTGAAGCAGGACCCCCTAAGACGGGTGTGTCTGTCTGTGAGTAGAGTCGTGTGCATGTGGTGAGCGACTTAAGTGTAAAACAAAAAAAATCACCGCCTCCTGCCGTGGTGAGTAGACTGGCCGGCAGCGGCCGGCTAGTTCAATAGGGGTGACAGCTGACTAAGGCTGTGCATGAAAATCCGATTTTCACCTGACCTCTGACGTTTGTTACAATGAATGCCAAAGGGGGAGAGAGTCGTCCTCAGGTAGGGGGTAGGAGGTAAAGCTATGGATAAGGAAAAAACACCATTTTCAGCTGGCTTCCACAGATGGCGATGACATACCCCTCGTCATCTAAGCTCTTAAGAAGCTCTTAAGGAGCGGAGCAGCTGCTAGACAGCTGGGGTGCTGTTGGAAATAGGATTAAACTCCCTCTGTATAAAAGCTCTGATTTCTGTTGGAAAAAAACCATATCAACTCTGACCACAGTAACGTATACTACCACCACCACCAGCACCACCGCCGCCGCCACCGCCGCCGCCGCCAGTCACAGCTGATCGCCTCATTAAAGCATGTGACGTCGTCACTTCTAGTCACATGCTTCATCAAGTCGCTTCCAGTCGCGTGATCTTAAAGACCCTCACTTCCTAAACAAAAAAAAACGAAGAGACACGCTTCTTCCTCTCGAGAGGAAGAAGCGTGTCTCTCGATTGAAATCTTTTTCTTTTCTTTTTTTCTTAAAAGAGACAAACGCCCCTTAGAGTGCCCCCCCACCCCCCTAGAGTGCCCCCCTCCCCCCTCCCCCCCTCCCCCCCACCCGCCCCATGCATCCTAAAAGCGCCCCCCTCCCCATGCATCTTAAAGGGGCCCCCCTCCCCTTCCCTCCCCTCCCCTCCCCTCCCCTCCCCCGCCTTATACACTCTAAAGAACGCTTCTACCTAGTTCAATAAGTCACTTCCAGTCGCTCGTAAAACAATAAAAAATCAAAAAAAAACAAACTTGTATCGTAGTGTTTTTTATTAGTTTACCGAAAAAAATAAGAGACTCGCCTCCTCCTCCTCTCCTTCTCCTCCTCCTCCTCCTCCTCCTCCTCCTCCTCCTCCAAAAAAAAAGATATCACATTTTAAAGCGCGTGACCCCTTAAAGACGCTCATCTCTTCATTAAGTCGCGTGACGTCACTTCTTCTTCCGGTCACGTGATCAATCAGGTCACTTCCGGTCACGTGATCCTCAATCAGGTCACTCACTTCCGGTTGGCCATTAGGTCATGTGACGTCACTTCCGGTCACGTGACTCATCAGGTCACTTCCGGTCACGTGATCCTAAATTAGGTCATATGACATCACTTCCGGTCCCCTAAGTAGGTCATATGACGTCACTTCCGGTCCATAAGTAGGTCATATGACGTCACTTCCGGTCACGTGACCGAATGGCGGCCTCTGATTGGCTAACTAGGTCACGTGATGTCACCACTAATCCCCTAAGTAGGTCACTTCCGGTCACGTGACCAAATGGAGGCCTCTGATTGGCTGCAGGTCGATTGAGTAATAAACAGTACTTAACTATAGTCCCGTTCCGATACATACAATACTACTGTCGGCACTGCAGTTCACGAGTCAATTTCTGGGTACTTTTGAGGCCTGTGATACTCATTAATTAAGAAAAGATACTTATCAAGAAAATATTTCTAAGACCATGTACCCTGGAACACACATTTTTTTGGCCTTGGACAATCAGATCGATCTCAGTCCTCCACCAACAAAAGGTACCAGTTGTAGAAACCTGAGCATGTCTGAGGTCAGTTTCTAGGTACCTCCGATGCCTGTAAAAGTCAGAAATAGTTAAGGAAAAAATCCGATCTATCTGCCCCAGATTATAAGACCATGTTACTAGAAACACATTTTATTTTTGGCCTTAGATCGATCTCAGGCTTCCAACAGGAAGTAACAGTTGTAGAAAGCTGAGCATGTCTGAGTTGGCCTGTGTCTGTCTGTGCGTCCAGGTCCGGCCGCGGCAGCATGCAGCGCCCTAATCCCTCCTCCATAAACCCCCCCATCCCTCTCCCATCCTGATGAATGAAGCGCAAGGAAATCGATCGTTAATTTTCTCCTGGGTGCGGCGAGATGATCCGCCTGTCCTGCAGGATTTGGCAGGTTTAGCTGTCTGTATACAACTCCATTAGCGCCACCTATAGACGCCGGGGCAACTGCCATTTGTCGTCTGCGCCGTCTGATGATGAGCGTCCCAGTGACGTCTGTGACGTTCTGCAGACGACCTTTTACTTTTCCATGCATTCTCACTCTCAAGATGTATTCGTTTGTGAATTGAGCAGAGAAAAGGTGACATTTCGGCTTTTCATGCACTTTAGAGTGTCGGTATTCTTTTTCCTTTTTGCTTTTTCTACATTAGACAATAGATTGCATTTCTTTCTTTGGCCTTATTAGTGAATGGAACTTAGCCCCCCCCCCCCCCCTCTGTCCTTTGATGAAGTCAACGTCACACTGCATGAATATTGGTCTTTATGCCAAGTTTAGACTGCTTGTAGTCACACTTTAAGCATCTTTTATTCCAGTAAATGCCATCTAAAACAGCTTAAATGTCATTATGACACTTTCGTGATATTTAGATAGCACCCTCTAAACTTAAAGGCGCTTAAAGAGCGACTTAAGCAATAACAACTTTGCTTAAATGCCACTATCCATGCAGTATTTGCTCCGTCACACCCGTATACCTCTGCACAGTAATACACAACCTGTCTCCTTCTCCAAATAATGCTTGGGACAGAGAACCAGTGATAAGATACTGAGAGTGCGGCAATTCATGGATAATATTAGAGCTCGTGGAGAAGGATGACAGTGGGACAGGGGTATGACGCAGCAGACATCCATCACTTACCGTGAGGAGGCGGCAATCACGTCAGGTCACCACCTGACGACAAAAAGGGCGCGAAACAAGAAAGGGCGGGAAGTGACACAGGAATTGTCGTTTGGCCTCGGGATATCGGCGTCTTTGTTTTATGTGAGTGCCATTCCTGTTCTTGTAGCTGAATTAGTTTTGTCAGGATTGACTTTTGTCTGTGAGTGAGGGCCCTGACACTTGCTGATGTAGTTTGTGCACCTCAAAGGACAACTAATCTATAACTTGGGAATGGCCGATAATCTGTTCTAAATCTGAGTTGTATCATCTCTATGGAGGTCACTGGTTGTATCAACAGTGTGATATCTCCGCACATCCTCTTCCTGGTTTATATTGTCCTCCATTTTCTCTTTCAGTTACTAAATGTATCATATCACTAAGATCCATATTTCATTCTGATTATACAACAATTATATTAATCTGGACCACCAAGCCCCACATGGCAACAAGGTCATTTCTGAAGTTCGACATGTGAAATAGTGATCGCCTATCCAGGGTCCTAATCATAGGTGTTACCTAAAATGCTTCATACTTATACTTTCCTTAAACCGTCCTCCCACTTACAAACACACACTGCTCCTACCCATAGATTCCCTCCGAATAACACGATCATTTCCCCCAGCTACCTTTTATGTCCTTCCCCTGCCCTTTCCCCCTCCCCGGTGGCTGGCTCCGGGTGCGGCGCGTCCATCCATCCTTGTTTCCGTGCACCGCCCGGTAGGCCGTGCAGACGTCCACCGTGCACAGGTCAACCTCTCAGGTCACACCATGTGCCCCAGTGTTTCACATCACTTGATCTAACTCAAAAAACGGGCAACCGTCCTTATCTTTGATTTGAGATAGTGTGTAGCATCGTTTTCATTTAATATGTCGATAAAAATAGCTCGGAAACATTCATCAACAGAAGACTATAACAATCATTCATTGATTATTAAAATATTGTTGTAAGAAGAGGGGGAGTACCTCCATACCAATCCCAGTTACCTGAAACACCTATAAATATTGTGTTTCCCTCAGTGCCCCTTCACCCCTCACCCTGAGGCCGACTGAAGCCCTCTGGAACCCCCACCCCCTCCCCAGGCCGACTGAAGCCCTCCAGGAGGTGATAGATAGATACAGATGGCGCCGGGCAGCACAGTGGCCGCTCCTGGGTTGGGTGGGCACAATTGGAGGAATAAGGACTTATCGATTGTTCTGTCTGAGAAGTTTGGGGTCCCACTGGGGCTGGGGTTGGGAGAGGTAGGGGGTGGTCGGCTGGGTGGCTTTGCCCAAGCTGGCCTATCCCGAGCACTTTAGACCCAGGGTTGAGGAGGTTAACCCTTTAATGACCGCATAGTGCTTTCATGTGCTATGCGCTTCGTTTCTATGATGCATGGATGCAGCCCTGGTAAGTCCACTTGCCTGGAATGTATACCAACCCTTCAGAACTGTGTTAACCCCATTAGGTCACCACATAATGCGTAAATGCATTTCCGCATCATAACGACAAATGCCATATTGCATCAAATCGCAATGCTTCACTTAAAGGGTTAAGGGTGGGGAGGGTCGGAATGAGGGGAGTTGGGTACAGAGGGATAGGGGCAGGGATCGCGGATCCTGACTGAGAACAACCAGTCCCCGAGGAGAGCCTTGCAGGAGCGGGCGGCAGGCCTTGGGCTAACACCTATCGGCTTCTTGATTTCTTTGAAATTGTCTCAGCGAAATCCGCGCCCCTCCTCGGCTGCGGCCCGAGGGGAGCGGGCTCAGGCACATGGTATAAATATTGTATAACGCGGCCAGTCCGGCGCCGATCCGGCACTAAGTCCGACTGGATGGAGAGGTCTCCTGTCTCTACGTGAGTTCCTTACTGATTGTAGGCCAAGATTACTCCTGTAATGGCTGCATACTATTCAAATACCCTTTATCACCATGATGCATGAATGCAGCACTGACAAGTAACTCATCAAAACTATGGCAACCCTTCAGGGTTGATAATTGCCTTAAATGGTCGGCATTAAAGGGACTTTAAATAGGCCAATACTGCTTTAATGTATCTTTGCTACTTACTTTTATTCACTTTAAAGGGGTCCATCTGCCAGGTGTATATAGGCCTGCCCTCCCCCAACCGTTTTGTACACTGATGGATAATATCAAATCTTTCACACAAAAGGAATAAGTTGAGCCGGTAGTGCATGGTTACCATAAAAGTTGCTTAAAGCCAGCGAAAAGTTCCTGGTCTTACCTCATGCAAGTTGCAACATTAATTTGCTGGGGATTTAAGGTATCATAAAGGTTGGGTAAAGAGCAGAAAGCCTGCTGGTCCTGCTTTAAGCAGCTTTGGATCTAATTTAAGGAAGTATGAAACTTAGAAATCAGATGGTGCATGCAGTTGAGGATGTACATACAGTGTTCAATAGAGTAACAACTATCACGATGCAGGTTGTCAACTAACGTTGTCTGTCCTTCTTGTACCTTCTTATCTGTGCAGATATATTCAAGTACCCCCCCCCCCCCCCTCACTTCCATAAAACAGATGTTAAAAAGGAATGATGTTCAGCCCCATTCTGTCACTAGATTCATTCTCCGATCCGAAGCAGAACCTTCCTTCATATAATAAGCTGTGCAGATGATGTCGGAGAACCATACACTAAACAAGCCGTTTGAGTCAGAACGACTGTATTCCTTACTACACATCCGAGTTGATGGAATTGCAATGGCACACTTATTGAGCGACCTTCCCGGTCAAATAAGACAAGAAAAAGTAACCCTCCCCTCCTGACTCGTGCCCCTGTGGCGGCTTCTTGTAGTGTACATCCCCAGGAGAAGCGCTGTACCGGGCAGGGAGGACTTCCCCCTCCAGCACCTAACACATCAAAGCACTGACCAACCCCCACCAGCCCATCACTACTGCGCATGCTGACCAGCCTCAACTAGCCCATCACCAATGTCTTTTCACAAGTCATCACTCTCCCAGCAGAGGTTGTGTCTGTGGTAGTAGTCCTTGTTCACATCCACCAAAGGGTGTAGGAGAACTGGTTGCAGTCTGTTATACAGTGCATCAATCGCCATCAATGAATACACAAGCTGCCTCAACCCATCTCCATAGAAGATGTCTACAGAGATTGTCATTACTGATTCCCCCCTGGAAGAACGTGAATTGAGGCAGGCTTGGGTAATAAAAGGTTTATTAAATAGTATAACCTTTTATGGTTGTGATTTAGTAGAACAACCGTATGATAAATAAATATAAATATAATAATAATATAACCTGGTAAGAATTATACATGTATGTAGTAGTAGTACATGGATAACAGTATTAAAATTGATTGACCAAACCTGCCAGGTTGTAATTGATGATGGGTAGGTGGGTGGGTAGAGATTGTTGAAATTGAATGGTATAATGTTTAGGATGGTTACAGGTTTGATGTTGTGAATGCAGCACCAATGGCATGTTGCACCCGTGTGTCTGAGTCTTTGTGTATATACACCTTGTATGCGTCAGAGTTCCAGCCTCCGAATGACTTAATGTCTTGGTCGCTGCAGCCTGCCCTGGAGGCTTCCGTCGCCGCGGCCTTTCTCAGTGAATGAAGGCTGAGTCTCTCTACCGGTAGTTGGAGGGCCCGCAGGGTGTGGCGCCACTGTTTGTTCGCATATGTGGTAGGGACTGCCTGACGTGAGTCTTTGAACATGAACATTGGTTCCAGTGTTGACAGGGTCAGCGTGTCTTTTATGACCTTGTAGAGTGCCGTTATAGGGCAGTAGCGTGTGTCTCTGGTTGGGAGGATCGTCACCTCCCTGCACTGGTCGTATGACTGGAGGTTCTTGCCAGCCTTTATCCTGATGAGGGCGAAGTCCTCGGCCAGTCGCACGTCGCCTCTTGTGAGGTGGTATGTAGAGTTGTATGCACGGACTGACGGGGGAAGGGCCTCTGACTGCCTCATTGCTGCATGGTACAGTAAGAGGACGATTGCTGTCATCAGACGGCCCTTCGGGTCGTCCTTGAACTGGGCCAGTATCCTGATGAGTGCGCTCATCGGGACCGGGAGCTTGGGGCACGGTAGATAGGTCTTGTCCCTTTTTATGGCATCCATTGCCAGCTGGATGCGAGGATGGAGGAATGGGGTCATGTTGGCCCCCACTCTCTGCATGTGAACCCTCACGTGTGACACTTTGTTGGCTAGAGTCCGTGGGCACCTCACAGAGAGAGTCATGTACTCTGTGAATGCCGTGAACTCTTGGTATGTGGGTCGACACGGATCGAATCTGAACCTGTGGGCGAATGCCAGATACAACTTCATGGTCGACCTGCGGTTGTTGTCCGTCCCCTGGGCCCGCGCCAGCTGCTGGCGTGAAGTATCGGAACGCCGGATCTGGAACACATGGGAGGATCTAGCTGTTCAAACAGGTAGGCACATGGTTTGATAACAGATAGGTTGTGAGTGTTGATATGGCTTAGTGCCTTGGCTTTGTATGTTTGGCCTAGATGTGCCCTACTTAAGTTGTCAGCAAAGATGTTTTGTTCACCCGGTATGTGGTCATATGTGAGGGTGACATTAAATTTTGCCTGGAGCATCCAGGCTGCCCTAGCACACTCAAGCAAAACTGGATCATGTCCCCGCCCAGAGGTGAACACTTTGACGGCTGCTTCATTGTCACAGAATATGTGGATGGACTCACAGTCGTCCTTGGGGCCCACAAACGTGTGGAGGGCCACCACCACATTTGCGGCCTCAAGGTGGCAGATGTTTTTGACGCCGTCATCAGTGGGGGTCACTTGAGCAGTGTACGCGGACCGGCCATTAGATCCACCAATGCCGGAGAGGCACGCATCCACGTATAGTGTCTGTGTGAAGTGTGTTGGGGCCATGAGGCCTACCCCATTCCACCCTTCACTAAACTCAGCGAACCATGCTAGGTCCTTCCTAGACTCGCCGGTTATCTTTATATATTTTGACTTGGCCCCCCTGAGAGTGTCCAGCAACCTTGAAACAAATATGTATGTAAGACGGGGCGTACTGGGTACAAACGCTACCTTGTGCGACCACACTCTGAAAGACTCCTCCCTGGGTTTCCAACTTTATCCTGTTTACACAGGACCCAAACACCTAGAGAAGGCCCACTGTGATTGGCCAGAGACTGTCCTGCCCTCTGATTGGCTCAGGGGAGGGCGCCTGCTGGTCACCTGCCTGACTATCCCCAACACCAATGGGAAAGTCTGTACAAGCCAAATACCAGATTTGGTTTGTGTTAGTTCTGGTCCAAGCCCCTAGATGGAGTTTGGCCTGGTACCCATAGCGGTCCCTGGTAGTGGTAGGCTGTATACCAGGCACCAGCAGCTGGGGAGGTACTCCTCCCTACCACTAGGTGGCAGCTTGGGTCCTTTTGCTGAAAAAGCTGTGTGTGCATGCTAAGGTTTTCTGAGAAAAACCTTTAATGCATGCATACAGGACTGGGTAATGAACTGGGGTGAAAGCAGTGGGTGGGTAGGTGCCCAATGCAGGGCACCTGAGTGTGGTTTCGACCCTACTGGGTCTCATCAGGCTGGACTTGCGTTAGTCCTAGGCCCACCTAAAAAAATTTTTCTAGTAGCCTCTTTAGGCGAACGACAGAAATTTCCAAAACCTTGAAACAAATAGTCTAGCTGGGGCGATGCACTTGGCTATGTGTAATAGTGCACCGAGGAGGCTTTGAAACTGTTTCTTGGTTACTGATTTTCTTTTGTGAAAACTGGCGACCTTTTTCTTTACCTGTTTGAGTTTGTTGTCAGGGACGGACAGGGTCATGGAGGCTGAGTCGATGATGACCCCCAACCAGGTCACAGCATGTGCGGGTTCCTGGGCCTTCTTGGTAGCCTTGGGGAGGCCCAGGTCAGCAAGGAGGCGCCTGGCAGTGGTGAAGTCCTCCATGGCAGTTTGTCTGTCGGGTGAAACCAATATGATGTCATCAAGGTACATTTTTGCGTAAATTCCCCTGTTTCCCAACATTTTAACTATACAGTCCGCTACCCTCTGCATGTGGGAGGCGGAGGCACGCGACCCAAAGGGGACCTGGATATCACAGTAGAATTTATTATCCCATGCAAAGCACAGTAGAGGCCAGTCTAGGGCGTCAGAACACAGATTTTTGTACGCCCTGGAAATGTCCAGGCTTGAGAGATAACAATTAGGTCCCTGTCTTATGATTTCCTGAGAGACTGCCTCAACTGTAGGAAGGCTGTGGGGGCGTTGTTGGCCGGCCACAGTGTTCTTAAGGATGTAAGCGTTGACGGATCGGTCAGCTGGGAAGCTCATGTCCGTTATTATACGCCTGTCAGACTTTACCTTTTTGGCGCTAGTCATAAGTGGGGCGACATGGGCCCACTGCTTAAACGGGGGCGCGGGGTATGGGCCCCTGAGACCCCCCAGTGAAACCTCTTTGTCTATGAACTCTTTGACTTGGACGGGGTACTCATCGGCGCTACTGTGATTGGGGGTGTCTATAGTATGAGACACGGGGCCAAGGTAGCCGAGGGGAAACCCGTATGTGAGGAACGCTAGTAGTTGTTTATTGTCTGGAGTGTCGTCGAGTTCCCTTTCCCAGGCCACTAGGTTGAGGTTGGTGGGGACCGGTACTTTAGCAGACATAAAATTTGGTAGTCCGGTTGCTTTAACTTTTTCATAAATAAAACCTATGTCCCGATCAGTGGAGTTCATGTCAAAGTCGGGCCAATGTTCGATTCGGTGTTGACAGAATGCTTGGGGATCAATGCTAACATCATCATACACGATATTATCCTCACACATTTGTTTTATGCGGGGAAAATCCAAACTCACCGAGTGTTGTTGTTGTGGGCGAGCTCGGGGCGGGGATCCACAGCTGGGATGTGTAGCGTCTGGTGAGGGCGCAGCGGCGTCCGGGGGCGGGCCGGCGTGCTTTGCCGGTTGGGTAGATGCTTGCTCATGAACTGTGTCCATTATGAGCGCTGGATGTGTATTGTTTTTGCCAGAATTAACGTTATTGTGGCCGTACCAATCGGCTTTCGTCTGGGCGGAAGGGTCGTGGCCGCCATGTTTGGCGCGAAGGCTGCTGGGAGTGACGTCACCAAATTGCAAATGGCGGCGTCCAGTGGGGGCCGCCATCTTGTCCTGTCCGCGGAGCATGACGTCATGTTGCTCGCGGTCGGTGCGGGGGGAATCCCCACGGCGGCTACGGTTGTAGTTATTTACATCGTACAATTTGCATATGCTGTCATGCTGAAAGTTGAACATGTGTGACTGTCGGTGTATGGAGCTCGTGTCCTGAGTGGGGCTGCCGTCATGCTGGGTCATGGCGACAGGCCCCTTTAGGCGTTTTTTGAGAACTGCGCGTTGCGGTTTTGCTGCTGCTGGTGGGCGTGGCCTTGCGCCGCCACGTGGCTTTGTTGATGTTGTGGTTGTGACATGCTGCCCACGTGGCCGTGAGCCGACTGAGCGTCGCGTCCCCGTCTATCACATCGGGGAAAACTGTGGGCACATGCCTTCCCCACGGACATCATGCAATATGTACAGTAGTGGTATACTTGCTTAGAGCCCGTAGTGTGGTGTGACCTTGACCTGCAGCCTCCCGGTGCATTAAACGCGGCGCAGAGGTCACTGAGGCCGATGCCAGGAGGGGGCGGGGCCGACTGGCCGTGTTGTTGGGTGTAGTTTGTGTATTGGTTTGTTTGCGTGGGCGGCGGGGCAAAACAGAGGCGGTTACGGGCCTGCTGTATCTTGTTCCAGTCAGCCCAGCCGAAGTCCTCGCTCTCCACGCTGTCAAACACAAACTGGGACCACTTTAGTACCCCCCCCCATCTCCTGTCCTTGGCGTCCTTTGTCACGTCCTCCAGATGGTCCAGGAGGAATGGGAGGTTCTTGGAGGGGTATGCCCCTTTCCTAATCATAGCCGAGAGGGCGTTTATATACTCAAGGGCGGTCATGGAGTGGCGGACATCCATTTTTTGCTTGAGTGTGGAACAGCCGTCCCTCTCCAGGTACATGTAGGGTTTGGCAATGAATTGTTTTTGAAACGGGTTGTTGATAAACATTGCCTTACCGTCTGTGGGTTGTTGTTGGTAGCGGTCTCTCATGAGTTCTCTTGAGATGAAGTCCGCTGCGCCCGGGGCCCTCTGGAGGCCCAGCGGGCCGGGGATGGTGTCGTTGAGGTGGAGGTGACCCAGTCGCAGGCCATGTCTAGTGTTGTCGGCCTGGAGGCGGGTGTCGTCGGCCAGGGCTCGCCGGCGGGGGGTGCTGTGGGCCCTGGAGTCGCCACCGAAGTTGTTCTCGATCAGGAGGTCCAGTTTCGAGTTTATCGAGCCGACCTGTCCCTTGATGTGATCCATATCCTCCTCGAGTACCGAGACCCGGAAGGAGGTATTGGACCGGTCGGGGCGGTGGACGCTCGCCTCGTGGCGGGAAGCCTTTGTCTTGGTGGCCGCCATCTTGGCCGTGGCGGCGGCTGCGGCGTCCGCCACCAATTTCTTGGCGGCTCGCTTAGCAACCGGGGCGTCAGGCGGAGTCACGTCGGGGATGGTAACCATGGTAACATCCTGTATTTGCTTACGTGTGGTCATCCCGGGACGCAGGGGGGCGTCCTTTGTCCCAGCGCGCTTCACGGTTTTGGCGCACCGGGTTTGCTTGGTGGTGGGTCCCATCGCCGTCCCTTCGTTCTCCTATTTAAATCCACATAAATCGTTGGAAAACCTCGCTCATCCGCTCCCGTAAAATATAGGTGGTTAAAAGGTGGAAACGTTGGTGTATGATGAGGAGGTCGATAGATATGTTGGATTATAGGTTTAGATTAACTGGCCAAAAATAGGAGAGGTAAAAAGGTAGTAGTTGTGTCGACGGTGACGACGACAGAGTGGTAGGTGAGGGTCACGTTTAAGCCTCCGCGGGGGTTGGTGTGTGAGTGTAGCACCAGGTGTCAGTAATGACTGCTCATACTCCCCCTACAGGGCAATGAGCTCTCCATCATGATGTCAAGGTAGACCATTACATACATCACCGAGAAGCATCAAAGGCTCCTTTTTTCATTCTTCACATTGAATGTACGGTATGCACTAATTACATCAAGATTGTGACTATACATGGGTGTCCAAATATATGACCGTGTCGCCATGTCAAATTTAAGGGGGAGTGGCATGTCGCCGTGTTGATTTTTATTCTGTACAATCTGGTCTATTTTTCTGTGTCCGTCGATTTTTAAAAGGGCCGTGTCGCCCGTTTCGATTTTAAGAACCCCCCTTGTCGCCGTGTCGCGCGTGTCGAATTTTACCCATGTATAGTCACAAGATTGGGTCATCACAAATCTGGTGGTATACATGCTTTAGAGCCAAACAGATTGGCTTGTACGGGATCAGGTGTTATGCCAGGAAAGAGGCTATTATATACAAAGTAAATGACCACAACTAGTGTGTGGACAGAAACTAGATCTGTCTGTGGAGAGCAACTAGAACTGTGTGTGGAGAGCCCCCGTGGCAGTCTGCTGGTCAGGAGGAGTCGGTGGCCTCCAGGGTTGACCTTCTGACCATGGTAGCAGGGACGGAGAGTCCTCCAGGGTGTCTGCAGCAAGCAGGGCTAAAAGCCACTACACAACCACCACCTCCTCCTGTGTATCCTCCAGGTACAGACGGAGAGGGTGTGAGGTACGACATGTTTTGTTACTGTTATGCTGAGAATCAGGAGTGAGTACGAAAAGGGGACTTGTAGTGTATTAGTCGTTCATAGAGTACTCCCCAGGCTTGAAAGGTGTGTTCGATATCCAAAACAGTCATTCTTACCCTTTTCCAGAGATGTCCCCAAATAGCCTGTGGAGCGAGGCATATATATTGTCCTTTCAAGGACTCCTTATAAAATATTTTCTAGACTCTCCCTCTTGATTCCAGCCTTGTCTGAAATTGTTAAAAAAAAACAAAGACGAAGAGTGAAGCTATTCAAAGAATAATGTTTTGCAAGTAGAGTCAAGTCCTGGATTAAGTCGAAATGTGCCTTATTTCAAGATAATATATAACAATAAAACACAATACTGACACAGATATCATATAAAAAGCACCTAACAACAGCATCTCCTTTTCCATCTCATCCCAAAGTGGTCAAGCCTCCTGGGTTCAGCATCCGGCGGAAACCAATTGATGGTTAAATGAAGAGTCTGACCCTGGCCGCATTCGCCACCCTCCAACAATAGAGATCTATATCCTCCCCTCAAATCACATACTGACATCTGATTGGTCGCACATTAAGAGCCGCCACCTAGCGGCCGTCTTCCGCTCGCAGCGTCCGCCACTTCCGGTTTCCTGCCCACTTGACGCGGCCGCTGGGAAGACAATAGGTCAAGTTTAGTCCTGTTGGGACGGACCATAAAACTGCACCATAGTTACAGCATGGTGCGGGGTACCTGGTACCATCTTGGAAAAAGATAGAGAATGTAAAAACCAGCAACTAGCAGCAACTTGCTTCCAGATATGATGCAAATAGAGATTGAAGCAAAATTCCACAGGGGTATAACAAAAGGTACCGAAAGCGAAATACAGCCTCGCACAATAGGACTATAGGTCAGGTCCCCATTGCCAGCGCCACTGGCGTCTTATGGCCTCGTTCTGATTGCAGGCTATTGATTGGCTGGGAGGTGGGTCACATGACCAGTGCCGCAGTACCATATGACACAGCAGTGGGAGGGGATTGGCTGTTTTACACCCCTTTATGGCGGTAATACAGCCAGTGGCTTGTTCCACTTGTTATTCCTGGTGGAGATGGGCGGTCTGGGAGTCTCCTCCAACTCCACCCGAAGGCCTTAACCCTTTAAAACCGGATAGTGATCTTATATCATGCATCAATACAGCCCTGGCAAGTCTACCTAAGCATCATGGGGACCCTATTTGGTTGATATACTCCCCGTAGAGTCAGCATGATGCACACATGCTGCTTGGCTAATGGATTCAGCGGGACTGCGTTTATGTATCATGACAACCAAGAACAGGACATTAAATCACTATGCGGCCCTTAAAGGGTTCGTCCCTGGGCCTTTGCCTGCGGACAGCGGGTACATTAGGGATTGTACTGCATTGTGATTGATTGCAGAATGAGAGGAGATGGGTAGGATGCCATGTTCCTCCAACACTCACCACCATGTCAGCTTGTCTGTACATGTAGATACATCGTCTGAGGTGGATAACATGCTGTTCTCTCACAAATCAGAAGTGGAATTGACACTTTTGTTTTTTAGGCCCCTCTCTCTGCACCTAGAATAAGGGGTATTTTATACTTGGAGTAGTTCTACTCACGTTATTACATACTTTCTCCTTCCTGTCTAGTAACATATTCTTTGTTCCCTTAGATGACAGAAAGGAGGCATGTAAAGGACATTTAATGCAGAAACGTTGTTATAATATTCATCAGTGTAAATAAATTTAATGTTATTTGGTCTGCTTCATCTTCGATGTCAGGATGCTAAGACCCTATTAACATTGAAGGCATCCTGTGATACATCCAAGCTTGAGGGCCATTATGCAGGAAATAGTGGCATCATATCCTTTCTTTTTTTGTAGTATATGTCAATACTCTTTATTGTCTCGTATTGCTGATACAAGTCATATCAAGCTTGAAGTGAAGAAACCTGACCAGGCTATGACTGGTTTTGACAACAGAAAATCAAGATGGTGGACGGGCTGCTTGTCAGTCAGTTTTTCTGTGATTTACATACAGGTCTAATAGGTCATCCATATCAATTTGGGTTTAAATAGAAACTTTACTGCCTTAGGTCTAGACTGACAAAATGTTACTGGTAGTATCTAGAGCTTACATGCCAACAGTATCTGCCTGTGAATGGACAACTTCTAGACTCATCAGTAAGCAGGAAAGGTCTAAATGTCATAAACCGGCGCTAACATGACACTTCGATCGCCCCGGTCAGTTCCGACCGGAGTATTCCCCAGACACATTAACTGGTCGAAGATCAAGTGAGTCCCTCCGTGAGCACCTCATGAGCCACTCACCAGAATCAGCCCCAACACAAAGTGACAGCCACCCCGGTGCCTCACCTGCTCAATGCATCATGTAGCCTCCTCCATACCAGACAGGGTATAGAGTAGGTGGCTGTATGCCTGTGATGACCTACAAACATGAGGTTAGTTATGACAATCTCTATAGTGATGCTTTAAGATAGGGAGTTGGAGCCATCTTGGTTCAGAAGGCTCTGGTACCCAAGACTGTGTATACCAAGTATGTAACATTATTTTCACTTTGCTATCATAATCTCTGCAGATCTATACAAGTCATGTATGTCTGTGATGACCAGCCACTGTGCTAGTCATGACACTCTGTGTAGAGATGCAGTAAGATAGGGAGTTGGAGTCATCTTGGTTCAGAACGTTTTTATTTTCTTTCCAATGCTACCCGAAATGTAACATTATTGTCACACTATCAGTAAAAATATGTTTAATAGGCAAGGAAATTGGAGTTATCTTTGGGTAGAAATACTGGGCCCCAATATTTGTGACATTATTATGTAATTTGAAAGCTCTGTAAACAGGACCTAAATGATAATTATAGTGAGGGGGAGCGAACTTTGGGTTTGCAGGATGGCACGGAGTACGGTGTAACAGACCTCCAGTCTGACTCTCAGTGTGTGTGAAAGAGGAGCAATCAATGCCATGTCCAGTAGTGGTAGTACATGTTAGTAGTGCCTATTGACACTCCCCGCCCCTAACAGCTATAACCCTTTAAGGCCGCATACTGCTTAAATGTGCTATTTAATGCTTAATGTCGACTGGCCTGGCCTGCTTTCAACCTACATGTTGACCGTTTTGGAAGTGTATCAACCATGCAGTGATAGCAGGATGCATACCGGTACATGCAGCCTTGGTGAGTGCCCGGGCTGCGTTCATATATCAGGAAGATAAAGAGTACATGAAAGCACTATGCGGCCCTAATGTGCCACAGGTCACCCGGGAGGCACAGATCATCAGTGTCGATGCTTCTATCCCCGGACCATATTTAACATGATATTATTCCTATACAACGGATCGGCCAATCCCTAGCCATCACAGGGACCGCAGTTGACCACTGTAGGTGCCTTGGTGGTGTGGTTGGTATCTTCCCTCTATCTTGACCATACATTCATCTACCAATAATTCATAGCTTATCTGATATGCTGCTTATTGTTCTTACTTCACTACACAGTTCATTGTTCTTATTGAAAGCATTTCAGGCTTAGTATTTGTTGTATTTAACCCTCTGAGGACGGTATAGTGTTTTAATGCAACATGTGCCTTTTGTTGTGATGACTGGTAATTCGCTGGTGCTGTACTCATGGCAACAAATGAATTTGAACCTTGAGACCATCCTTAAATCATTAAGGAGTACAGGGTTTGAATATGTGGGTTTGGTCATGTTGCCGGTAATACAACCCCTGATGTTAGCATTGCACAGCGGTGATAGATGGGAGGTTGCGCCCCCTGTACTACTGCTATACCCCCTGATGCCGCAGGGAGGCCTGCCACCATGGAGCAGACACCCCGGGGGGAGCTCCTTCTGTCATCCAGCAGACAGGCCATGGTGTCTCCACCCTGGGGCATCTCCTCTCCTCCCTGTGTTAACCCTTTAAGGACAACATGATGCATCAATCGTTTATGTTAATTCATCATAATGATGACTGATGCAAAGCGACTGAACACCTTGCCTGTGTTGCATTTTTGCATCATTCTGACTGTTTGGGGATGTATCGATGACACAGGATCAGCGTTTCTCACCAAGGTTCCATCCATGCATCATGTTGCCAAAAGGGCCCAATGCACCAGAGCACTTTGCCGACAGTAAAGGGTTATTGTTTACCTGTAGAGCTCCAGACCAAGCAGCAGCTCTGCGTGTTAACCTATCTGTACTCTCCAACTCAGTGAGGTAGGCACACTTCTACCCTAACCCTTCATGGTCCGTTTTAATATCCCATTCCCTTGATTGGTTAATGGTAAGGGTCTGTATGCACATCTTCATATGGGTGTGAAGAGTTCATGCATGAGAAATCTGATTGTGCAAGATGACCGCCAGAGCGTCTGAATTGCTGGGATATTTATTTTCTCTAATTAGCATAGACATAATGTTCTAATGTTTTAAAATACATTTCCAGGGCCAGGAAATCCAGATACAATATCCCCTAAAGGTGAAGTGGAGGCATGTATACATTCTGATTAATCTATATCTCCGGTGTTTATCAGATTAGCTCACCCACTTTTGAAGGGGATAGGGACACGTTAACAGATATATTTCTAACGTATCCAGATGATCAGTGTGGGAGGAAGAATATGTCTTACACAGGTTATTTCAGGAAGGAGATTATTTAAGTCGGGTAGTAGTATAAAAAATAAAAACTGCTCCGGGCGACATCACCTGATCACAGCAGGTCAACAGCCCTTTCCACTGTGCTCTCCCCAACATGCCTCACATTATGCATCAGCTCTACAGCACCTATATGCCTATACATGGCTGTAGTTTAATCATATTGAGGGCTATACTTAGTGAGTTTACTAATATGCCCTAGGGGAATGAACATTTCTATAACGGTGTGTCGAGTTTTTGCCTGTTCCGAGTCGGCTAGCAAACTGTCACAAGTCAGACAGGCGCCTGTAGGGCTATATGAATGTGGGTGACATAAAAAGTGAAGAGTCATCATTAAATCGCCTCCTGCACACTAGTATAGAAGGACACTATATGTATATTCAGATACATGTTATAATAGTATAGACGTTTAGTCTACCATACAGACCAGACCCAGGAATTGGAAAAGGTGAGGACCATCAAACACCAAAGTACCAAAAAGCGTTGCGTCACAACTTGCGGCAGATCAAAACAATCATTAGAAAGATTGGATTTTTTTTAAAGGACCCCCATGACCCCCTATCCTGGATCCGCCCTTGCCATACATGTTATATATACCATTATTTCGATGTTTTCCTGTATTCGACACTGGTCAATGTTATCCAATCACGCTTAAAGTTAAAAGGATGAGTTACATCCTATCCTTTACAATGTCGTTGTATTTATTTCAATATCAAATGACATAATGATTTGCCAGTTTCCTCATCATTTTGATGGATATTTCATACAATGCATACTTCAGAATTAGCTTACCATCCCCTGTCAGTCCCGTTTACACTAATGTATTGATGGTAAAGTTGCAGCATTTCATTTTGCATTTGGAAGAATAAAGTCCCTTAGCCCTTTAAGGACGGCACAGTGCTTTGATGGCCTATGCTTTTTATTATCACTTGCATAGCTTCAACCCTGGCGAGTAACTCGCAAACTCTAGGGAAAAACCATGCTCCAAAAGAGTCGGCAGCACCTGCGAGTTGCTCACCGGGGCTGCGTTGGTGCAGTATTATGATTATGCTGCTTTAAGGCATCATACCACCCTTTAAGGGTTAATCATCTCTCTCCCACCTCCCCAGTGCTTATAGAATAGCCCTTTTCAGCCACTATCTAGTTTTGGGATTTTAGTAACTAAAACACAGGAGGCCATAACCAGGTTTACAGTTACCATGAAGCCCGGGTAACATTGCTATGCGTCAACACTGATAGAATCCAGTAACGTGCTGTTTACGTGCCAGGCCCTACCGCTGCTGTCGTGTACAGTCTAGTCACTACCGGCACCATGTTATCTGCTGCCACCTGTCAGTGAAGGTAGACGTGTTTATTCACGGGCGCTTGATGCATTATAGTTCATGCAACTGGACTTGAGTCTAGACCAGTAATGTGCCATCTAGAGTGAACATCTCTGCTAGAGCTTTGAACCACACAGACTTTCTCCCAGCAGAGCGCTGATTGGATCCGTCCGAATATCCGCCCGGATACAGCCATGTTAGTGCCCGCAGGTTTTACACATCCGCATGTGTTATCATAAAAAGATGCAAATTCCAGTTCAATACAACAAACTATTCCCAGTGAGTATTTCCAGAGTAACCCTCTGTTTCCGAAAGTCATGGCAGAACAATGCAATGAAGTCAGTTCCATCAGGAATTCGCCACATGCTGGCCCAAGGACCCTGTCCCAGGGCCTGTGCAGGACTAGCATGCACAGAATGGGCATTGAGAAGGGAAGGACCCCCCCCTCCTCCATCCTCCTCCCTCTACAAGGCGGCATTACCGGCGGCAGACTAACGTGCTTAGTAGAGGCATTGTGATGGCATTGTCCTAATCCATGATCAAGACATGGTGAGGGGTAACGTGATCACCACCAGTGTTCAATATCCTATTATTCCGGCTCAATAACCCCCTGCCAGCACCAGCCTCAGTAGACCACCCCCCCCCCCCACCTCACCCTCCCCTCACACACACACCACCACCCTGGAGGCTCTCGTCACTCTGACACCACACACCCTGGAGGAGGCTCCCAGAGTGCACCTCACAGGGTTTGGTGAGTCCCTTTGGTGTGGGATACCTTTGCCTTATTAACCCTTTAGGGGCCGCAAACTGTTTTAATAATGCGCAATTTAATTTGTTGGCATGAGGCCTGAATGTATCCCTGGCTAGTCTACTCACCAGTTGTGCATGCTCGCAGTATTGCCTCGCTCTGGGAGTGTATCAAACACGTAGAGTTGATTATAGAGAGATTACAGCATCAATGTAAGCCTTTACCTCAGACACCAAGTATAACCTGAGTGTGTAGTGTCCATACATATATATATGGTGGGTACACATCTGATAGCACCTGAAGCTATGCACCACCATTATGGTAATGTGTAAGGCCGCTCCCTCTGCCATATTATCCTTATCCTTAACCTCGAGTTTATATACTTCATTAACTGTGAGGTTTGACAAAGAAAGTGACTATACAGGAACAACAGATAAAAAAAAGGGGTGGGGACTCCACTGCAACAGTATTTTGAAACACCTTAAACAAGACATATTTTAGTTGATAGCTCCAACTTCTAGAAAATATGATAAGATAACCAGAATTGTATCAATGTTACTATTATAAACTGTAAAATATATCTCATGGTAATCCATTTGCATGTTTAAGCGCACCTACGCTTAAAAATCGGAAGTAGCTGAACATTTTCCCTGCGTTTATACACTTTTAAAAAGTCCATGCACCTATTGGAGAGTTTTTAGGTTTTAAGGAGGTCCTACCCCTGCTTTAAAATAAGACCTTTGCCTTTTGAAACCTCTGCATCTGCATCCTGGTATGTAAAGTTTTCAGTTCAATACCCGAACCCTGGGATTTAACAAAAATATGCCTCAGAAATAATTAAACAGCTTAGGTTCTGTTAACTCCATCAAGTCTGATGGCAATCGATGGAATTTATACAGCAGTTATAAGTACCCCTTGACTAAATTTTGAAATGTTTGCAGTGGTAATATTGAGGTTTACACTGCACTAGGAACCCGATTTAAGCAACTCAGAATAAAAATTAAAGTTGATAAATGACATGCTTTAAGTTTAAGCAGCTAGCTTTCAGTAATTTTCAGCAACTTCTTTTTTTTAAACATTCAAGTTGCTTAAAGTGGCTTCGGGCGGTTTAAATAAGGCCAATAATCGAATTTATCTTTTGTCTTTAGTTCCTCAATTCGGATGGCCAATGCAGTGTTACACTTTACGTCCATATATATGTCCATTAGCCACTTACCGTTCCGTGCATAGTCGGGTTAAGGATTGCACTTCCGTTCTCGTCGTTTTTGTTACAGTATCTTTATCCCATTCATATATTCTTGGCTCTTTGGAAGCCACTCTGCCGATCAGAAAAACTAGCTTCATCCCCTCCTGTCTGCACCTCCCCACCCCCTATTACACTTACACCAGCCTTTAAAGTCCCCTTTACATGTACAGAACACCCTTGTGTGTTGGGAGGCTACGGTACGGCTGTCTTCTGTTGGACACACGTAAGGCCAGAATGAGTGCAGTGTTCCAGCCACCCCCCACCCTCCACCTAGAATAAACCATAGACTTTAACCCTGTGACGACCATATTGTGCTTCAATGCTAAGTGTTTGTCGTTGAGATGTCCCATTTTCATTGGTACATCATGCCGACCCTATGCAGATACACTGCAATGATGCGTGGTCTGAAGGTTGTAGTAGTGGCAAGTAACTAAACAGGGCAGCATTCCTGGCAAAAGGTCATATCGGATTAAATCACTATTTTGCACACAAAGGTTCAGGTTCATGATTGTGTACCAATATGAACTGCAGCATCAACCGAAAACATAAACATAAACATAATGTAAAAGTAAATGTACCCTTCCCTCAACCCATACCCCTACAGAGTTTCCTAGAACGCCTACAGTAATTGTTGGCCTTGGTCGGCTGTGGTAACGCTGTCTTGTGTACCTACGCCAATTTTGATCCGCCCACATATTCCCCCCTCAGAAGACGTGTGTGGACGCCGTACCCATCCATGTTTAGATTAATGCGCCGCTGAGGGAAAAAGACCAGCATTAAGAATTGAAACTTCAAAGCCTAATTTGATTTGGGATTAACAGAAAACGTTCAATGTTCATTAAAGATCAAGGTGAACGTGGCAGGGCAGCTGGGGGATGAGCGGGACGCCCGAGGAATGCAGCAGGCCCTCCTGAGACATCACAGCTTTCAATTCTTCTTGGAATCTAATCATCCCACGTTATTGCCCTGCCCATCCCCTACCCTCAATTACACTCCAAAATACATGTCTGCATAATTTGAATATTTACTGAAATTCCTATGTTAAAGGCGCACTGAACCCACGGCGTCACTTGCGTACAAAACTCGGCAGGGTTAGGTCCTGGGTTCAGTGCACCTTTAACCCTTTAAGGGCCGCTTAACTGTCCGTAGTGAATATGCACTCCGAGCTTACAAGGTAGATGTGCTGTCCCAAAGAGATGACATGATATATTCATAAATAGACTCACCAGGGCTGGATTTATGCATTATGATGGCAAAGAACATATCGCATTAAAGCTCTGAGACATTACCAAAGGGCTGACACGATGTTCAACCAATAGTTTAAAAGCGTGAGAAATAGTACCATTCATTCCATCAAAAGGACCAGGGATCATTGCATTCCACTGGTGATACCTTTGCAGTTTACCGTTATTATACGCAGTAGAACATGATTATATCTCAAAACCTTAGCCTAATCATCATGATACATCGATGCAGTGCTGGCCAGAATGAGGCATTCATGTAGCAATAGCGAAATACACTATGGTGCTGCATTCATGCACGCATCACCTGACAAAATGGCTGTTAGAATTATAACACTATATCACACCATTTGCCCTTTGTAGCAAGAACCCCTCGTTGGCCACTCATTCTCGTATATTTGCCAACCTTCGCTTTGAACGGTTCATCCATTAATTCGTCGAGCCCCTATTCCAAAGTATCAATCAAATCAGGCTTCTTATCAAATCAGAGTGGTGATCAAATGTTTATAGAGCACCTGAATGGAAAGTGATTCACTTCAGGAATGGGATATTTTATTTTATTACGGCGCTTGCTGTAAAACACCCTAGAACCTATTGGCAACCCATGGAGTGCCAATGATTAAATGTAGTGCAGTGTTTAGATGGGGCAGGGCCTAATACATGAGAGGCCGTGGGGCTAAAGTTTGATAACAACCGCAATAGTTTTAGGTATATCCATAACAATATAAAATAATGTTTCAGACATGGTGTCATCATACTGATCACAATAAGCCTACACGAATACAGCCCTGGCAAGTGAGCGTATAAAATACCAGCAGAAAGTAAAATACAGACTAGTAACTCCAGACTGGAGACGATCCTTTATTGTACTGATACATAACACCATACAACATGACTAAATGAGTAGCCAATATAACCTAACATCATATCCAAACGATCACATACCAGGAGTAAATACTACTGGATTTCCAATTCGCGTTTGATATACTAATGCGTTTGTGGGTTACAAGGGCAAGGATCACAACTGTGTCCCAAATGTTTGATCCAGATCTGAGACTTTAGTCCTGTAATGTGTTTAGGTCCCAAGTTCCCATTCGGCGCTCGACCACTAGAGACCTTCACCGTCACGCAATGCGGAACTATACACCCCATAAAGGGGACAGCCACCAAGACGGCTGCCAACTAATCAACACACCCACATACATATAGGCACGACCCATCTCATTTATGTGATTAATCCAAACGGTGTAAAACGTTGGCATCCAACTCAACCTTGCATTCCACGAAATGTGTTTTTGATCCGACGAAAGAAACACTAAACGACACAATATCACGCATTTCTGCTGTGGTGGAATGGCTGAGGGATTAGGAAGCGATGGTATAATAGTTTCGAGAAGGTGGAACCAGAAAGCTGCTGTGACCCTGCTTCATAATAAGAATAAGGTACCAGGAAATATGTAAAGCTAATCAATGGATATATATTCAAAGGCCAAAAATGATATTTTTGTGTTCAGGTAACATAGCCCCCCAAAAATAGGGTAGTTAGGTTAAATGTTTTTAACCCTATTTTTAAGGATCATGAGACAAACTTCCTCCTTTTTTCACATAATTTCGGTAAAAAATCTGTGAAAAAGCTTAGTTATTTTTGGTACAAAGAACAAAAAGATGCCTTCCAAAAAACAAAGGGATTTGGGTAGGGCCAAAAGAATAGAGTCTCTAGGGATACCTGAACACAACTTCTTTTTACCTCAAATGAAAGGTATGTCATCAAACGAATGAGGCTTCATCAAGGGCGGTGTCAGATGGTAAAGGCAGACCTCCCACCCATCCACCTTCCTGAGACAAGGGCTTATTTACATCCCACACCTCCTAGAACAAGAAAAGACCTACTACAAACCCCCAACTAAAGAACTACGTTTACTAGTTAGGACAGGTTTCTCACTCACTCACTCACTCACTCACTCACTCACTCACTCACTCACTCCCTCACTCACTCATGCACTCCTTCCACAAAGCATAGAAAGAAATCAAATGGAATATGCTCTATATAATATATTCTGTATAACAGTGCTCATGCAAAACATGAAAAATATCAATCAATTAAATTCGATTAATCGTACCTTAGACATATAAGGGAGAGTGCATGTAGCCAGATCAGTGAAGCAGTACACACATGGCATGGGGGTTTAAACTCACACAACCAAAGCCATGTATAATCCCGAATCCAAGGCTCTGTCAACGGAGTAAACTCCCACTTCATGATGTACATGCGTCACATCACATCACACAAGTCTATAGCTCTATACAGAACAAGGCTGTCTTGCTATCTATAGAGCAGGTATCACACATCCCCACACAGTATGGCACTAATTTGCCGTGGGTTAGAGGAGTGTGAGAAGTGCGTGTACACACGTACACGTACCCATACACACCTTGGGAGACACGTCAAGGCCAAGGCCACTCAGAGTAGGATCCAAGGAGGGTCAGAACACGGCCACTTGGTGCTACATGATGCCGTCACGCCGGGAACAGGTGGAACCTGGGCTGCGTTCTGCTATCACGTATCCAGCTGTATACATGTTTATGGTATACTCTAATAGCAGTAAACTGATTTAATTCGACATCCCCTTCTGTTATCAACCACAATGCATCAACCGACCCAATGGGTTTAATACGCCCCTGGGGTTCGTCATGATGCATAAATGCAGCACTGGTGATCCAACCGCAAGCACTGCATTAGTGCATCATACCCTTAGGCGGCATGCCGACCTTAAAGGGTTTACAATTTCTGAAAAACCAAGGATGAAAAGCAGTTTATATTCATAGTTTTGTAATCAGTTCACACAATCATTGAGGAACATTCCCCATCCATATAGTGGCCCTGGCATAGAACGCTGATATCATCACAGGACATGCACTCCTTAAGAAATAAACTTGGCAACCCTCCTACACAATGTTTATCGAACTATTTGTATGTACCTACTCTCTAGTAAAGGGTTGGGGGACATCATCTATATAGGTCATGGGACAATCTATTCAATGGCAATAGCATTGTCCTCTTTTGACTTATCTGAATTACAATGATGTTAGTTCTAGTTTTCCTGTACCTTCTCCCCCAGCCCCGCCAATCAAGCCGTTCTGTATGCTCACATACTTTAATAAAGGAGTGTGTTCCTTATACATGTACCATCCCACATGATAGAAGAAAATTGCATCCCATTGCTTATTGGTAGAAGACTAGGCATGCCGTGTGGTAGAAGATATGAGATGCCTCCTATAGTTGGGTTTATTCCTCTGTCCATAGTCTACACCGTAAAAAGATGGAGCCACAGACTCTGTAGTGTTTGGGCTTATGTCTGGGAAGTATGCTGGTCCATGCCAATATTGGATACATTGCACAGCACCCCGGCAAATTAGACCTAGGGTGAAACTGTGTGATCGTGTATGAAACCTGCACCAGTGTGTCTCACCAATGTGAAGTAGCGGTATATTGAAAGCATGGGGATGGTGGAATGGGGGTCAAATGTTGCAAATATTCCAAATGTACAATGCTCACATAGCTTTAGAAAATATCTATTCAAAGGAAAAACAAATCTCTGAGTCTGTTGTGATTAGGATCACATGTTAGATCTTGTGAGACACCATGACAAAGTGGCACATTATCTCACCTGCACATGACCGTGGCACATCATGGGGTGTTACTTATGGGATTGATATTATGACACAGTTCCCAATTGTGCACCATGAACTACTGCAGTTCCTAATTCTGTGACTTGGACTGTACACCTGACACAAGTTAATTTTTCTAGGAAGGTACATTCTAGGTTAATCCATGAGAGCTATAGCTGCATGTTTCCTACCCCGAAACTACTATACTGAGAAGTCGGTACACTTTCAAACACCATAAAGTATAACGCTCACCTATCTCTGAAACCCACGCCTTGTCAGATTATGTGTCAGGTATTAATGTACTACTCCCCCCACCCCGACCTCATGCTAACCAAAATGCCTCGTTTGATTATTTCACTTATATTATTGCTAGTAGGCCCTATGTCCCTTAACTAATGTTCATCTTGTTTCTCGTTACAGTTATTTGCGCTGCAGGAGTTCTGTGCAGCCACCAAGGACTACTGTCCGCCAGGCCTGGACGGTGCCCCCGGGCCCCCAGGTAAGTACAAACATGCTAGATAAACCTTTAAAGGGGCAATATCACCATTCGCTTGGTGAGATATGCTTGGTGATTATGCCACTTTAAGGGCCGCATAGTGCTTTAATGAGCCCTTGGTCGTCATGATGCATGAATGTAGTCCTAGGTTGTATTGTATCAAATCGCTATGCGGCCCTTAAGGTATTATGGTATTATACTATAGACCTCCTTACCAAGACATGAGTATGAAGAGCAGAAAAGTCATTATGAACTCTCTTTCAGCAATAGCAGACACGCATGCATAACAAACCATGCACTGACACTGTGAGACATTAAGGGGTCATTCAGTCATGTATCTGATAGAGGTCGCTGCGATTTTGGATTAATAGTACCGGTAATAATCTGAGGCTTACTGGGAACACTAACTTTATGGGGCACTTGTTGTGTTTAAATACTCAAGGTATGGTATTGGTGTACGTGTAGGTAGCACTATAGTTTGCATGTATAATAATCGGTGTATATTGTCACATTAACCAGTGATAAGACGCAGTATCTATTACAACACCTTTCTAGGAAGCCAAGGTACAATTGGATGGTCGAAATAACGTCTGCAAAAATAATGAAAGAACAAAGCTACAAAAAGCTCTATCCTTGAAGCTTCTCATGAAAGCTCTTCCTCCCGAGCACCGCTACTTCCCTCTTCATAAATTCCACCACCTCCTGGTAAATGCAGAAAACTCATCCAATCAATAGAAAACTAAAAGAGACACGGTTCTCCCCCTGCCTGACGGCTGTAGTCACGTTGTGCCCGGGTCCCGGGGTCCTCTTGTTATGATTAGCACTTGCAGAGTTGCAGAGTGATTCTAGTCCATTATGCCCTTTCTTGTCATGATGTATGTGAATACAGCCTGGATGAGTAACTCGACAGTGTTGCATTGGGGCATCATTCAGAGAGTATGATGTTGACACTGCCCTGGAAGATTGCCATGATGCATGATCGCAGCCCTGGTAAGTAAAGCTTCCCAGAGCTATGTTCATGTATCATGACCACCAATGGCATATCACATTAAAGCACTCTGCGGCCCTTACAGGGTTAGAGCCCCTGCGTGGAGGAGTGGCTTCTTTAGTGTCAATACAATGCCGTGTTCCACTACAAGAGGCAATTTCCGGATCAAAGCAAACATGCCCAGTACGCATGCGTCGGCGTCGGTGGCGGACCGCAGCGCCACCTAGCATGGTTTGGGATGAGTTGTGGGTGGCGGGCCGGACGGCGGGAACGGCAGCTAGAAGTGGTCGGCTCAGGTAGCCAGGCAGATGGACAAAGTGTCTAATCTACTTGGTACTAAAGTGTGTCCTCCGAGTATTGGCAAGCTCCAATTTGTATAGATCTATACTGATGTTTCACTCTCAGTTCGGGGGAAGACCCAGGAATTTGAAAAAAAGGGGAGCCCATGGGTCTACCAAAGACAAAAGTACTGAATAGCGTCACGTTCTCTCGTTCCCAAATCCTTCCGAAGTAAGGCTCTGGTAACAGCCAATTGACCTTTGAACTTGGGATTTTGGAAAGATTTGGGAACGAGAGTAAGCGTCACGCCGCAAGTCGTGGTGGATTGAAATTAGAAGTCTGCACTTTCTCCAGAGAGGGAGGGGGCGGACCCTGAGGATCCGCCCCTGCAGTTAGGGAGTGGTGATTCTTGATAACCGGGAGAGAGGGGAAATGTTTTCTGGCAGACGTACATAGTATAGAAAATCTTCACAGAGAAAAGAAACAGCGTCAAAGGGGAGTCCAGGTTGCCTCCTGAATGACTCCGCTATCTAGGGGAGTCCAGGCCGCCTAAGGGAGCCTATATGTGACTATCTAGCTGACCTAAGGGAGTCACCTGGGGGAGTCATATAGCTATCTGTGTCATATGACTCCCCCAGGTGACTCCCTTCTAAAGGTTAGCCAGAGAGTCATCTAGGCTCCCTTAGGTGACCTGGACTCCCCTAAACAGGGGAGTCATTCAGGAGGCAACCTGAACTCCTTTTTGATGCTGTTTCTTCTCTCTGAGTTGTCAGCAGTGGTCCCACCCTCAGCTCCTGCCCCTATTCAGAGCGCATTGACAGGAGCGAGGCTCTAACCAATAATAATGCAATAATGGCTGCTGGGGCCAGCACGCGTGAGGTATATCTGGCCATTATGAAAGAGGCGAAGCCGAGTTCATTATTAGACAGATATACCTCACAAGTGCTGGCCCCACCAGCCATTAATGCGTTTATACCACTATTTCTTCAAATATATGAACATCATATCGTATAAGGCCTACCTTTTCAATTGTCCATTTTGTCTCGCGGATCGACTGGCAGACTTGCCGAGCGCCATGCTTCTCCCAGCGGTACCATATACGTAGTGAATAACATCCAAATGTGGCAAAATTAGAGCATGTCAGGCTTATTCCTTCAATCCAGTACATAAATAAATATCCTTCTTGATGTTCCCGTGCAGTATAAGCCTTTGAATTGCGTATATTCCTCATATTTCGGGATTTTGCGATCGATACCAACCCGGTCGGGGTGGGTGCAAGACGATCGCCTGATCAAAGCCAGGCCGCGGAAACTAGGCCAGTCAGTCACGTGATCGGACGTGTCCCGCTGTTTACAACTCATACTGGGCTGGCGGCCTTCGCAAAATGTCGAAATATAAGGAATTTACGCAATTAAAAGGCTATTTCTGCACGGGAACATCAAAAAGGATATCTATACATGTACTGGATCGAAGATAAAAGCCTGACATGCTCTAATTTCGCCACATTTGGATGTTATTCAAAATGGATTCACCGGACGATCAACAAAATCATGGCGACAAGGTACCTCAGTATTCGCTTCCTACCCACGTTATATGTGCTGTCTCCATGGCGCGTGAGGTTAGGCACTGGCGTTTGGCTTCAGCGGCCGGGGTTCGCAACCCATACGAGTCGCAATGATTTTGTAGCCAAAATGGCTATAATATCTTTCATTACCTTGTTAAAATATGTAACAGGGTCTTGCACTCGAAAAAAATTTCTGAGCGTGCGTATATCCTGAGATAACTGCACGGCAAATATCCACTCTCGGCACGGGAAATGCCAGAATCGTGGTATAATGATGCAATAATGGTTGATCGTGAAAGAACGCGTGAGGTATATCTGGCAATAATGCACGAGCCGAAGGCGAGTGCATTATTAGACAGATATACCTCACAAGTTCTTTCACGATCAACCAATAATGCATTTATACCACTATTTCTTCAAATATATGAGAATTTAACGTGTTAGGCCTACCTTTTTCAATTGTCCATTTTGTCAAGCCGACTGGTAGACTCGATCCGCGTAGCCGAGCGCCATGTTTCTCCCAGCCGTACCAAATACGTAGTGAATAACATCCAAATGTGGCAAAATTAGAGCATGTCAGGCTTATTCCTTCAATCCAGTACATGTATAGATACCCTTCTTGATGTTCCTGAGCAGAAATAGCCTTTTAATTGCGTAAAATCCTCATATTTCGACATTTTGCGATCGATACCAGCCCGGTTAGACTTGTACACGGCGGGAGGGGATGTAAAACCAACACGTCAAGTCGAGTGACCAATGCGCCCGATTGACCCACTTCCGCAGTGGCTTCGATCAGCTGATCGTCATTTCTAGTGTATTGGTCTCTCGAATTCACTGTGTTGGTTGCGTCAGGCGGTCACGTGATCTATGTCGTCTCCTTGTTTACTACTCCCGGCGTGTTGGTATCGATCGCAAAATGTGGAAATATGAGGATTTTACGCAATTAAAAGGCTATTTCTGCTCGGGAACATCAAGAAGGATATCTATACATGTACTGGATTGAAGGAATAAGCTTGACATGCTCTAAATTCCCCATATTTTGATGTTATTCAACACGCATTGACCGGACGATGAACGAGCAAGGTAATCAAAGCTAAGGTTTCTTCTTCAAATCTTGTCCGGCCCCTGCGGCGCTGTGGCTTCGCTGCTCGCTTATGGCGTGCGCGGTCCGGGTTCGAATCCCGGACGAATTTCGTAGCCAAAATGGCTATGCCTATCTTTCATTACCTTGTTAAAATATATAGAAGCGTCTTGGTGTAAAAAATTAATTCTGAGCGTGCGTATATCCTGAGATAACTGAACGGCAAATATCCACTCTCGGCACGGGAAACGCCAGAATCGTGGTATAATGCAGGTTGTAAGCACCTTATTAAGCAGGTGAACGGACATACTATTCAGAATGGACATCATCATAACGTATGATATACACAGAAGTAATATGGCCTCAGCACTTTACATTCATGCGTAATCATGATGCACCAAAGCAGCGCCGAAAGGTAACTCACGGGGGTTCAATTGATACATGATGAAGAACCATAGGGAGTGCATCAAGCTCATAAGGTCGGCATGATGCATGGCTGTATAGCTCTTACACGGCTGTATAGTTATCTATCATGACGAGAAAAAAAATGTAAAACGCCTTACAGGGTAAAAGTAAATTAATGACTAATATCTCGAATGAGATACATTGCATATTCAAAGAAAACAGATGGGAATAAATATACTATATACAAACATCTTTTAGCCATAAAATTCAACTGTACAACCCTCAAGTTGAAGTGTCCATTATACTCTTTGTGAAAACTGTATCTTTTCCTGTCGTGGACGCAATACTCAGGGAAGTATTGGCCTCCAACATGCAGAAAACAATGTTACAAGCTCAGTACATTTCAACAATATCCCCTAGGTGTTTTCCCTCAATATGAGCGACGTCAGAATGGAGTTGAACCCGGTAACGGATTTAAAAATAATTTTCATATTTCCTAAGCACTATCCCAATATAGATAATTACACAACAATTACTACTTGGGACCAACTTGGATGCGGGCCACATGATCATAGATCTCATGAGGTATCGATTGTTAATTTAATTTTCCTACATTAAATGGTTAACATGTCGATATTGAATAGGCCAAATTGAACACGCCTGACTATGCATTATGTGCATTGTGGGGCAGAGATACCTGGTGTGGCCAGAGGGCAGGGCTGGGGCACTCTCTGGGAGGGGAGTGGGAACTTGGAGTGCATCACGTGAGCTGGGATCCCACTGTTAGGGTCGTTGGCCGCATCCTTTGACCTTTGGTCCCAGACTAGTCCCTCTCTCCCTCCGCCAATTCTGCCACCAAAGTAGACGTCCGATGCACTGTTTGTGGGCATTACGGCGCCAGCCTGTTCACCGCTCCGCTGTGCTGATATCCCTACGCCCTGGGACTATGGTGATTCAACTAGGGGCCGTGTTAGGCATGGTCTCACATAGAAGAAACGATTCCTCCCTTACCATATTTACATGTACGTATATATGTCAGTGCAGCCACTGTGGTCACTCTACATTATATAAACATGCTGCAGCAAAGGGGCCCGTTTGCAAGGTAACAACGTTGTATTCATATTCTCTGGAATATGTATAAAACCACTATGCAAAGTAGGCATAGCTCTCTTATTGCTGACACAACGATCTCCATGCTAAAGCGTATGGACGTCACCACACCATGGCCTCTATGATGTCACTAATGTGACACTGACAACAAGTAAGATGGCGTCAGATCCTGCCGCCTTTCTTTATGTAGGCAGGAGGGACATGTGATACACACAAGATCTCACCCAGCAGGTCACATCTGCATTGTTACCCCCTCGTTGGACCCTGGGTAGTCTCACATGAGGCTGCTGCACGTGTCATGTAACCCAGTGTCCAACTGTATCCCTCCTGTAATAAAAAGTTGTTTATAATTATAGCAGTAAATCTGAGGAAATCATTCAATAATATGTACTCGAATATGAACATATCACTTGCTCCACCGTCCATGGGTATATTTGTATTCACTGTGGGTATATGTGGGGTCTAGGATTAGGAGGGAGGCCACATAACCAAAGGGTCTGATCGCAAGTTGCAGGATGAGGAAAGGATAGGTTAGTCCTCCACCCCCCCCCCAAACACACACACACACACACTTCGAGCACGTGCCCGCCCCACGTACGTGCCCTCAGTGAGGTGGGGCAGTGGGTCGGGCAGGGCCTGAGGGCTATTGTTTCAGTATGGAGCCCAGGGCTTAATTACAAACTGATAGGCTATATATACCATGTGTTTACAGGGTGCATGTGGGGCTGATCTCTCAGGTCTATGGAGGCTTCTTTATATATATTTTACTTATGTATCTTAAGGATAGAGTGCTGCATGCATTACCTTTGGCCAATATAGAACATAGGCAAGGTAAAGTAGATGTAGAGAACCTTGATATAGCATATCATTTTCAAGAAGGCAATACGCAAAGCTGTATGCAGTTTGGGCGTGGAGAGGTCAATAAATACAATATTCATTTAGACATCGGTAAATAAAACAGCAGATAAGTAGGCTATCTAATACTCTTCAGCTCTTTGGGTGTCTCCAATGTATGGCAGTGTCCGATAACAGGGTGAATCACTACCTGAATGAGGTCAATACTACCTCCCTTTGACAGCCCATTTGGTACTTCATCTATTTTTACCCATTTCCCCCCATATCTCCATTTCGTCTACTGGGGCATATATTCTAGTTAACCCTTTAAGGGCTTCAAAGAACTTTATTGTGCTGTTATGCTCTTCGTCGGCATGAGGCATTCGTATTGTATGCATTTCCTCGCCAGGCCGCATTCATGCATCACGGCGACAAAGGGAATAGCACATTAAAACACGATGCGGCCGTTAAAGGGCTAAGGTGGTCCAACTCCGTCTTCACATACTGCATGCTAATCCCCATAGGGAGGGAGCAGCTCACAATTCACGGACAGCCAGACAGAAAAGATGTCCCACTCAAGGAGCGTAGATTGTCCTTTCTGCTTGGCTGCTCCCACTGTCTCAACATTGATCCCCTTATTTTCAAATGTGAGAAGCCACCAAGAATGGCTACCCCATCCTTCTCCACACCGAGCTTCCTTTGTGCTTGGCTACTTACAAATCGCTGCTTCCATCATCCCTCCGCTCCACTGACATTTCTCTCACTCATCCCGTCCGCCTTCTGTTTTAAAAACCTCAAGTCTCTGCCGCCGCTTCCGACATATTTCAGATACAGGGGATTAGGGTAGATGGCTAAATGAGGAATGCAGGGGCAGCTTCTTATAATCCTTTTTTCTCCGTGATTCCGCAGTTTCTTCTCCTCTCCCACTGCTGCACTGACTGAGTCTGGAGCCTGATGAAATTGGTCTGAGTCGTAATAAGGCACGGCGCTGAGCACTTGTGAGCAAATGGCCGAGTGACAAAGCAATCATAAAGCGATCACAGAGCTGCCCCCCCCCCCCCCGCCGCTCTGCATGTGTAAGAACCTGCCGAAGCCATGCATATTTGTCTCATTGTCTAATAAGTATTGTGAAAAGACGTGATGAACATTACGACTTTGTAACCATCTAGGGCTGAACATTGTTGTGGAGTCGCATGTCATGAAAGTGGGATTCAGCAAAGCAATGCTGCCATAGAGGAGCTAACTAACAGTTAGTGGGTGAAAGTCCCCCTTTAATACTACACCTTACACTACATGGTACACGCGAGGAACCAGTTACTCCCCGGGGCACCAGCGCACTCCCACCCGCCAGCCACCAGCGGCTAATTTCCTGTTGATGAGCAGTAACCCGGAAGTAAATGGGATTTCTTCTGACCCCCTTCCCCCTTCCTCCCACCCCCACCCCAACACACACACATGCACACCTCCGACTCCTTCCAGAAAAGCCCTATTCTGATTGGTTTATGCTGTGTTGACGGCGGAAGTGGGAGTAGGCACATACTCGTGTCCTTAATCTTAGTTAGTCCGTCGTTAGGTTGCTCGTTAGGCGACAAAGGGCCAGGCCGCTAGGGGGATCACAACCAAATCGTACATTCTAATCCACTCTCTGATTACCCACAATCCAACAGTGTCAACAGACTCACATACATACACATGTATCCTAATCTAAAATGGCCGACACAGGGCAAAGTCCCAGAACTAGCTTATTTTTTCGATAATCAACAAGAATGTCTATACCATAAATTACTGCGTAGAAGTCAAACTTGCGAAAAATCATTAATGGACCAGTCCCATCACAATGTAAATGGTGCTCTTCATCGTAAACCTTTTCATAATGAATATACTGTAAAACCTCGTGTACAAGCCGCGGCCAGTACGCGAGTCAGATCGGTGGTCCAGGGTCAGGGTGCGGTTTATATGCGAGTTTTTGCTACAGTATTAAAGTCGTCATAATCAAACCCCTGGTGCAGCTTATGGTATTGGCACAAATGCTAGGTGCGGCTTATATGCGAGTTAGACTTATACGCTAGGTTTTACGGTAAGAAGTTTTAATGCACGATGACCTGGTGAGTAACTCACCATTGCATTGCAGCATCATGCCTGCATACCCATTGGTGGTGATACACTCCTGATGGGTCAGCACGAGGCGTGGATGTGGCAGTGCTGCTGAGTGACTTGCCGGCACTGCATCGATGCATCATGACGATAATTGTACATAGACATAGGCATAGATAGCGGGCCATCCAAAGTTGGAAGATAACCAGGGGTTTTCACGACACATGTATACACCGACCAATCGGGCATGCTGTTACAACCTGTGTTGCTAGCGGATGTTTTGTTAAAATATTGAGGACGTTCTAAGACTTTGGCCTAGGCTAGATGTGTATATAGATGATGGCAACGTGGCTGTTCGAGACCCGCTGTCAAGTCTCGCCAAGAGGAAATACAACCCTTGCAAATATTATGAGACAAATAGCCATTTCAAAGGCTAAGACAGAAAAAAAGGCAAAAAACAAACCTTAAACATTTTGGTGCTGAGGGTTGGCCTGCGAGGTTTAAAAGAAAAGACTGGCGTAGCCAAAAGTTTAGTTCTATTGATTCATTGCATATTAATAATCTTGTAACTGAGCTACATTCCTCAGTTTCCTTATTCCCATTCTTACAAAACTATTTTAAAACAATAAAATAGAACCCAATCCATCCACCAAGGGGGCTGCCATTTTGTAGAGAGATTTGGCGATAAAGGACGTGAAAATGACGTCAGAAAGGACCAGCCGCTGCGAGGTGCAGCAGACCGATTACAGCGGCCACTGTAGTGCTAGGGATACGGCTGCCGCGCCGGGTGCCCCCTACGCATCCCTAGCCTGGTGCGCGGAGCAGGCGCGTCGATCTGTCGCCCAGTGACTGCAGGAGGGGGGAGTCTCTTTATATTTTTGCCGATGCAAAGGAGGGGTGTCAGGATTAGGTGTAGGTCTACCTTTAGGCCCCAGCACTACATGTATAGTCAACAGGACTACTGTAAAACCGCGCATAGAAGCCGTGGGCATGGCTAGTATGCGGGTCAGATCACTAGTGCGGCTTATAGGATCTGTCCAAGGAGTTTTCCAAATTTTGCTTTCAAACCTTGCCTTGGAATGACCTATAAATCAGGTATATTCCACCGCTATATTAGGACGTACCAACCCCCCCCCCCCCTCTCCCCAGCAGGCCATACACGACTGCTGAGTGTGAAAGCCCCAGTCCCCGAACTCCTAAATCTGTCTGGTCCCAAGGATGTGTAGTACAGTAATACACATGTGCAAGAGAGAGAACGGGGGAAGTGGGGTCCTAGATACAGGTATACTTGATAAAGCTGACAAAACGAGAGAAACAGGGGACACATGGAGGCCCCACGGGTCACCAGGATGACCCTGACACAAGCCGTGACTTACAGGGACGACGCCCGTGGCCGTGAGAGACGTGTAAATTATGCGGGTGGGGGCGCAAAGTCCTGGGGACTTCAGTGGCCGCAGCAATTGGTCTGCTTCACCGGGCAGTGTCGACCTACTGAGGCAGGCCTGTCTAGCATGGCAGGTACTCAGCCCTCTTACATAAACAGCGGCCTGGGGTTTAGCATGGGCTGTTTAAAGGCAAAACACTTGCTGACCCTCCAGTAGCACTCGGAGCAAAGCAAAGGCCGGCACTTTATACGGAAGGAGGCATGGGGTTATCCAGAATTATGATGCATGGCTTGTAGGTGTACCCAAGGTGTAACAGGCCTGCCCCCTGATGGACATGTCTGACCTGTTCACCTGCAGTATACAGGTGCTGCCTTCTGGTGTTATCAGCTTTGAACAACAGAATGTTCACTTGTGACATCAGTGGCCCAGAAATGGCAGCGCCCACGCAGGAACAACAGTTGCATGTTCTTTTCAATCTAACTCATGAAATATACAGCCTTTCAATGAATGGCACTCATAGATGTGTAAAAGGATCACAGCTGCTTTGAAACAAACTTGGTTGAAAATACGATACTCTTTTCTTTTAATGATGGAGAGGTATACTTCACATAATGTCTACATGCTTGTGGATCTGTATTCATGCCGACCCTCCGCCCTCCCGGGGGTGTATCAACCCATAGGGCTGTGTCATAGGACATTAAAGCATTATGCGGCCTTGGAAGGGTTAACATTTAACAGAATGCAAAATGAAGTAAAAGGCTGGAGTTCAAAATAGACTAAGCTAGTTGTGTATGAATGTTTATATAATATGTAAGAACAGGGGCGTGGTAAGCAGTTTCAAAGTGGAGGGGCGGCAAGGGGCGTTATGGCCAATTTTGAACCTTGTCGGCTCTAGCATTTAGGTTTTACCTTTTTTAGGGTCCCCCCAGTTGCCACCCTCCCCGAAGAACTGAGGAGCAAACTCTAATTTATTTTCACAAATATGAGTACAGATGGGGCAAGGTTATCTCTTCCCCTAATTATCACCGATCTGTTAGTCTTCTCCCTACCCCCTGCCCCCTCATGTATCCGTCAACATGCCCAGGTGGTCTCTGGATGAAGGTGAAGGGAGGCCAAACACAACTAATTAACAGGTAACCCTAATTAGCCTCCTCATGCTGGGCCATGCTGGGCCATTCTGGGTGATGCTGCACCGTGTCAGCACATCCCTGCTGACTAATAACTGACCATGGCCTGTTATCTCCCCGGCCACACCAGTCTCTGATTGCACCTGGTTAGTGCTGACTAAGGTGTTATGACAAGGGCTTGTAGGTGGGCGTCGTGCCATATCTATATGTAACCTAAGTGAAACAACACTTCTGGGAATATACCAGAACTAGTCCCTTTCTCTGATTTCTCTTGGGAACACGAAGAAAGATCTTGCGTTTACATATGTTGCCTAGTTCAATAGCACTGCTAAGTTAGAACTATGTGTCATATTCTGTGGTAATGAGTACCTCTAAAATACTGAATAATGATATCTCACAATATGGAACACTTCTGGTTGTGCCAGCCCAGAGGCGTAGGAAGCAAATCTTCATGGGGGGGCCCAGGGGGGGGGGGCACTCCAAACAAGTTTAAGCATCAGCTTTTATGCATGATGTATCATATACACACTCATATTGAAACGGTATAGAAAAGTAGTATTTGAGCCCCCCTTAGTTCTGATTGGGGGCCCAGGCCCCTCTGCCCCTACTTTTCCCTATCCGAGAGAGGCAAATATTGGAAATTGTCTGTATCATATTGGAGATCTTGACAATTTTTGGGGGGCCTAAACATATCCAGGCTCCCACTACTCAGTGATTGGGGGGGGGGGCCCGGGCCCCCCTGGCCCCCCCTTTTCCTACGCCACTGCAGCCTGTTACATTGAATAAGCCTCACACACTTCACATTCCTCATACATACTCTCTGGGTTACCACTAGTATATTCTGTAGATTTATATTCACGTGTCAGATCTCTTCGCCAATGGGTCGAGTCTACCAGAGAAAGAGTATCCCTCTTTGTCCCCAAGCTGTGACACCAAACACGTTTCTGGAGCCAAATCCTGACAGCTTGGGTTTCTGTCATGAAAAGGCAAGAGTACTCTGTATAATCAGAAATTGTTTTCAATGTTTGAGTGATAGATATATTATATATATCCTAAACTGCACTGTAAGCTGTCATATATGAGATTAACTGTGCCCTATGAGACTAGTACCTATGTCAACTTTCGACTTAAATGGACAAGCCTTGAAATGTGCAGAAATAGCATGGGCTGTGCACCTCAAGCGCAATTGTCAATGACACAGAAACGGGATGATAAACATTATTTTTCATGACACACAAATGTCTATATATCTTGCAAATTATTTTATATTTACATCGTTTATGTATCATACCGATACTATTTATGTTACGTGATTCATGTAGTGCTCATGAGTATTAATAAAAGATCCATAGCAAGTGAAAAACAGGAGGGAAGTATGTTTTATTATACAAACAGACAGGGAAAGCACAGACTGCATAGTGAACATCAGACATGGTACACTAACAGGTGAAATAAACTGGTGAGGCAGAAGGGCATATTGGCTCATGTGGCGAGAAAAGGTAACTTCTCAGGGATCTTCATGAAATACTTGGACATAATATTGGCATGGACGGCGTAGTTGACTGTTCGGCCAAAAATAACACTGTGATGGAAATGTGATACTGACTTGTACAGTGTGAATATTATGTGGTTACGCCCAGGTTTGACCCCCAACTATTACTCTGAACCACCTGGAAGTACCGACCAGGCTGACTTACTAGATAGAAAGATGGTTGCCTTGAGAACCACATCAGCTGGATGTATCATTGTGGACCAAATCAGCGGGATGTATCATAAAATCAGGTCATTGACCTTCATACTATCAGTATAAATAATACAATTTGCAATACAATACAAATAGTTGTATTTGAACATTTTGGGGGATTTGAGGGCATTTTAAGAAAACCAAATTAAAACATGGGTTTCTAGAAATTTATACTTTACATGCCACATGGGTCTATAGCAATCTGCCTTTGCATTACTATTGAATCAGCCTCACAGGCGACATTGAATGGAGGGGGACATTTAGGTATTCAAACCATCCACTTGACACCAGAGGGTGGATTTAAGTCTACAGGGAGAGATTTTTTGTAGGAGAATCATTTATGATCCTTCATTTGCTCAAACTGTTGACTTCAGACTCGCCTCCCATTCACCATCCTACTGGTTCACACAGGTCTGAACATTCAAAGCATGGGCATGTTTTATTTTTTAATATTTTTATTTCCCTTTCTCAGGCATAACGAATTACCGGTGGTTTTCCTAGTAAAAGTGACGTAGGTTGGATGCATTGACTGCTGTACCCTCTGGTACCCTAGCTCTGGTTGAGTAAGGCGTTCGACAGGCCGTAATGGGTTTTTTTAAATAGTCTTATTGACCACATTTTATATCAAACAATGCGATCCTCCAATGAACTCATGGCGAAACAGGGAAGGTACAGTTAGTTATGTGAATTAAGTAATGTGTGGCAGAATAATAAGAAAAAAATCACGGAAAATTATACTATGTCACAGGAAATGTCTTTGTCTCGGTTTGTCGATTGTTCTGAGTGTCCTTTAGGCTAAAAATGTAGGAGTCTCTAAGATGAATGATAGTTATCTATGAGGTATCGTAAAGGTACAGATCGTACCCCATCATATAACTGACCAAATCTCAATAGTGTCGTCCCTCAATAACATACGCGGGGAACATATATGGGCTAAAACATTAGAAGAAAGCAATCCCCTCCCTACAACACAAACAATGTTAGATGACGCAGGATACATGCCATGTATATGGAGAGCAAATGACCCTTGGTAAAATACTTCGTCAGTGCATCCTATCACTACTGCCTACCACTTTGTCCACACACTCCATAGCTGCCCCCGGGGTGGGGAGCTAGCTCAGGCAGTAGGGCATTCGTCTGGCACTCACAGGATCGTGGGTTTGAGACTCAGAGGCACCCTGCTGCTTGGGCTGCAACCTCCCTGCTGTGGTGGACATACAGCATATCAAAGTCCTGTCCATCTCACACTATGCCTATAATGTGGGATGTAAAAGAACCATTGCCTCGGTAAAAGTGTAGGGGCGTGCTTTCTAACTTCAGTCATCCATCGATTTGATCACCATCACCACCCTTGAAATGACCTCAGCTATTAATTAGGGCCTAACGCAACCCAACAACCAACCAACCAACCATAGCTGCCCCCCGCCGTCAAGTCCCATCCCTGGATCCCTGAAAAGTCTGAGGTAAGGGGCCTTCATAGATCTGCTGTAGTTGTTGACATCTTGGGTGTGGGGCAGAGCTTAGAGGTCTGGGAACATGTTGGGGGTATAGAAGGCGGTAGGGACATGGGGGGGGGCATGTAGGGTTGGAGAAAAGCAGGGGGCCATGTATGGGGGGTAGGGGGAGTTATGAATATAGAATCTGCATGGCCTGGCTCCAATAGGGCTGGGGTGAGACGTGCAGGGCATAGATGGCATCATTAAATGGCCTCAGCCGGCTGTATACAGTAGGGCCTCTACAGATGGATTACCTCCATATCCCTAACACTCTAACCCTGTAAGGGTCACATGGTGCTTTAATGTGCTCATCATCGTGCTGCATTAATGCATCATGCCTACCATACAGGGTTGATACATTCATGAAAGGGTTGTCCTGGTGCACCAATGGAAAGCTGCCAGCATGATACCCCAATGTAGTACATGTACCACCAAGTTGCTCAAGCATTAAGACATCATGTTGTCCTTAAAGGGGCAGGGCTTACCCCTTACAGACCTTATGTATGTCCACCCCCTCCACCCACTACCACCCACTCTACCCCCTCCACAACCATATCAGGTGTCCGGTGTATTTGCACTGCTCTCCGCAGCCCCCTTTTCACTGATTGAATTCCGCCACCCCATGTCCCCTTTATCAAACCCTGCCCAAGCCTACCTCAGATCATTCATTCAATATTTATCACTTGTGCACAGTGAGTTTGTTTACAAACAAGCCATAAAGCATGGCAGATTGCATGGGTCGGACTGGGTGCCCAGGCGGCCGGTGGGATTGGGGACGTGACATGGGGTGGGAGTGGTGTATGGAGAACCACTGCAGGTAGTCTCTGTCAATAAGGTAATTCTCCCGTCCATATTTCCCTCCCTCCTCATCCCGCTCCCAAAACTGTCTACGACCCCTTCACCAAGTGCAGATAGTTATGGAGATATTCCCCCTGGTGCATCAGATATCCCTATGGGAAGGGCGAGCACAGTACATGCATGAAGGGCCTTACATGCCCTAATGGCAAGACTAGTATTGTATTTGGTGAGGGGGACTGATAATGGCTTTCAGATGTTGATAAATAAACATATTGCATTCTTTTACTTTCATTTATCTGTGTTAAAAATGTCTGTTCCAGGTTGTACAACATACATCTACCTTCATGTAATTTACCTCTTTAATCATATAATAGTCTGGTGATTGGGGATATGGACATGTAATAGACACATGCATTTATATGTGGACACAGGTGTATTTAGATGAGAGAAGTCCTTGAGTGGGCAGGTGATGTGATGTACAGGCTGTTTAATAGCCTCACAGGATCACCATGTCCAACCCTCAAACCCACTACAGGCATATACATAAATGTATATAGATAGGCTGTCTAAACTCCCCAGCCAGGAAGGTGAGTTTCATGTCCATAAAATAGTTCGAAATGATATTATTAGGTAGTTAAATGGTCTACTGCAGTTCTGTTGTTCTGGCCCTGGACTTTGTGAAGATATGTGATGTCCAGGCCTATCAGATGGATGGGATTAGGCCTGCATATAAGTGATCGGCATGCCCACTCCCTCATCACAGATGGGCATTCGGGAAGATAGTAGGATTTCCAGCACCGTACAATCCTTTCTTTTTTTTCAGAAAATAATCTAAAACAGCTAGCCCCTTTGCCTGCCCCCGCCCCTCCCACAACCTGAAACTGAAACAACCCTTCTTCGTGGCTTCTTCGAAATATATGCCTGAGGTAGGTGGCGGCTTGTGTGTGACTGCCGACTGCTGTCACTGTGTTGACCTCCCTGAGACTGTCCTTGTCACGGCCATGTAACCCTGACAGACTGTGTGTGGTTGGGGGAGCACACAGCCATGTCCTTGCTGTCAGTCTATAGACCTTCTATAGGCAGAGGTCATGGGATAAGGCGAGTTTATCTGTGAGAGTTAATTACCAACATGAGAAGCTCCTTGTTTCAACTACAGCCATGTGCGTCAGCCAAAGGAGAGCCGTCTTCGATATTAGTTCTGAGTAATAGCTGTATGTGACGTATGTATATGCATATTGCCGGTGGATCCTATTGCCAGGCCTCGTGAACAATTATTTTATATGACTTACTTCTCAAATCAATCTTGGTCTAGTTTCTTCACTTCAATATTCATAATGTTTGAATAGGCAGTGGCTTCACTGCAGTTCTACACGTGATAACCATGGTTTACAGCACACACAGGGGTCTATGCAAGAAGTCGTGACCGAGGACTAGAATACCATGAGGGCCTGGAGGGACCTCTGTCCGACCCCTGGTGGTCGATGCCGCTCCGGCCAGATGCACACAGGCCTACCCCTGATCCTGGTCTGGATCCGGACCGCTTAGCACTTTAAGGACGGCATAGCGTTTTAATGTACTATGCCCGCTCTTTTCATAATACATGAATGCAACCTTGGCAAGTAACTTTCCAATGCTGCATAAATGCATCATGACATCCCGGCTTGATACACGAAGGGTCGGCATGAATGCAGACTAACCTGAGCAACATTCATACATCATGCATCATGCAGACATAGGGATATCATATTAAACATCTGTGCAGCCCATAAAGGGTTAGCTTTATATCCCGGATTCAGACCGCTTAGTTCTATATCCCCATCACCCCCTGACCCGTCCTCCTGGGGTTATCCCCTCTTTACGGGAATCCCCAGGATTTACCCCCTCCCCCCCGGCCCCCCAACTACCACCAAATTGGAAAGAGTGTGGAAAGAGTGTGTACAGATCGATATACAAAACTGTCAGTGTATATTGTTTTGGGTTTCTTTCTTCATCGCTAATTTGTAGGTACCTGTGTCAGATTTTCCTTATGGTTTACAAGTTAGATTCCTCATCACTATAAGTCTTGAAAATGCTTCACAAAAATAAATTCCACGGGGTGGTGGCCTGTAAGGCTGGCCTGTGTCCAGTGGACTGACTGTATTGTCCTGTGACTGAGGTGAAGCAGACTATTGTGATACTGATTATTTCAATCTTTTTACAACATGATTATCTGACAGTGGGCATGAAGATGCATACATGTATGTAACATGACATTGTTTATTTTCAATAGTTTGGATAAAGGAATTGCAGAAGTGGGATCTAATTGTCCTGAAAATATTCATATACAGTTGATCATAGATAGTGCTCAGAGTACATGAATTGATCCGCTGTTATCTACATAAATAACGATTTCTCTACAGTGTTTCCTGAACGCTGCACTAAAGTTCAAAATGCCTAGCTGTATCGATAAGACAATCACACCCATTTCGCCAGTCGAGATCAAACCCATTTTACTAGTCTGGGCTATATAAAGATTTACAATATTTAGAAGACGTGTATGTCTTTTTCTGTGTTGAGATAACCCTGTTGTCTTAAAAAGAGGACATGTATAACGCCTAAAATATGTTCCTTAACATCTTTCACATGTCTGGTTAAAAAATAATCATTGTGGCGCACAACGGATAAAAGACCTAATTGTTCTTTGTAACGTGTATGGCATTAATATCAATATTCCTGATCCATTTGTTACACCGTACATGCCCACATTAGTTTATACACTTTGACCTTGACCTAGGGTTGTTGTCTGATTAACCCTTTAAAGACCGCATAGTGTTTGAAGCATAGTTTCGTTTGTCGTCATAATGCATGAATGCTGCCCTAACGAGTAACTCACCGGATAACATCTTTCAGTATCATATCGAGCCCATCTTTCAAACCTATTAAATATTATATTTTCCCTGGTGACATGCCCTCATACTCCATTATAGGTTTAGCAGTGTGGCTCGTATAATCCTCGCCATCAGCCAATTTCATTTGGTTGTGCCCCCTCGAGAGTCTGCCTTCCCAACACCCAGTTCATTTTTCAATGTTACATAACCATATCATGGCCCTGCTTTGATTTATACTGATAATCATCTGCGATCTATGAATACAACCATGGCGAGTAGACTCACTTAGGGAATCATGAATTTAATGCTGACTTTTTGGGAATGTACCAGCCACATAGGGTCAACAGGAACACAACCCTGGTGAGTTACTCACCAGGGCTGCATTATGACAATAAAGGGCATGGTGCACTAAAGGGTTTAAGAGTTGAGTAAAAAAGAGGCCTGGTCCGTGACTTGTGTGTAACAACCTGATAAACACCAACACAATCCACTCTGATTGGACCAGAGCCCGAGTTAGGGACTTCCCCAAACCACGCTGAAACATGAAATATTGAGATAATCTCGTGTTTGGTATAAATGATGTTTTAATGTTGTTATAATGTTTTCCCTGCGTGGCTTTGTTGACACATGGGGTCTGCATGTTGCCGGAGCGGCAAGGGCTGCATGCCGATGTGCTCTGTGCGTGTGTGTGTCACGGAGAGGCACAAGTTCAGGACAGATGAGAGACAGAGAGACGCACGGAGGGACACAGAGACACACAATGAGACAAGGGGCAGAGAGGCGGTAGGGGAGGGGACGGAGACAGAGTCTGAGAGAAAGAGACAGAAGGGGAAAGTGAGGCAGACACAGTGACAGTGACAGAGGAAGAGAAAGAAAGAAACAGACAGAGAGAGACAGAGACAGATAGAGAGGAAGAGACGCAGAGAGGCATAGAGAAGTAAAGAGAGACAGCGACATAGAGACATAGAGACACAGAAAGTCACAGAGGGACTAATGGGGGGAAGGGAAAGGGGGAGAGACAGCATATCCTCAACTAGACAGACATCGAGATGCTACCGACCCATTTCAGGTTTCCTCACAATACAAAGATTTAATGTAGATCTAGCTCGGTGCACGTATGGTGAACAGGGGACACCGGAGAGGGAGACACTTCACATTTTGAGGGCATGTCAGTATTGCTCCAGACGTCCTCCATGCCAGTAGAGGCTTATCTATTTACGTGAAGGATCTTAACCCTTTAACCCATTGACGGTGGATGCAAACTACAGTCTGCAGTCTATCGCCATCCCTGGGCAGATGTAGGTAATATACTATACCAGGAGGAGGCGGATGTCCACTATAATTTACATAACTCTATGGAGTCAGCGAACCCCCGCCCTGAGGGAACATTCTTTAAATCAAATACCGCCCCCAAAGCGAAAATTTATATTTTTGCCGCCCACACAACCCCGGAGAATAACTTGCAAACACTGCGTTGGTGCATCATTCTGACTCTTCAGGAGTGTATCAAATTAATTCTTTTGAAAATCACTTTGTGCATAAAATACTTTATAAATTCAAAACATAGTAGGGTCGTCATGATTCATGGCCATGGCTGCACTCATGCATCACGACCACAAAGGACTTAATACGTTGAAGCAAATATGCTGTCCTGAAAGTCCCGAAGAAGCTGGGTACCCTCCAGGACATCGCTTATTTCGCCTCTAAAACTATTTCTAGTTTCATGTTCATGAATCGGGTTGGAACGCATTCAGTTCTGCGGCTTTTCTGAAAAAAACATCCATTGTCATCTAAATAGCAGAGAAGTTAAGTTAAAGGCAAATACGATATGCAAGTGTGAGCAGCGGAACCCCGGAACAGACAACACACCAATACAAATATTTGTGATGTTCTCTGGGTCATAGATTAACTCAAACAGCCCGCGGAATGAGCACACAAAGATTAACCCTTTACGAACAGAATGATGCCAGTCAGTAGCCTGCCAGCACTACATGCTGTCTCTTTTCTGACAACTCTGAAGCTTGGCATGATGCGTCCATGTAGCGAAGTACTCACCATTGTTGCACTTATTTAGTATGCCGACAAAAGAGGTGCATTAGGGCATTATGCCGCCCTTTAAGGTTTAAGCATCTAGTTTAGTTGGCATAGCGTCAAGGATGTCTGACTCTCCACAGCCAACACTTGAAACAGCAGGGTCAAACCATAAGGACAGGGGAGCCTCTGGAGGAGAGTGTACCGCAAATAGTTGAGAGTAAACCGTAGATGCTGACTTCCATGCATGTGTTGTTGTTTGGCGAAGCTCGGAAGGAAGTCGAGTATGGATGCCTCTGGATGTGGTACTTCAACTAGTGATATTACCTATGGTTGGACATTGAGAGTGGTGCTTTTCTACATTGTTCCATCTGAACTATTTTAGAGGGAACTGGGCCATTTTCTTGCAATATATAGATGACACTTTATATATTACAAAATGCAAAATAAAGCATTTCCGGATACGGCTTCTCCGGCTCCTATTCTGGGGACCCAGATATTGCAGGAGTAGTTTCCTGTCAATGGCGAGTGGATGTATCAAGGGAAGTTAGGTGGAAATTATTTTATGTATACTGTATAAAGTAGGCCCATTGACTGCCCGTTACATATAGTTTTATAATCAGAATCAAAGTCCGATGTTGTTGAATAAATAATTTCTTTAAGGGCAGAAAAAAGTGTGCAAACTGCGTTTACGTGACTGCATGTCCCTGCTTTACCCATACTACATGAACCTAAATGATAGTAAGTGAAGCAATTAATGTGCATGTATATATCTACGTATGTCTGTACCCATTTTGGGGAAAGGACGACCATTGGCATTTTGTATGATTGCATGATGCTAATCTTTAGTCCATCATGCACTATGGGAATGGACCTAATTTATAACAAGATTCAATGAGCCATACAAAGTGCAAAAAATATCTCTGTAGAAAGAAATCACAGTGTACACAAGCCGGATGGTATGGTTTCTCTAACTATTCGGTTTTAGGATAACCGCTGCATTATTTAACTCCTTTAACTTTATTTCTTTGAAAACCCCAAGGCTGTAGCTCATGCCATGCGGGACCTCACCTGTTGGGGGAAAGATGGCGTAACGTGACTTGGACGTGAGCATTACGAATGGCCATTGTTGCCTGCTAGTGTGGAAAGATTTCTGGTATTTACTGAATAGGGAAATGTCCAAGCCCATCTCCTGAAACGGAAATGGTAACATGACATTGTGATGAGGAACATTTCAACCCTTCAGACTTAAAGCTTATGAGGTTAAGGTTAAATTCTGGATACCGATTGGAATCCATTTCAAATTAATATACAGCTCTGTTTGGTCACAGCAAAGGGTAACCATGGTACACATAAGGCATGCAGTGGTCATGAAAGGTAGGAATAAGAAGTATTAATTTATTATTGTCTCTTCCAAATTAATAAACAGGTGTGGAGTCCCGCGAACCACTGAACCCTTTATGTGCCACATAATGATTAATGTTTTATCAAGATGACAAAAAGTATATTGATTCAATCCCGACGGGTCGACATGATACATGAATGTAGCCGCTCAGATGTAGTAGGCAGGGCTGCATTAATTCATGCTGCATGACGACAAATGACGTAGCACATTAAAGCACTATGCGGCCCTTAAAGGGTTAAGTCTTCATCTGACTTTGAGACTGGTGTTATTGCCGCCAAGCTCCTCTCCTACCGCTGGTACCTGGACTGTCAGCAGCCCGCTCCTTGTACTCGGCGGCTACCAGCGGAGATCTCAGTTCGAGGCTGTGTTTGTTGTTAAGTGCCCTTCTCCTCAGCCTCCCTGCGCATGCGTAACTTGAAAGCGACACCCCACAGATCACTCCAGCCCTCCACCAGCAGCTCTTGTCGTTGACGCCTTAATTGATTGGACAACACATAGCGCCCCCGGCAACTCGTGTGTCCCCCTTTGTTAGGGTGTTTCCTCCAGCAGGCAGCCCCCCTCCCCCATCCCTCACCACCTCCTCAGCTCCTCAGCTCTCCTCATAAGGTGCACAGGCCTCACAGCGAGCCATTGATCCATATAGGGAAGTGGGCATTATTTAACAACAGGGAGTGAGCTTTTGTGTGAATACCCAAGGATCTATCAGCCCCCCTCCCTCCCCCACCGAGATAAGCATGTGAGCAGTATGATATAGCAACACGCTGGCTTTTGCACTGGAATTGGTGAGTCCTAAAAGGTCAAACTTCGGCCTCCCTTAGAGGTCAAAGCTGCCAACAGTATTTAAAGATGACCCCTCCATGTATGTGTATGTTGGTGGGTGCACAACTATATACTACACACCTTCCAACAGTCCTAATCCCTGTCATGTCATACATAAGCTGATGTTCTTGTTACATGAGGACACCTTCGTTTTATGATGCCTGCCGTTGCCTTAGGGGAAAATAGAAGTCTTTTAGAAAGGCGTGCAATTTCATATTGGAAAGAGAAATAAGATTAATCTAGCCCTGGCTTTGTTTTTCTGAAACATAAAGGTCAAGCAACGGGGGTTCTTCAGCGTGGCCCAGACCTAGGCCACCTGCCTCTTACATTAGACGTCCATTGGTTCACAGAAACACTATGATATAATTATTAACCCTTTAATAGATGTTTAGAGCTTAATGTAATACACCAGTACACCCTTTGCCGTCATGATTCATGACCATAAATTAAGCCCTGACGAGTCTATATGTCAGGTCTGTAGTCATATATCGTGCCTATAATTATATATATTTGGGAATGTATCACTCGGCATGATGCTTCGATGAAGCGCATTCATGCATCACGGCGAAAAAAGCACTTGTTACATCAAGGCACGAGTCGGCCTATAACGTGTTAATTTGAAAACAAACGGAAATTGAAGCAGCAGTGCCCATACCTCCCATTGCCCCCTATTGTCATAATACATATCACCTCAGTGGGAGCTTAGATCAATGTAAGCAGATGGGAATAATGATCAGGCTTCTATATCTCCGGGCCATTAGACTAATTTGACCTCTGTCGGCAATGAGGCAGACTGTGCTTTTCACCGAATGGGTGTGATTTGTGGCACGGTGTAGTGAGGGGGAAGGGGGAGGCAATATTACTTATTAGTCCCCTGGGGTGGGGTATCAAATATTCATATGGCGAGGGGAGACTTGGGCTGATAGGGGGAAGGGGGGTGAGGAGGCCTCTTGTAGGTTCTCAGAAAATGTAATGTGCAAAAACGCGGGCCACCAGTGTCCCCTGCCTGGTGTATGTATGTGTGATTAAATACACATCTTGTAGCTACACCGGCCCCGGGCACCTCACACACTGACACAGCCGTGCAGGCTTATCGGGGGACTCTAGCTGGTGATGAGGGAAGGGTGGCTGGGGGGGGGGGGGGGGGGTAGACCTTTGTAAGCCCTTCCAGGGCCGCATTTTGCTTGATATGAGATGCCCTTTGTCGTTATGACGTTTGCATGCAATCCTTGTGAGTTTACTTGCCAGGGATTCATTCATGCATCATGACGATCCTTAGGGAGGGGATCAACTGAATAGGCTCAGTATGATGTTTGAATGCAGCACTGGCGAGTTACCCCCACCCCCTCCTCCCAGGGCTGCATTCGTGTATATGTTGACAGAGGGCATGGCACATTCAGGCGTCTTGCTGCAACTAAAGGGTTAACATTGCCATAACAGGTTTACACGTGCTGGTGACAAGTCTGAGAAATGGCAATGTGAAGAAAAAAGATGAAATGGGAAAGACGCTACAAATGGGATTGAAGCAGTAGGGATGGGGGTGAGGGGCGGAGTCAGTGGTGGAAATAGAGGGTGAAGATGAAGGGGTTGGGTGGAGATGGGAGTGGGAATGTTAGGGTTGGGCTGATATGGGTTTGGGGTTCGATGGAAATGGAAATGGCTGTGCTTCCACGTACAGGATGGCCTATATTGTGGTGTAAATCAGGCATGTTCACACATCCCGATTGGGAAAATAATCAAAAGTGCAGCCCTAAAAGCATCAGGAATATTACCAGAAAAGATCAAATAGAATGAGTCAGAGTACATCCCCGTTAAAACCCCTCAATTATCATATTTTTAAAGGAAATGGTCGGGCCGGTGGAAATGATAGTTATTCTGGTTGAAAATGTTAACTTAGTAGCCCTCTCTGAAACTATTTTCCCAAAGCAAATAACTTTTATTTTTATTATCAGAAGATCTAGTAGTCTCAGTTGCACATGCCAATACCAGTTCATCGCCGTAATGGGGAGTTTCCCACGTTCTTGTATGAGTGGCAAAGACTTTGACCCACTGCCAACTTCTAGGGTTCATTCAGTGCGATCAGGAGGAGGGCGGAAGGAAGATTTTAGTGTATAAATAGGTTTTATGTCATGGTGAATACGGCACTCTCATTGACTTAACCAAGGAAGGCTATATTCCACAACCCCCGTGAAATAACCCTCGCCCGTATTTCACAGCCTGTCAAATCATCAAAAATGTTGATTTAATCACTATAAAGTAGCTTTTTCAGATCAATTGAGTGGAATTTTGACATATATTGTAAATAGTGAAGGACCCATATAATTCCACACTGGGGGTTATTTTACTCAGCTTCGCCTAGTGAAATAACCGTCAGTGAGGAACTCTACTCGTGCACGTTTGTCTATTTATCTCGCATTACCGGTACACAGTTCCTTAGAAGAGGTGTGTTTCCGGTTAGGGTAGATCAAATTGTTCAAACATATTTGTTTATGCCTAGGAACTGAATCGTATTTTTGTTGTTCTTGACTTTGGGGTCTCTGCATCATTCTCAGTCACACCCTTCGACAGGTTCCTGGTGATAAAGTCATAGACCACCTCAAAAAGTATTAAGTCTTATAGCCTAAAGATGTCCACGTCAATGTATTTGTCCATGCCATGGGGAATCTACCTGAATGTATTCTGCGTCCATTGCTAAATTGTACTGGACCAAACTCAGAACACCACAACACAACCGGCCTATGTGTAATCCTACAGTGAGCATCGATCCCCTGGAGGAGGACTTTAAGCCCAGACTGAACCCTTTAAGGCCTGTATAATGGCTTAATGTACCATGTCCTCTGTCGTCATGACCTATGCATGCAGCCCTGGTGAGTAACTCGCCAGTGCTACATTCAAGCACCATGCTGACCCTATGGGGTCCATTACACTTAGGAAAAGATAGCATGATGCATGAATGTTGCTGCGGGGTGTAGACTGGTCATAGCTGCATTCATGCATCATGCTGTCACAAATGGCACGGTAGATTAAATCCCTCTGTGGCCCTTAAAGGGCTAAGACCCAGGAGGAGAGGTGCGCACGCACGGTGTGAAGGCTGCACCACAGAGAGGTGAGGAGCACGGGGTGTAACAGACAGACAAGTATGGGACTGTCTGGGTCTGGGGTAAGGGTGGGCAGGGAGCTGGTATAGTATATAGCATGCTATTACACAATGTACTAGCCAAGGCTGAAGGACCTCCTGTCGTTAAGCCTTAGGACGCCAGCAACCAGAACCAGAGCCCCTCGAACTAAGCTTTAACAAACAGGACCCTCGGAATGATTTCATATGGAAGAGATCAGAATCAGTTATGATGGTATTGTTTGAAGACCACTTGCAGGAGGATATTGCTTTGGTTTCTTATAGTCCAATTCCGATTTTATTTTTCCTAGTGGGCTCTGCCTCTAGTTATTACTCCAGACACGGCACCTAGGACCTGACACAGGTAACCAAACTACATACTACTCACGAATTGTCGGGGTTAAGTTAATCACACTTAGTTGTTCAAAGTATAGTTGAAAGATAGAGATTCAACTCAATGATCCGTAGTGTATTTCGCCTCTGCCTAAGCTGTGTGTAAGGTCTTGCATCCCCTCTATCTTATCAGAGCATTTGGATAAGAAAAAGTTAAACAACCACACCCAACCCAACATTCCACAATGTAAAATAACCCCACAGCTATAAAGACCAGTACAGCCGCCGTACATCAGGCCTGGTGGAGGTCGGTGGGTTCCTTTGTAACCCCAGAACAAGTTCACTGTCTTCCCATGCCTACTTTACTCCCCTCACCCAGCGCTAACCCATCCTTTCCCATGCTGCACCGCGGCCAAGGGCCTATACTCAGGGCCTCACCTCTCTCATTACTGTCAGCCCACCACATCACTCCTCCCAGCCACTATATACCAGCCACTCCGACTTCTCACCAGGCTTCCCACCTCCATGTCCGCTGCTTTTGCCTTGCCTTTGTTATTAACGCGTAAGGGGCGGTATAGTTCTTTGGTGCCCTTGGTCTGATGCATGAATGCAGTTCTGGCGAATCTACTCGCAAGGGTTGCATTCATGCATCATGCCGAGTGTGTATCAACCCTGTAGGATCCACACGATACTTGAATGCAGCTCTGGCTGGTTACTCACCAGGGTCCCATTCATGCATTTTGATGATGAAGAGGGTGATACATTAAATCACTATGCGGCCCTTAAAGGGTAAATTAGGACCCCCCCTCCCCTCACTCCGAACAACGCATACATCCATACACCCATTGTCCAGTTCCTGTCGGTGAGATGTATCTCCTTCAATAGTGACTACAGTATACTGCCAACCTGAACCCCCACCCCAACTCCACTCCACCCGGCACACAATACGCAATTTCCATTAGTATCTATACTCCCAGTTGATTCTATCACTAACATTTGGGACCCCAGCTATATTATAGAGATCTATATGAATCATTTAAACATCAATGATGAGTTAGAGAAGACAGACTTTGAAATTTACTAAAATCATATTTCTGAAATTAAGGACAATTATTTATCATTTACTAGAACAAGTAGCTCTACACACTGCCCCTTGTCATATCCCCCTTCCGCCCATGGAAACATGTTAGCAGCATGATATCGACCACATCTCACTCTCTCAGCTAGGACTAATATTGCTCAGGGTATCAGAGCAGGGTCACGACAGCGGATATTCACAAATCTCCCAGGGGTGCTGGGCGACCAATGAAAATTCACCGTTGACGAGGGTGTTAGCGGCGAGCTGGCCGAGCCCCGGGGGAGTGATTGGAAGTGGGCCAGTCTGGGCGAGACCAGTGAGGGGTGCGTTTCAGGTTACATGGTCTGAGAATTCCAGGCTTCATTGATCCTTCATCAAAATTCTTTAGAACATTTTTCCTCACTTACAATGTCTCGCAGAATTGCCTCGCAAGTCATCCCTTCACCGTACGACTGCTCTTCGACTCGCATATATCGGAAAGTACATTTTGGAAGTATAATTTTATCAGAATGAATTGCTATCAGCATCATTTGCAGGTACTAAGATAGCAATGCGTTCAGTGCATGTAACTATACCAAAACGGTATTATAGCGAAATATTTATTATATGCATGGTATTATTTTCTCGAGAATTTAAAAAGGGATAGATTCCCCCCCCCCCTTGCTTTTTTCTTAGCCAGGGTCAGGTATGGTGAAACACACCTGTGAGTATGTGAGGAGTGAGGTGGGGTTTGTGTGACTGGCTGATCCTGTCCATGAGAGGTGCTGACAGATCAGGGAGGGGGAAGTCCCTCTGTTACCGATCCTGGAGCCTCTATAGAACACCCTCCCTCCAATTACACCACGGTGGTACCCAGTCCCTAACTTGGCCCATGTCGCATATTGCTTGTCTGCATAATGTCTTTTGACGTCATGCCGTGGACAGGACTACATTTATGCATCATGCCGACCTTACATGGTTGGTACCCCCCGATGGGTTGCATTAATACATGGATGCAGTCCTGCAGGTCTGCATTCTTAATAACGGAGGGTATAGACCATTAAAGCACTGTGCGGTCCTAAAAGGGTGTGTTACTACTAACCAATCCGTATCCCTTTCTGGCGATCAAATTGCCTTCAATATATAACAATCCATGACTGTCCAATTCATTAAATTTGAATTGAATTGAATATTCTTTTATTTAAACTCCATTAAGTAGGCCCAGGGCCTGTTTGCTACATGCAGTAGTGTAGAGCTGGCGTTCTCCGATGTCATAGAACATACATACAAATTCCCTAAGGGAGAATTATATGTCTCTACACTTGTTGAGCACTCACTAGTAGCCCTGGGGTGCCCTGATCAGCGAGTGTAAAACATGAATAACATGTTTGACTCATTTATCTCTTCTTTAAGGGTACACCTTATACAATATGTTTAGACTGTTGATTATCTGCAGTGTAGGTATTGCTTCGCCAAGGCTAGACCCCCTACATACAGTTGTGTTTCCCTTTGATAGAGGAATCTCTCATTTGCACACATCTCTAGCCTTTTAATAACTGGGAAGAAATCACACCTTCGACATCGCGCACCTGCGCTCTCCTCACCCCTTACTGGCCCTCAGTGAGATATGGTAATTTACGATCTCACACAGAACACATTGTACTCCCCTGATCATGCCCCCTCACCCACACACACCCTTGCACACATACACACACCTTTCTTACCTAAATTTCCGGCGTCTGAGGGCAGTAGCCTAGGTAAGGGCGGCGTTAGCAATTTGTCACTCTCTGACGCCGCCCCTCACTCACACAACTCTGACTCTGTACCAAGACTAGGACTCTTCAGCGTTGACAGCAGTAGATTAGAACCTAGTTTTCCTTTCTTCTCATCCCATCACGCCCAGCCAATATACCAAACGTAGTCTAGTTTTTTCTTTTAGAACTTGGGCTCTACTGAGACGGTTTGTTGCAAGAAGAGTGTAATTAATGAGGAATTTAAATATTGATGTGTGCAGTGGACAGCAGGAAGTGCTGTGTGTGAGGTGAGAAGGCGGGTTGGGGCAGAGATGTAAGTGGCCGACCACTCCAAAGGCGCGGCCTGATCTCTGGGTGGCAGGCGCTGATTTATCTCGGCTCAGGGGGAGAGCATTTGGTCGGCGGCGACGGCAGCAGTCTTAACCCTTTAAGGGCAGCAAAGAGCTTAAATACACTTAGCCCTTTTGACTTCATGAGGCATAAATCCCACATGATTCCAGCTCGGGCAAGTGACTTGGCAGGGTTGCCTTCATTTATCCTGCTGACCTTAATAGTATATGAACGTTGATCCAACGCATGTGCCAGAAAGTTAATTATCCGTGTAGCATTAATTCATCATGATGACAGAGGGACAAGAAGATTTAAGGTATAACGCCGTCGTTAAAGGGTTAAAGGCGGGGTGTGGAGGAGGGGGTAATACGGAGTGATTCAGACAGAGGAGAGCTGCTCCCGGACGCCGCCCTGAGTTGTCGGGAGCTGCTCAGACCCGCTCCCGACCTGCTCGTTGCTGCTCACAGAGGGGCTTAACCCTATAGGGGCAGCACAGGGGCTTAATGTACCATGTCTCTTGCCTCTTAAACGCTATCACAGTATGCTCACATCTCAGGGGCCTAATATTCTGAACTTTACCAACCCATGCTTACCTAAAGCAAATTAGGGTCAATGTCGACACCTATTTCCTTTGTTCAGCATTTCAATAATTCCCAGTCCGTTGGAAACAGTTATGTCAGACACAGAAATAATACCTGGTGCAGTTTCTAATAATATATCGGAAACAATACCTAGTGTAGATTCTAGACCCTTTTCATGACGTTTTTGATATATGGCACTATACAGTGCCGTAGTGAGGCAAGCTGGTAATGCCGTCATAATGAGGGGACCCCCGGGGGAGGGATTACATTAACACGTTAAGGGCCCCATCATGTTTTAATGTGCCTTGTCCTTTGTCGTCATGATGCATAAATGCAGTGCTGCATTCAAGTATCATGCCAAACCTGTGGGTTGATACACTTCCCAGTAGCATGATGAGTGGGTGCAATCATGGCATGCATGTATCGTGGCGTCAACGAGCATATATATATATAGCGCATTTAAGCACTATGTCAACCCTAGAGGGTTAAGAAGTAATCAGGGTTTGATGGTCGACATTATTGGAAAACTCCCAGAGGTAACAAACAATAAGGCGGAAAGAATAACCCCAAAAAAAAAGCCTTAAATAGGTAAATGACCCAATTCCCTTGTTTGCTCTTCCTGTTATGTTGTCCTGCCGTGGGGCTCCCCCAGTGGTATGATATTTGCCTACACTGGTTCAAACTTCACACTACAGTGGTGTCCTAGTATCAGAGTATCCACCTCGCATGCAGTAGGTCATTGGTTCATACCCCGACCGGAGCCAGAGGGCATATCTCGTAAACCATCTAACTACTGGTCCGTCAGTCAGGTGACAGCGACAATATTTTTTACAGGCTAACCGAATAATGGGACCAGGCCGACTACTGCTGTCCTGGGGAGTTACTCGCCATGGCTACATTTCAAGCTGTAGGACACCAAAATAGGATTGTGCACGGGCCAATACTAATGTCAGCTTGGGGGATAAAACTGTGTCTATCGTATTATCCCTAATTAATAATGTGCATTAAACTATCTTCAAATTAGCACTTTCAGAAAAGTTCCATAGGAGAAGCAATGTTATTACATATCTGGCTTTCCATGCCAGTCTCAGGTGTGTCTCGGTAGCAGGGATTCAGCGGGGTTAACGTGCTGCTTGTATGGCATGAAAAGAACCTGCAGGGATGACCCCTCACCAAGCCAACTGCTCCTCACCCACCCCCATCCGACCCCCTCTACACACATACCTCCGCATAAACCTGTGCTATGGATATATCCTGTAAAACACTAAGTTAATCTTTTAAAGATGGGTGGGAGAATTATGGTGGTGAATATATATTAGCACATGCCACGTATTTTGCAAAATGTGTCCCCAACCCCAACCCCAAAGACTGGTCGAATTTATTTGCTAAACCTTTCGTGAAGGTATTGACCACACAATCCTTATAGTAACGCCATTTCTTAAGCAATATCAGAGAGACACCATATATGTGGCTCCCCTAACACGGCCATGAGCATATAGCAATGTGTGCCGGGCCCCATGGATGTAGACGCAACATGTTGCGGCAGTTCCTCGTAAGGGTCTATAGTCCCTGAATCTGCTTCCATTGACGACTGTTTGACAGACATTAATCCGCTGCCAGCAGCAGGCAGTTCAAGTACCGCTGAAGGTCGCGGCAGAGGTCACAGACGCTGACACGGTGACTGCCTGCTACATGGTAAGGACAGGTAGGATGAACACCCTACTCTCATCTGGCGGCAGTCCTCATGGACTGGCCATTGTCTTCAACAGAGGGTGGTTGGGCCAACCCAATTTTGATCACATCCTGGTGGGTTTGAGGAGAGAGGAGGCTGTATTCTAAGGGTTAACCATAACAAACACAAAAAGAAAGACTACAATTTACATAAATGGTGTGATGGTGCACCCGCGACATATTCATATGCTCTGTTCTAGAAACTGTTGGAATGGGCAGGATCTGATCAAGTGTCATGGTGGCAACCCGTGGCCAACATCGAGGCCATGTATTCGGGGTCGTTTCAACACTCTGCTCTATAGGTCCCTTGCATTTTTATATCTGTTCTTGCCCCCCCCCCCTCCTACCAGGTAAGGGTGGAGGAACAATGGGGAGATGTGGGAGGGGGCTGGACAGATACGTGAGCCTAAGTGGGTGAGTAGGTGGGATATCAATGTGTCTCCTCCAGTGTTGGCTGAGGAGGCTTACAAAGAAACCATACCTCATGTCCGTGTACACAGTAGGTGTGTCTTTACATCGTTGTGAGCACCTCACGTCCAGCTAAGTACCCTACCTACAGTGCATTCTGCAGCCACAAATGGTGCCACATGAGCCGTGACTAATATTTGATAATCCATTCAACGCCCCCCCCCCCCAAAAAAAAAAAAACAGAAAAAAAACCCAGAAAAAGGCGTGTTTCAGGCTACCTGACCCTACCTAGCAAAAGAGGGCCGACCATAGATTTTTTTTTCCAATTTTGAAAAAAACACAAGACATTTCCAGTAATTTTTAGGGTATTTCAGAGTCAATTTGATAATCCACGAGTCCACGCTGTTGTTAGCGAGTGGGCGCTAAAGTTAGGGAATCAATTATTGGCTATTTTTCAGGCCAAAGTAAAAGCAAATGTGCTAGAGTTGGACGTTACAACTGTTTGAAGTTTTTGTTGGAGTAGGTTATTGAGTAGTGTCTATTAATATGACCTTTTACTTTGATACATTCCTGTCGTATTGATTATCAGTTGATGAAACTAGTAGCATAGACATGAGAACAGTTTTCGGACAAGGACAGTGATAATTATAGCAACATGGCATGTGGAGTAAAGAAGACCACACATGGATGCAAGTCTGTATTAATGTAGTAATGCATGCAATGATAAAACGGGGGTGTGGCCAATGCGATTATTTGAAGTATGAGACAGACAAGCAGGAGCTACCATACACACATGAACGTGTCGTTTTTAAGAAAGTAAATAATTTGTAATATGATTAATTTTGTATCATGATCATGTGCTAGACATGGCCACCAAAAGAAGTAGCCGTAATCATTTCATACTAAAGTTTATTCAGACATGTCTCATATATATTTATCTATTTACTAATATACCGGTAGTAGCAGAACCATGGGTGTGACAATTTTGTGAATGTCCAGGTACATAATCAAGAAGATGCCTTCTGCGTGCACATATTATGATTGAAATTTGACTTACCCAGCTACATTCCCAACACAGAATTGACTTTAGAGCAACTCATGGTGGGAACAGTACAAACATATATATATATACCTAATAGCATATATAGAAGAACTCAACTTCTAATGGAATTTGACTTGTTGGTATGAAGGATGTCGGCATGTTGAGTTGTGAGGCACCGTGTGTGTGAAGAAGCCTCACGACATGGAGGATGCTTCCTCCTGTGGGTCAGAGAATCATGCAAGGCACACATCCCGACAGAGGGCGCTTCGTGAATACTTAATCATCAATTTACCTGTACATAGGTTTCTGTCAGGTGAGGCCCCGGGCTCCTTGTAGACAGCCTCAGACCCCTTCCCCCCACCCACACACACAGCCGCTCCTACCCTTGCCACCCCAAGACCCTGAAGACCCACTCTCCTCATAGCGATCACAGCCTCATATGTGTCTTTTATAGCTCTGCCCAAACGTGGTTATTCACAGTTCATTGCTGCTGCGGTTGATAGGATTCTCTCAATGTATGGGGTATGGCCTTGGTGCGACTTATACCCTGATTTCTAGGCTGTGCTTTCCTTGAAACTGGATCGATACAAAGGGATCAGAAATGAACAGTGTTTGTACATAGCACTATTTGTTATTAGGTCTTATCGTGTTTACAGCCACGAGCCATTTGTATCAAATTTAGTCATAATCACTGTGACTATGCCTTGTGCAGAAAAGCAATACGAATGAGTTATTTGGTTAGGGAACAAAGGCAGACCCCTTCCCACAAAGTATTTTTCAGCTTGGGGCATAGATACAGTGACAGAGAATTCAAGTTGGGAAAAGACAAAGTATGGATGTTTGCCACAATCTCCCACTGCCACCACCCCACACCGCTCCCCTATCTCCTTTTTACCCGTACAGGGCGCCGTTTACGCCGTTTATGGGTCGTGTTTTACTTTGGGAGCTCCACACGAGATCACTTGTATCACGGGAGTTGAAATAGAAGGGGAGGAATTCGTGGAAAGTTAATTTCTGAGTAGTAATTAGGTGGCCTCTGATCAAAGACCGGGGAGTTTGTTGGTGTTAGTAGTGTTAGTAGTACAGAGTCAGGGGTTTGGTCCAGGCACATTGCTGTGTGTAGACAGGAGGCTTACATGTCTTACTAGTTTTGGGTGGTATTGGGGAACCCAATACAGTGCATATGTATACGCCTACCATTCCATCTATTTAATTGCACCTATAGCATGTCTACCTGATCAGTAATTACTGTTAAAACTATCTGAAACATATCTAATGTTGTGCTGATTTGCACCCTCTTACAAGTAGCGATACATGAATGTTACTACAAGGCAATGATGAACATTGCAATAGCTATGTAGGAAGGTATACATATCCTAGCACTGTGACCTCATTATACTAGTCTCAATTGTGGTGCATCATGCAAGTGTGTTAGGGCCAGCTTGGGGCAGGAAAGTCCCCACATGCAAAATGGCGTCATGGACTCAGTCAGGCTGCTGCATGTGTGCCCTCTGGTGAGTGTAAACCAGAACTAGATTTAGTGCATGCCACACTGGAGTGACCCCTACACGGAGGGTGCAGGAGGTACCTTTGTAGTGGACATCAGAACACAGGAGGAGGGGCAGGAGGAGGGGCAGGGGGAGGGGCAGGGGACAGCTGCTACCTCCACCACCAGCTGGGGCTGCATCAAGCATCAGGGAGAAGAGAAAAAGGAGCTGATCCAACTTCTATTTGTTAGGTATAATGCATATATTAGGATGCACAGTTTGCATATATGATTATTGTCCACTTTAGCTGGAACATTTAGGTGTATACGGTTAGCAGAAGAGTGTATGTGGTATGCATGGTACATTCTGTCTATATTAAGAAGGCCACACCGAGGCACACTGATGCATGTGTGCCTCGGTGTGGCCTACTGTGGTGTGTATCTAGGGGTAACCTGCAGAGGGCATCAACCTTTTCGTTGCACTGCTATTTTTTGTGCTAGAAATCTTACTGTCAGTACTGACCAACTTCCATAGTCCCTTTTTTCCTCTTTTGAGTAAGGCATTAGTCTTGTTGTCTTGACTCAGTCATTTTAAAATAGCACTTGATCATGGCTGATCAATGTCATCATGACTAAATTGGGATAGCCACTATAGACTAAGGGCCAGAGCATCAAGCTGGCCCCAGTCACATGGAATACCACTGCTGTATCGGTGGCAGTGAGCGAGCGAGGAATATGATTACAGAAGCTTTCCTGTAATCTTCAAAATTAAATGGAGCGATGATGAAGGTTAGGCTGTAAATACCGGAAATAGTTTGATAATTCCGTGGCACATCCAGGATTTTAAAGGGTTTCTCCTGAGTCACTTGTAAACATTTCACATTAGAAAAAACTAAATCCCCCCCCCCCCCCAGAAAATGAGGTGGGTATGGCTATCCAAGTCTTGCTGAGGTGAGTCACTGTGAGATGTCTCTAGTAGCGGTAGCTGGTGGTTGTTTACTGACTAAGGTCACCTGAAGGTGAGCCATAGACACACCTTACAGACAGCATAAGTGGGCACTGGGTGGTGGTTAGCTCTGTGAAGGCCGCATGATGCTTTACTACGCAATGTTCTGAATGGTCCTAATGTATCAACGCGATCCAGGGCTGCATTATTGAATCATGCCAATTCTTCATGATTGTATATTTCCCGTAGAGTCGTCATGATGGATCCTTTGCAGCTTTGTCCAGAGAGTTATTCACCAGGGCTGATGTTCCCT